>JALBCR010003404.1:0-64543 GCA_030710515.1 Abscondita cerata | reverse complement strand
AAATTGTGTATAACAAATTTGAAATTGTCATTATAAAAAGTGTGACGCAACACATCATAAATTAAAAAAATTAAATGACGCCTAAGAAAAAACGGTAGTCCAAGAATTTTAATCCCAAATTATAGAGTAACTAGCATAAATCTGTGGTTATCCCAAACACCGATAGATTTACAGAGTCTCTTATTAGAAACGATAACATCTAATAGGTGGTGACCCTACTGTTCGTCAAATTGGTTGGCGCCAGAAGCCCGCTGTTCAAAAAAAACCACACGGTCGTAAATTTGCGCCCTTAATCAATTCGATACTTACACGCGTATACAAGAAATTAAATTTAATCTAATTATAACGGTTATTAAAAATTTGTTCCACGCCAAATTAAATTGGACACACGCTACGCCCGCGGGCCTGTTATTTACAAAAAAAAAACTTATGTAAACATTAAATTAAGTATTCTTAGAAGACGTTTCGAATAATTATAATTGAGCTATAATTTACTTCCTTATGGGTGTTCCAAATTAGAAGATAATTCAGCATAATTTGAGTGTTGGTGGCGCTTGCATATCCGTATCCTGTTAGCTAACTACTCGCACATGGCTCAGATTACATTTGACTGACAGACAACTTGATCTGGGGAGGTCTAGACATCATTGAATTCATTTCAGACATTTTGGAATTCAAAGAATGATCATTATCTTGGTATTTTTCGTGTATTATAAAGAATAAATACGGTAACCATTGAAGGAGATTAAAACAGGATTATCAAGCTGGGAAGTAGCTACACAAAAACTACTTGGATTAAATTACTGAAGTTTAAAGGATAACGTTTCGTTTAATCTTTGAATGTATTACTATTTTGGTCAATATCGTGTTACAATAAAACTTAAAAGTTTCAAAGGTTTCTAATTTCAATTTCGAATTAGGTGACATCAAGTTCAACATTTTAGGTGTTAAACTTATTTTTCGTTTACACTATTAAGTAAATATTGAAAAAAATGTAGAAAATGTAAAGCATCGGCTGTTTAAAAAGTAGTTTTTCGAAGGAACAACAAGAAGCATGTTTTCGTTTTTTGATATTCTGATGTAAATAGTCCAATGACGTCATCAGCTAAACGTTACGTTTTTCTGGGCTTGAATGCATTTGTGGCACCAAAATTGTTAAAACTTAATGTGAAATTTAATGAGAATTTCACCAAAATTATATTATACAGGGTGTTAGTAAATAAGTGCATATACAGGGTGGTTCACCGGGAACCGCCGCGATTGTTAATGGAAAAACTGTACGTTGGAAAATTCTAAAAATTTGCGAACATATCAAAGTCGATACGGGCCATTCAATCAAAATATTTTGAACATGGCAGAACTTCCGGTTTTACCGGAAGTATTATCAACTTGCTTATTTAAAATTGAACACCCTATATATTACTACATTTTTAGATTCTACGTTTAATTCTAGGCATATTTCATGTACAATGACACATACCTCATCTCAATCGTTTCTGACTTATTTAATGTTTTATGTAAAAAGTGGCGTTTGCAGACCAAAAACTAATTTGAATTATCAACTATTCAAAAACATTTTTTACTTAGTTTATGTATGTTTTCATGTTAAGCTGAATCCGTTTGAATAGTATTTGTGCAAAATTGTCAAAATTAGTATCAAAGTAGTAGTTTTGAAAACCGTCAAAAGTCAATTTTTTCAAATTTTAATGCGCTCCCTTAACTCTGCGAAAATCCCCAGCCGTTTGGAACCAACAGGTCTTTGTCGTGAAAATGGTAAAAGAGTGGACGGGATGACATTGATCCCTTGGGAAAATGGGCAATGCCTTGTATGGAACGCTACCGTTACTGACACGTTGGCCCCATCACATATTCAATATTCTTCAAAACAAGCTGGAACGATAGCCAAACAAGCGGCCTCAGTCAAGACCAGAAAATACCAATCCATCATTGACCAAACTTTCAAATTTGTACCCTTTGCTGTAGAAACCTTAGGACCATGGTGTGACGAAGCTATTAATTTCGTCAATAAACTAGGATCCTTGCTGACAGCACACAGTATAGAGAACCTAGATCGCGCTCTTTCCTAGTTCAACGGATTAGAATCACTATCCAGCGAGGAAATGCCATTTCAATCATGGGAACCTTCCCCTCATCTAATGCCCTCACCGAAATCTACTACATATTAAATCTCCATAGTTAACTATAATTTGAAATTCAGTCAATAGAATTAGTGAATGTATCTCCGTAATTATTAGTCCGCCTTTAATGTATGCATTTGATAAGAAATTTTTTCAAATGGAACATACCGATTTTTATATTTTTCTCATTCGTGGTCCAAAATAAGGGTACGTTTGTATAACATTAATTATTCGAAAAATCGGTACTTGTTGACATACTGGCAAATAAACAGTTTTCAAACGCAAATACCCGTTAGATGCTTTTTTACGTTAATTAATTATTAGTTGGCTGTGCTGGCGGTCAAGAAACTATTGTCACTGTCATAACATCAAGTTCGATAAATTCAATCATGCCGGAACGCCTAAACTATACAAACAAAGATTATTTAAATTTGTTTATCATTTATGGAGAATGCCACAGAGTTTTGTCAAGAACAAGTAAAACATTTGCTGCCCGATACCCAGAAAAACGAAAACCATCACAAAGTGCTGTCAGAAAAATTGTAGAAAACTTTCAAAACTTTGGCTCCGTCAGAGCAAATAGGAAGCGAAATAAACCAGTAGTTAACAATGAAAATATTGAAATTGCAGTCTTGGGATATTTTGCCGCATATCCAACAGCATCAACAAAGCAAGTAGCAATAGAATCAGAATTGTCAAAGTCGTCTATTTTGAGAATTTTACATAAACACAAGTTTTATCCGTACGTATTCTCTATTGTACAACATTTGAAAGAGACCAATTTTCTAAAAAGAATAAAATTTTGTGAATTCATTTTAGTTCGATCACAAGAGAACGAATTGCTTCTAAACAATACTATCTAGACAGACGAAACAAAATTTACTAAAAATGGAGTTTTTAATAGACACAATTCTCATTATTGGAACGATTCGAATGTACACCCATTTCGAGAGCAAAATTTTCAAGAAATTTGGCAGTTTAATGTTTATTGTGCTATAAGAAATGACGGTGTCGTTGCTTTACAATTTTATCAAGATAATTTAAATGGTAAGTTAGGCGCTTTGGAATTATTCTAGATGTAAACACATGTTTCAATTTATAGGAGCACGCTATCTTGATATTTTACAAAGTTTTGAGACCGAGTACTTGGACAATTTGCCCTTGGCCGACAATAGAAACATATTTTACCAGCATGATGGAGCACCACCGCATAATGGTTATTTGGTCAACAATTTTTTAGAAGAACGTTTCTACGGTCAATGGATTGCAAATAATGGACCAATTCTTTGGCCAGCCCGTTCTCCCGACCTCTCAGTACTAGATTTTTTTATTTGGGGTACAATAAAAAATCAAGTTTACAATACTGCACTAACTACAGTTGAAGACTGCATGCGCCGAGTCAGAACAGCATTTGATCAGCTCAATCCCGCTTCGATAAGAAGAGCCAGCCATGAACAATTGCTGCTTAGATGTGAAAAATGTTTAGAAGTTCAGGGACAGCAATTTGAACATTTATTAAAATAATTTGTGTCAAAACTTTTTATATTCGTTGTTAACTATTGGTATATTTCTCTCCGTATTTGCTTCGGCAGAGCCAAAGTATTGACAGTTTTCTATAATCTTTCTTACTGCGCTTCGTGGTGGTTTTCGTTTTTCTGGGTATCGGGCAGTAAACGTCTCAGATGTTTTTGACAAAACTTTATTGTGTTCCCCATAAATAATAAAGAAATTCAAATGATTTTGTTTGTATAGTTTAGGCGGACCGGCATGTTTGAATTGAATTCTCGACCACCAGCACAGCCAACTTAGAATTAATTAACGTAAAAAAGCATCTAACGGGTATTTGCGTTTGAAAACTGTTTATTTGCCAGTATGTCAACAAGTACCGATTTTTCGAATAATTAATGTTATACAAACTTACCCTTATTTTGGACCACGAATGAGATAAAAATATAAAAATCGGTATGTTCCATTTGAAAAAATTGACTTTTGACGGTTTTCAAAATTACTATTTTGATACCAATTTTCAAACACTCTTTATAATTTTTTTTGACAATTTTGCACAAATACTATTCAAACGGACCCAGCTTAACATAAAAAAATACACAAACCAAGTAAAAAATAGTTTTGAATTGTTAATAATTTAAATTAGTTTTTGGTCTGCAAACGCCAATTTTTACATGAAACATTAAATAAGTCAGAAACGATTGAGGCGAGGTATGTGACATTGTACATAAAATATGCCTAGAATTAGACGTAGAATCTAAAAATGTAGTAATATATAGGATGTTCCATTTAAAATAAGCAAGTTGATACATACTTCCGGTAAAACCGGAAGTTTCACCATCTTCAAAATATTTTGGCAATGTTCGCAAATTTTTAGAATTTTCCAACGTACAGTTTTTCCATAAACAATCGCGGCGGTTCCCGGTGAACCACCCTGTATATATAAACGTATGTTCGCAAATGCTTTGTCAGAAATACGAGGTGTTAAAAGTTTTTATTATAAACTGACGATTTATTTATTGCTCTGATACCGGTCGAGATGTGTAAATGAAATTCGGTGGGTTTTAAGAGGTAGTTATTGCGCATTTTTTGATATAAGAATTTTATGTTCATCATGATCTATTTTATTTGTTAGATATGTATACTTTATGGCCACAAATGAGTATACGTAAATTGCTTGTTGTTATCATCTTAATAAACAGTGAAAATAGTTTTTGATCCAGATGTTTTCACCTAAAAAGAAAATGTAGATGGCGCTGTTTCAATTCAATATGGTGGTTACTAATAAACAAGTAAACGTAAATCATTATCAATAGATACCTATCGTTTGAATGGAGGGAAGCTTAGAGTTTATTTTGTTTAATACGCTTATAAATAATTTATATAGGGTGCCCCGATAATTCTATGTACATAGAACTACTTTAGATTTTACGGACTAAAATATGCTGATTTAACCAAAATTTCTTAGTCCACAAGTTGATAGTTTCCGAAATACAGGGGGTCAAAGTTATTTTTTTTTAATAGTTTTTCTTGGATAGTTTTCTTAATAGCTGAACTATTTGACCGAAATTGGGTACTCGGGGGTTTTTTGGGATGAGAAATTAAAATCCGTTCTCACTTTTGTGTAAATTGGAGGAGGCGCCACTTAGAGCCCTTTTATATATTAAAAATGTCCTAATTTTTTTTGTGTCTTCGTGTATGAAATATTTATTTGAATATTTTTATACTCCAACTTCTTCTGCTCCAAAAAGGTATACTTAATAAATGTCGCTCCGAGCAACAGTTTAAGAAATAAATGGATTATAGCTTTATCTTTAATTAAATAGACAAATTCGCCATTGCCTTCCTTCACACTTTATCCAGGTTTAGGACTGGTCCAAACTAATAATAATAAAATAATAAAAATATGTAAATTAAATTTTATAGGATAATAAATACAGAGCGATCATAAAGTTTTTAGATAAGGTGTGGCTATGACTTTGACATTAGCAATTTAGCTTTGATAACTTCAGCTCAGTATACCGTGTGTCCCACGGAAAAGTTGACATAGGAATTTACTATGTTAAATTAAAAAATAACGTATAACTTTCTTCTGACACAATTCGAACAATATATAACAACATATTTTTTGACTATAAATAAATTTTTCAGCAAATAAAAATTACACGTACTTTAAATAAAGTTGATTCTAGGGTTGTATCGAAAGCAAATTTAAAAAAAAATACTAGAAAGCTAAAAAAAAATTGTCAAACATTGTCTAATACAGGTAGTTTTCATACAGTTTAATTGATATTAAAAAACCCAAAAAACGGAAAAACGAATCGACAGAGCCCTATAATCAACTTTTCTTTTTCTGTTGATGCAAACATAAATAGTTTTCGAAAAAATACGCACGGCCGTGAGATTTACAAACGTTTATTTTCACCGCCGTAAATTGTCGCCATCTAGTGTTTTCTCAGGTTTTTTTGACTTGTGAAAGTGTCTTGCATTTTTTTACTGAAGTAACTATTGTAGATTGTCAAAACTTCCAAAAGAACGAATAAACGTTGCCCTGCAGGTATTATGGTTATAGCTGCTACTGTAGACCCATAATAAGCGGTCTTCATAAATGAATTGGTTACTTTGTCGCCTAGTAATATGTTGGGCTCCCTAACCAGGGTTCGATTCCGATTGCAGTATTTTTATTAATATTGCAATACATTTTTTAAAGTAAACATTTTGAAAATAGATTAAACACATTTTATAAAAATTGTATTAATAATGACATCGATAAAAAAAGTTTCCGCAATCGGAATCAAACCTGGAGTTTTACGTAAATCATTATAAAGTTGTTACTGTTTTTTAATAAAATACGCTCTAAACACCTACATTACCACATAAATGTATTCTCATTTATCTATCTAATAACATATGTTGCTATATTGTGCTCAAATTGTGCCAGAAAAAATATATACATTAATTTTTAATTTAAGAAAAAAACGCTTATATCAACTTTTCCGTGGGACATACGGTATACTAGCATAAGCATATGTGTAACAACACAATCCTAAAAATGTGGAAAAATACTAAATACCTCTAATTATATATAACTTATGGATGTAGCATTGCCCATTATTTTACATTGATGAGCTTGAAACTCGATTGTGAAACAGGAGATAAATGCAATTGTATTGATCTAAGTGAGATGAGCATAAAATTCCGACAAGCTAACACTGCGCAAGCTAAGAAATTGTGTCACAAAATTGAGGTAAAGGTTTCTTCTCGATAATTTGGTGTTTAGTGCTTTTCAATTAAAACACTAAAATGTTTTGCTATATTTCAGAAGTTATTTATAGTCAAAGCTAAATACAAATGTGCAATACTACCAACTGCAAACAATTTTTATTCATTATACCAACCAACAAATTATGATTACTAATATTATTGAGCGTTGCGTTTCAGGTAGCTTTTGGAATTCTGATATATGCACCACTGGCAAAATAGTGAATAACGGTCCACGTTGCTGTTTAATCAAATATTCGTTTGCAATCTGTATATCAGGTTTGTGAGACTATTTATTAATTATTTAATATTAATATCTTAAAATTTTTCTGAATTATACCAGTGAAATAACGATCGTGTAAAAGTGACTACTTTTGCAGCAAATACTGTGCCAAAAGTTTCACCTTTTTGCATTAGTGCAAAAAGTAGTTTATTAGTGCAAAAAGTAAATCATTTTTGTACTATGTTTTATTTTTATTTTTATTTTTCGATTGTAGAAAAATGTTGTGTGCACATGTGCAAAAAGCATACTTGTTGCAGCTTTTGCACTAGTTACACAAATAACTATTATCGAAAAAAGAACATTTTTTTGCACAAAAATAAAGTAGGTAGAGTCTGCTTGGAAATGACGTGTACAATTCTATTAAGAAAACTTATATAATATACATGGTGTCCCGACGATTAAGACAAGTAATATATCAGAATTGGGCAGTAGTAGATAATTATAATTTTGGGGGTGTAAATTAGAACAAATGTTGCATCTTTTCTTGTTATTGTGTTACCCAATGAGGTATTTTTTCAAATCTTCTAAATTCTGTAGCCGAAAATTACAGGGGATTCAATTTGAATTTTTAACTTCCAATCCTTTAAGTACCTGTAGCTCTTGAATTAATCACTTTAGACCCCAAGTGTGCTAGTTAGTTGGAATTGTTTTATCGGGAGGAACACAGAAAGGCACAAATATACAGGTTGTCCCATTAATAATTTTGAATGCGACGTCACGTGACCAAAACAAATACCTCATTGGGTAACACAATAACAAGAAAAGATGCAACATTTGTTCTAATTTACACCCCCAAAATTATAATTATCTACTACTGCCCAATTCTGATATATTACTTGTCTTAATCGTCGTGGGACACCCTGTATATGACGATTTGAGTTAAACAATAATTAATTTATTCTATATTTTCTCTATTTAAATTAAAGAAAGTCGACAAAGTTGCACTAGGTGTCGCAAAAAATAGTATAAACAATTACTTATTAGTTAACAGATTGTTAAAGGAATCTTATTAGCAGATATATGCATTTATGATTCAAGGATATTTTGGGAGATTACAGCATATATATTATATTCAAATTTGACAGTATTTAAAGGTTAATTACAAAGTGCATAGCGGCCATAGCTATTTACATAGTAAAAATTTTAATTAATTGTTAACTTTTATTGTATTAAAACTTTTGAATAATTTTGGTTTTCCTCATTTATTTATGGTAAAATGCACAATAGGATAATAATTGAGATTATTTTAAATATATTCATTAACTTTAAAATTTTGTTGAAATTAACATAAAAAACCAAAAATCTAGTACGAAAATAGTGATAAATATTGTTAATTACGTTTTTATGTCAATGAATAGAACATATATGTACTAGATTTTTGTTTTGGTTTATTTTAACAATTTTAAAGTTAATATTCTAAATATCAATTTTTCTCATTGAGTCATTAATTAGTGAAAAACCAAATTTTGTGGAAAAAATCTTATATCGGTTATATAAGCCATAAACCTTATTAGTACCTAGATGGACTAGTAATCATAGTGGTCTAAAATGAAGCCATCAATGTAAAGGAGATTACTATACATATGTTTTCCTTATAGTTAATCATCGCATCCGCGGACCAATCCCATAAAATTATAAGTAGTAAACAAACATTATCTAACATAACCTTATTACATAGTTTTAATTAAGACTTTTTCTCAGTTTGGTTTGTTTTTGTAATTATGATTAAAACATGATTTCTATTGAAACCTAGTGAAAACCCACGAACGTATAAATTCTAACTGTATATAGTGTTACCGTTCGCCTATCCTTTGTACCTTACATTCAACCTTATTTATATCACTAATAGAGTTTTTGTAACTACTATAGTTGTAGATGCCTAGATTAAAAAATTTATGTAGATGACTATCTTAACGATCATAATTTGGTATAAAAATACATTAGTATGAGATTTATTATAACATTGTAGTAAATTTTTTTTTGAAATTTAAATTTTATTAGTGAAAAAGGTGAACAATGTTTAGAGGTTATATTAATAATAATAATAATAATAATATTTATTTCTGTTATTATGCAAATATAAAATATGCATTTACAGACGTCAGAAAATCCGGGTTACACAACAAAACCCGAACGCATGTGACTCTCAAACTCATCCAATGAATAAAATGCATTAGAAACTAAAAATAACTTTAACTTTTTTTCATATCATTAAAAGATAAATTTCTTGTTTCAATTGGTAAACAATTAAATAATTTGAACGATATATTAACAAAACTTTTATGAGTTTTACTTAATCTATAGAAGCTTAATCTAAAATTACTACAGTTTCGAGTATTGTAACCGTGTGTATCAGACATCAATCCACACGTATTAGAATTGCATTTGGCGTACAGAATGCAGTTAAGTATATAGATACATGGTAAAGTTAATATTTTGAATTTTATAAATAAGTATTTACAGTGTTCTCTGTAACCAACGTTTCCTAATATTCGAATAGCACGACGCTGTAAAGCAAAGACCCGACTAACGTCTGAACAGTTTCCCCATATAATATTACAGTAAAGCAAATGGTTTTGAATAGTAGCTGAGTACACCAGTTTTAATATTTGACTAGACACACTTTCAGCTAGACATCGTAGTAAGAAAATGTTACGACTAAGAATGGTAGACATTTTATCAACGTGCTGATTGAATAACAGTTTAGGATCGATTAAGACTCCTAAAAATTTTACGTTATCAGGATTAATAAAGTTATGATGTTTAAGTGTAATAATCATTTGCATCGTTTTGGTGGTATTCAACTTTAGATTATTTGATATGCACCACTCATTCGCCGAGGTTATAATATTATTTGCTGCAGTATAGATACTACTTAATTTATGGTCTTTAATAATAATTGTAGTGTCGTCAGCATATTGCAAACAAACTGGATTGTTCTTTAAATGGTAAGAGAAATCATTGATGTACATTAAAAACAGTAAAGGCCCTAATATAGATCCTTGAGGTACTCCTCTTTGAATTGTTAAAAAGTGTGATATTTTATCGTCAATCCTCACAGCTTGAGTTCTTTTATTTAAATATGATATAATTAAAGCTATACTATTGTCGTTGAACTTGTAGATGTACTTTAATTTGTTAATTAGAATGTCATGCGAAACACTATCAAAGGCACGTGTAATATCTAAAAAAATTGCCATAGAATATTGACCACTTTCAAAACAATTCAAAGAATTTGTTACAAAGTTAATTAGAGCATCTGAAGTACCTCTGTTCTTTCTAAAGCCGTATTGATTCTCCGTGAGGAGCTGGTTTTTTTCGACGTGGTTGTATATTTGATTGTAGATAATGATCTCGAAAACTTTAGAGAAAACAGGAAGTACTGATATGGGACGATAACTATCTGGTTTGTTTTTGTCACCTTTTTATAGATAGGAGTGACTGCCGCTGTTTTTAACATGTCAGGGAATATACCGCATTTTAAAGATAAATTAACTAGCTTTGTTAACAACTTGACAAATAAGCTAATATTTGCTTTACCATCTTAATAGTAAATCCGTAGATATCTTTGGTAGAACTATTCCTCAAAGAAGTAATAACTTTTCGGATTTCTACTTCCGAAACGAAACAAAATTTAAATTCGTTAACTAAGTTAAAAGAAATATTAGCTGTACATAATTTAATAGGATCGATTACATCTTGGTCTTTATTGCCAATACTGTTTGAGAGTACAAAGTAGTTATTTAACGTATTAACATCGATTGAAGATTTACTGTTACACGATTTTAGATCTAAGTGAGTTTATAATCTTCCAAGCACATTTACTTGGATTGTTAGAATTTGTAATTAGTTTATCGTAAGCCAAACATTTCGCTTTCTTTTATTTCATTTCTATAGTTAGTGCGAAGTCTATTTCTGGTATTTTTAAAAATCCGTTTTTACAGAATGATATAAATTGTTAACAAAAGTTAAATTATCTCTCATTATTTTGAGTCTGTTATTAAACCATTTAACATCACTGTCACATGTACGGACATAAAATGATTTAACAGGAAATGCCAATAAAAACGAATCTAAACATTTTTGAAAAAATGTGAAACTTTGTCTTAAAATCAAAACAGTTCTGGTCGAGAAAACTCCAACTGTAACTATTCAATGAACAGGAAAATGTTAGTAACCCTTTAGATGTAATAGGTCTAAATGTATTTTTTTAAGTAGTTACTTTAGTTTCATAAAACTTGTCACTTACAGAAATCATTTGCCCAAGGTGGTCAGAAATACCTGCATCACATATTGAAGTATTATGTTCGTTATGTGCAAAATTTATAAATATATTATCTAAACAGTTTTGTCGTCTCGTGGGATGATAAATAGTCTGTTTGTATCCATAAGATAACATTAAATCACAAAACCGTGCTGTAGATGCATCGTTCGTGTTGAACTTTAGGTTGAAGTCACCAACAATTACGACTCGTTTATTATGCAATAATGAGTTTAGTAATGAGCACATGTTATTTAAAAATATACCAAAATCACCATTGGGAGATCGATAAATAGTCACTACAAGTATATTATAGTCCACGCACAAAATTTGAGATGTTTCACAGTGTAATTCCACAGAAAATTTGTTATTGGAACCCATTGGTTTAAAACTGATATCGTTTCGCACGAGAAGTAGAACTCCTCCATGGAAACGCAGCTGCCTTGCAAAATAAGATCCTAATTTATATTGATTGACTTTTAGACCACTTTTGAGTTCATTCTCATTTAGCCAATGCTCGCTGATACAGACAATGTGATAATTGTGAGAAATTAGATACGCCTCAAGTTCATTGATTTTGTTCCGAATACACTGTATATTTAGATGAAATACCGAAAAATTGGTTTGTGGATATTTCATTTGAACATCCATTTTTGGTTTGGGCTTGTTTTGGTGATGAGGTAATTGCTACTGGTAGCCAATTTTTTCAGTTTGGATTCTTGAAATTCTTATGTAGGACGGACATTTGACATCAAATACCGAGTGATTAACATCTATACTAAGATTAAATTTTGAGTTAGCAGTTTTACAGTTTACACATTGTACTGAGCTTTTATTAGTACAGTCTTTATAACTATGTTGCAGAGTACAAAAGGAGCAAACTTTCTCTGATTTGCATTCCTTAGCAAAATGATTGAATCCTAGGCAATTATAACAACGACGAATATCAACATAGTTAGAAATCCAACATTGTCTCCAGCCAATAAACAGTTTATCTTTTTCTATTACGTTTTTGTAAGCATTGCATTCAACTTCAAATATTATATTTATGCAGTTCTTCTTATTACGATTAGTTATATATAAAATTTTTTAATACATTTCTAGTTATTGATACGTTTCGCATTTATAAAAATAATGCTTTTTCAATCATATTATATAAAATGGTATTTTTATGATAAGGTTTTTCTGCATGAAATTTCAAATAATTGAATGTGAAACCAAAACATTCTTTTAAATTTTATTGCATCTGGTTTAGTAGTAAGTATTAATAAGATTCATCAGAGTTATGACGAAGTGTAACATTTTTAATAAGAAATTTATGTTACTATTTTATATACAGTGTCCGCCATAAAGTTGGAACCATATGACAATTTTTTTATTATTGTAGTTAAAAAAAAACTTAGAGGGGCAATCACTTCTGCTTCAGAAATAACTTAAAATGCCCCAAGTCAAAGTTGACATATAACATCTGTCAATTGTCAAGTCTGTAATTTTGGAAAAAATTTCCTAAAAAGGGTCAATTTGTTAAAATTTCGAAAATGTTAGTAGGAAATTATGATGCTAATCACATTTTATTCCCATGTGCCGATTTTGAGAGAGAAATTTTGATGTTCAATAAATTTCGTATTTTTTTATTCATCCCCGTAACTGGCTGCTTTAAAAACATTTAAAACGGTTTAAAGCAGTATAAAGGCTACCATTCAATTGCATATTGTGATCATAAAATTCGTACGTAAGTTGGTTTTGATGATTATTGATATTCTCAACTAAAAAAGAGATAGTCTCTGTATTATTTTCCAAATTTAAAAAAAATCAGAAATTGTTTTTCAACTTTTTCTTTATTAAAATTTAGTTGGATAGTACAAAAATGGTTTTAATTATAATTTGAATATCTTAACACATAACGACTACTTTAAAATTACAAATAATAAATAGAACACTTTAAAGGAAATTACATCTTCGTGTGCCTTCCTTCGGTTTCCATACATTTTTCTGTTCGACGGTTAAATTCCCTGACAGCATTTAGTAAGAACTGCCTAGGTATATTTGCACATTCTTCCCTTATAACATCTTCCAAACGATCCACATTTTGAAAAGTCCTTCTTTTGTATACTTTTTCTTTAAAAATTTCCCCAAAGGAAAAAGTCCATTATGGTTAAATCGGGGGATCGCGCCGTCCAAGGAAATTCAGAAAACCTCCCGATCCATTTTCTTCTGAACAAAATGTTTAAAAATTCCCTGACTGCAACAGTGCTATGAATTGATGCTCCAAAACGCGACCTTTCATTCAACGGCATTTCATCTACAAATCCGATATTCCAGCTACAGATGTAACCTTATGCTCCACAACATCTAGCAATATTTCTTCTTCTTTGTCAGCAATTTTCCATGCAATATGCTGTTTTTCTTAAATTATTATTTTTACTTTCGGACCCCTTTTTTTTTTTTTTTTTTTTTTTTGCCGGTGCTCTGTTGTTTTATTTTTGTCTTTGGGTTTTTTTGTTTTTTTTTGTTTGGGTTTGTTTTTTTTTGGTCTTTCCTTCGCATTAATTTAATTTTTTCCTTTTTTTTTTGTTTTTGTTAGTTTATTTAAAAAAATATCAAAAAAAATATATTTTTTTTATTAAAATTCTATTTTTTTTTTTAGTTTTATAAATTCATTCTTTTAGTAAAAATATTACCATGGTTTTGTTGATTTTTTTTTTTTAGTTTTTCTTTTAATTTATTCTATTTATTGTTTGTAATTTTGAAGTAGTCGTTATGTGTTAAGATATTCAAATTATAATTAAAACCATTTTTGTACTATCCAACTAAATTTTAATAAAGAAAAAGTTGAAAAACAATTTCTGATTTTTTTGAAATTTGGAAAATAATCCAGAGACTACCTCTTTTTAGTTGAGAATATCAATAATCATCAAAACCAACTTACGTACGAATATTATGATCATAATATGCAATGGAATGGTAGCCTTTATACTGCTTTAAACCGTTTTAAATGTTTTAAAGCAGCCAGTTACGGGGTGAATAAAAAAATACGAAAATATGAAATTTATTGAACATCAAAATTTCTCTCTCAAAATCGGCACATGGGCATAAAATGTGATTAGCATCATAATTTCCTAGTAACATTTTTCGAAATTTTAACAAATTGACCCATTTTTTAGGACATTTTTTTCCAAAATTACGAACTTGACAATTGACAGATGTTACCTGTCAACTTTGACTTGGCGCATTTTAAGTTATTTCAGAAGCAGAAGTGATTGCCCCAAAAGTTTTTTTTTTTAACTACAATAATAAAAAAAATTGCCATATGGTTCCAACTTTATGGCGGACACTGTATAAAATATAAAATAAAAAAAAATTTTTCATTTTTTTTTACTAATTTTAAAATTTAATAAAAATACATCCTCTATTGATGATTGGATGCATAAAAAAGTAGGTACCTAATTTAAATTTAAATGTAAAAGTACAAAATAATTCTAGAATCTTATTATAAAAAAACATTATTCTAAAAACTGTTTTAATTTCGACAATTTATGTTAAAAATTAAGTAACTATAATTTAACAGATTTTTTTTACACATCATTTTTCTAAACCACAATTTAAAAATAATATTAATTTACAATTTTATCTATAAACAATTTAATAGTGAAACCACTACTTAAAATTCCTACCAAATGTTACCTTAATTTTTTTAAAATAAATCAATTAAATACATTTATAATTTTCGAGTATTGCTATATTAAATAATATTGTTACTTCATGAAAAAAATATATAGTAAGGAGGCGATTTTCTTATGGCACAACAAAGTTTAACGTTAATCAATTTTCAAACCAATAATAACAGCAAAATTTGTATTAATAACTAATTAATATGTGGGGGTGGTCTTGTCAAAACACAACGACATCTACAAATAAGGAACTAAAAACGTATATCCACACCTGCCTATTTGAGAAAAGCATCTACAATAATTGTTTAATGTAGAAGTAGCTGATTTAATTGCTAATTTCCGAACACACATTTGTCTATTCTTCCGTTGTAAAATGTCACTTTACCCAATTTAGTAAAAATATCAAGACAATCTATCAACAGTCACCTGCAACTTTTAAAACGTCATTAATCACGGCGATAAGAAAATTTTCGACCCATTGTGTTTTTACCATGACCCACACGTTCTGTTTCTCTCTCTCATTTTATGATAAAACGCCCAGTTTTAAAATTAAATAACTGGGAAAAGTTCACAAATTAATTGGTTTATTGGTCCACAAATATATCGTATTACGGAAACATAAAACAGATCCATTAGCGCTGCTGACCGTCAACTATGACATCTGTCAACACTTAAATATAACCCAAAAAAGCTTTAAAACTTTCATTTATTTGACGTTACAATCGTTAAAGGCATTTTAAAAATGAGGCGCCGAATGCAACCCCAGTTTTTGCAGGTGCAGACTGCGATCTTCTTGTACCAAAAATTTATGTTTTCAGTACGGAAGCAATGTGGTTAAATAACGCAGTAATTAAAAGTTTTGGTTCTTTCTTGCTTCTAAAGTTACATTAAAGCACTTTTCCTAAAACTGTCTTTAAGATTTCGACGTAATTTACTAAAAAGGATAAAAGCAAAGTCACAATATACTAATGACACGATTGATATTGATTAAAATTTGAAGAAAGAAAAATCTAAATATCGAAATCGTTTTAAAATTTAAAAATCATGTTGTTTATTAAAAATAAAGACCAATATCTAAACCGGAAAACACAAATAAGTTTATTAAGTTTTTTCCAATGGTTTTTAATGTTCCCACAAGTTGTAATATAATTTGCCACAAGAAAAATTACATAAAATAAAAGAAATTCTCGGTCAAGGTATTTCTGCAGAGTAGTCACACCTATTGCAAAACTTCAAACTAAATTTTCTGAAGTCAAAACGAAATGATGATCAGCAATGTAAACAAATTTTCATTTCAAGTTTAATTCAAACCTTCAAACGTTTTGAACTTCAATTAGAACTCTGTAACATGTCAACTTCTAGAAGGGTAAGTTATTTGTAAGAATTTTTATAGAAAATAATCTAAATTCGTGTTATAATAAAATCTAAATTGATATACCGTTTTGGAAATCATTTCAATTCCAAAAATTTATTCTTTCAATAA
The DNA here is from genome assembly GCA_030710515.1 of Abscondita cerata. Lineage (NCBI taxonomy): Eukaryota > Metazoa > Arthropoda > Insecta > Coleoptera > Lampyridae > Abscondita > Abscondita cerata. The sequence goes on along the minus strand of JALBCR010003404.1, from coordinate 47,940 downwards.
ATTTTTAGATTATTTACTTACCTTTCAGTTTCTGGACTAAATCGTAACGTTATTAGAGAAACTGTAATCGCAAAAAACCTGATAACTACAACGATGTCATCAACATTGCTTTAGATACGGAAGCAAGTATAATTAAATCAAAGTGTCTAAAACCATGAAATTCACAAAACAATTGAATCCACAACCGTGATTTAAGCAGAGCATATTCTTTCACGTTCTAAATCTAAGCTCGCTTCTGTACGCACTTCAACTATATTTCTTGGGTTACTTCTAAATCTAATCTTCAAAATCTTACGCCGGATATAGGATTTGGGTCTTCCGCAGTTTCTTTATAAAGTTAAATATAATTCGTCCCTTTAAGACCGGACATACATAAACAATAGGTATGCCGTTTGAGCAGACGAAATAAACCTGCTGCAAATAAAACGGAAAAAGAAGAATACATTGTACAAACTGCATTCCTCCAAATTTGGTATATGGTGAAGAAATTCCTAAACATATACTTACTTACTTAAGTTCTCCAAAATTTCGATATCGACCTTCACCTTTCCAATATGAGGATTACCAAAATGAAGAGATCCATAATTTATTGACCTAATTTAGATTCAGACATGGAAGTCTTAGTTCAATGTAATATCAAAAACATGCAAAAGCAAACATAAGCGACACATAGATCAGCTTCGAGTTGCGCTCTCCCCTACCACTCTTGAGCAATCACTAGACCAAGAATGATGAGTGGGAACCTCGTTCTGTCAAATGCCCTCGTCACAAACTTTCGACATTTCTTTTATCAACAACACCCTCCCAGATTAACTAACTCCCCAACCTCATGTTCCGAAGTTCAAATGTTAATGCGTCACCAACCCGGTTATTCTCTTTAATTCTTTTAACGCGTCGTATAATACTTTAGTGGTAATTTAACTTACAGTTAATTAGTCATCAAAATAAACACAGATACAATTGATGTTTGTGAGAAACTGCGAAGCCGGAGTGTAATAAATCACGCGAGATAATAATAAATATTCACTACTTGAATTATGTACAATGGTTTCTGCGCTCACAATATTTCAATAAATTGCAATTATCGATGTGAATAAATTTGATCTGTCAATTCGTTCTCAAATGTAAGCAATAATATTGGACATATGCCATTAATGTCATCCAAAGTACTTTCGAGTTTTTTAGTTTACTCTAAAAACAAATGACTATACCAAAGAAATCAGAATTAGAATAGAAAAGGCAAGAACCACTTTCAACAACATGAAGCGTGTATTGAGCAGTCGTGACTTAAATCTAAGTTTGAGAGTGCGTATACTGAGGTGCTATATTTTCTCGATTCTCATGTATGGGTGGAGACGTAGACCCTGAATAAGCAATCCATGAATAGAGTAGAGGCCTTTGAGATGTGGACGTATCGACGAATTTTGAGAATATCTTGGACCGATAAAATAACCAATCAAGAAGTGCTTGAGAGAATGGGTAAAGAACGTGAAATAATATATACAGTTAAGACGAGAAAATTGCAGTATCTAGGTCATGTTACGCGTGGAGAAAGATACCAACTACTACAATTGATTATGCAGGAAAGATCCAAGGGAAACGGAGCATCGGTGGAAGGAGGATGTCATGGCTGAGAAACCTCAGAGAATGGTTCGGATACAGCTCCAATCAGTTATTCCGGGCTGCAGTATCAAAGATTCGTATTGCAATGATGATTGCCAACCTTCGTAGCGGAGATGGCACATAAAGTAGAAGAAGAAAAAGTATTTGCACTTAAATTCTTTTTAAAATTGAGTGCTGCAGATTCTATACCACGAGGTGAGATGACCATGGCGTTTAGTTTCCCGGTTATCCACAGGATGCTCTTATCACCGCAGTATACGCACTAAAGTAGGTATGCTAATTCAAGATTTTACAGAATAGATTGAATAGCACTAGGTTCAGGTTGTGGCGATGCGACGCACCAAACTATTTATTTGTCGTAAATGATATGTTTAAGGAGCTAGTTGCTTGTGATTTAACAGGTTCAAGGGTTCACTATTTTGAAAGAAAAAATAAAATAACTTGTGTTTCATATTTAAAAAATGCAGCGTCGAAGTTTGCTTCAACTAGAGATGATTGGCAAAATATTGCCTTTAAGTTTGCTACTGTCCTTAGCACTCCTCATAAGTTTAATAATGTTATCGAACGAGTAGAGTGCGATTTGATCAATGTTTTGCTTGTCATACTCTCTCCATAAGAAAATCTGAAGGGTATATGTTGGTGTGCGCAAGGAATCTCAACTTTCATATTCTGTACTTCAGAAAGATGGTTGTTGAAGAAACTGTATCTTTATACAACATGGATAAAACTTTCCATAATATAGTTTTATCGATACAACTTCTATAAAGAAATAGTAAAAATTAACAGTATGTGGTAATGGAAGGCACAACTTTCAGATTCCCGCAAGAACAAAAACGTGAGTATAAAAAACACATACCGTCACCAAAAAAAAAGCTACTAGGAATGCTTCTACTTTTGATGGATAGGCATTTCTTCTGACCTTGGACGATGTTGAAAAATTACATTGCTAAATTAGTTTACTAACTCATAACAACTCACTTTTAGCTGCCATTGGATTTGACTGCTTTCGAGTCCTTAAAATGGAACACTGCATGACCAGTGAATGTGATCAAATCCATTTAGTAAAATCGGCATACCACAATCTAAGCAATTACAGTCGGAGGCATGGGCAAATACAACAACCTGTTCGAATACTGTGCCATTTCTTAATGGTAATTTATGTGATATTAACTTTATGGCAATCGGATCGGCGAAATCAATGTGGAAAATGTCAAACGTCAAAAGAAACTAACAATTAACCTTGAATAACAAAAAAGGTGAATCCTTTGGGAACCATCAAGACGATTTTATTCTGCTAAAATTGAAAGTGAAGGTCCACACCAACCAGTTGCAGAATCCCTAGAACTGTGAGCCAAACCGAAAAATTAACCCTAGAAGCAACTCATCTCTTATTCGACAAATAATGGTGTGGAAAATATCACCAAAATCTTACATTCACTTTAAGATCTTTGACAAGAAAAATGTTAAAAACTAAATATTCCAAAACAAAGATAACGAAAGAAATAAAAAAAAGAGAATAAAAATCTATAAAAATAAGGAATAGAAACCAACAAAAGAATTTGTAATGAGAAAGTTACATTTCAAGAATCTGATATTATTGTAGAACATAAGATGATGATTGCGGTAAAGAATTTTCCACAACAAAGTAGACTGGTTGCAAAAGAAACTGTGTGTAAATACAGCATCTCTTCCAACTAGTAAGAACATCTATCTAGGAATGTTGCAAGTGTAGTTGACTTATGACCTTGCGGTTACAATATTATTTTGGTCAATCATCTTATCTATTATATCATTAACTTTTTGAAATTATTATGACATACTGATATTGTTTAGGCCAAAGTTAGTGTAAGGGTGGGGGGAACGTTTTGGCTAAGTAAGTGGGGGTGAAAACAACTTGAGGTGTTAGAAAATGTAAATTTGTCGTTTGACCATCAAGGGTCACAATTCTAGTTTTCAAGTTCAAGTACCAGTAAGTCATTGTATAGTTAATTGTAAAAAAAAGTGTACAAGTTAAAATAAAATATATATACAGTCCACATTATCAAGTTTATTCAACAGATATATTTGTGCATCTATTATGACTTACGTTAAATTTTAAAGAGAATGGTACTGATTTTCTTTTTTGTCATTTTTTATATACAGTTTATTGACTAACTCGTGGTTTTGAAATTTTCTTTGACATTTGGAAACTTTTTTAACAAGTAGCCAGCCGATGCAAAGTTTAGGTTAGAATTCAAGGTATGTAATTGCGTTTTCGACTAGTAAGCGTATGCGATCTATCTTCAAGATCATTTTCGAAACATTGCTCGTCTACGGATTGCTCCGTTCTGTTGTAAACGCAGCTATCAGTCGAATATATACATTTTGGAATTTTAAGGTTATATTACAGTTATTATTCTATATAACAAGTCAGCATTTAATTTACAGACTACAAATTCCAAAACTTTTTGAATTGATTTTTTCATTATGTATGTGATTAACTATTTCTGAAATAACCTCATCATCTAAAGAATCAGATCACGAGAGAAATTCTGACAAAACTGATAATTTTTTTAAATCCATATTGAGTGATATTTTGTTTATGTAAATGTGACGTTTTCTGATTGATCTTTCTGATCGACGTTTCACTGCAGATCGACTGATTAATGTTACTGATAGACGGTTCACTGCAGATCAACAAGAGCAACCTCCTTGTTAATTCAGGTCGAACGTGTAAAGGTATAGTAAGGCAACACTAAAATTGCCAGTCAAACATAAATTACAATCGGAGATCGCTCGTAGATCGCTCAAAGCACCCAGTCGAAAACGCTATAAGAAAACATTTACTTCTGTCAATTTTTAGGTTAAGTATATTTATATCACATTTTCCACGCCACCACGCGTTATTTAGCCAAACTTCGTGTACACTGTAAAATAATAAAATCAATTCAATTCCGCGGCCTACTCAGTCCAGTTTTTTATTTGAAAACTTGTTAGTTGCTTCACTGTACGAAAGGCAATAAAGGCGGGAAATTTAAACAAAAATTGAAAAATCTTCTGTCCCAGAACACGTTCCTAAAGGGAATTTGCTAGTATAGCGCATTTACCTAAGCTTGTTTCATTAGGTACAAGTGCCAGAATTAAGGTAATTGAAAATTCATTATAATACACCAGAAAACTTCACGTACAGGGTGTGTGCACTGTGCAGAGCAAGGAAACCATTTTTAATAAACAATAATAGGTAAATTGAAAAGCTCTAATGTTATACAATCAAATAAGACTGAAATAGACCCACGCTATGAGTGCGTTTAAAAACGCTCTATTTCTCATTTTTATCTCTTTCATTGCAACGCAGCGATTGCACCTTGATGATGTTTGCGAACCCAGTTTAGATATAAAGCGCGTGATTTTAAGTAAATATATTTACGGTAGAGTATAATTTTTTGGCATAATTTTTTTTATTTAGTTTTGATTGTTCTTCTTTTTGTTGTTGCCATTCCTGCTCTTAGTGTGACTGCTTCCGTTGTTGTCTTCGTGTTTCAAGTTTTTCAACCATCGACAAACTTCCTACAGCATGGCATCTAAATTCTTTTGATGGTAATTGCCTCTCAAAATAGTCGAGATGTAGTAGAAGAAAATGAATATACGCTAAAATATTTCGTATGCTTTTGATACAGGGTCCTGCATTTGTACGTCGTTCTTTCCTAGAAGCTAGCCCATTGGAAATAAGTAAGAAAAGTGTATACTAAACATAATTGGTTTAAAAGACGTATTTCGTAAAATTATTTATAACGATACAGGGTGTCCCATTTTACGGGATGCCAAAAACCATGTTTTTTTTTAATGGAACGCCCTGTATCTTTCAAAGTGTTCTGGGGTAATTTCTCAACCTTTACGTAGCCTTTTAATTATTTTTTGATTTGCTGCCAATATTGCTAACTTATAAATGTTTTTCTGAAAATTTTTTCGTAAACAGGCTTCACTTTAAAAATCATAGCGATGAAGGTTAATATTTGAATAGTTAGAATGCAATACGATAGCATTTTTTCTTCTCTTTGATTTTTTACTGAATGTGTCATATGCCTAAACTCTGTAGTTTTTGACATATTTAATAGTTAAGAGAAAAAAACAATTTTAATTACAATAAGTTTTGCGACATCTATTGTATTATATTTTTTACACCGAAAAATGCCGTTGGAGGAAAATAAATTGCATACTAGTAGATGCCATATATCGGCGTCCAAAAAAATATCACCTCTTAACATTCTTTGCAAGAACATATCTCGATGAAATCTTTCGAATCATTGGATTGGCAGGAATATACCCACCAGGTAACCGGCTAGATCACTTGATCTGACAAAACTAGACTTTTTTGTAGCGATATGTAAAAGAAATGGTGTATAACGATCAACCAACAACACCAATAAATATGCAGCAAAGAATAGTGGACTCGTTTGCAAGCATTTCACCTCAAATGTTGAAGAGAAGGAAAGGTTTTTGAATTTTGAATAATTGGCATGTTTTTTGTGAACACCCTGTAATACAAAATTTAAATTTAAATGTTGCTCTTCATCTGGTCTAAAGTCGCGGTTAAAATTTGTTAATTATATTTACAAAACAAAGTCACTATGATTTTTAAAGTAAAGCCTGTATGTATATGGTTTTTTTCAGAAAACAGTTATAAGTTGGCAACACTGACATGGACTCAAAAAATAATTAAAACACAATGTAAAGGGTGAGAAACTACGCTATTTCAAAGATACAGGGTGTCTAGATTATAAAAACCATGTTTTTGCCATCCCATAAAAATGAAACACCCTGTATCGTTAAAAATAATTTTACAAAGTAGATTTCTTTACACCAAGTATGTTTAGTTTAAACTTTCTTTACCTATCTCCAAAGGGCTAGCAGCCAGGGAAAGAAGAACATCACTAATGCAGGACGCTGTACAACGCCGTATATGCTCACACTGCTCTCTTCTACGTAAATTTTCCACAAACGCATCAAAAACATGGCAGTTTTGGCGAAGAATCGCCTATTTTACAATTCTCGAAGACACTTGAGCACACAGGCGAGAGCATAACCCAGGTATAGCTCAATCCATAGTAGAGTTATTATAGACGACATTGAAGATTCCCCGCCTCGTTAAAAAATTCATATTTGTGGCACATAAAATGATCATTTCCGGTTACCTAAGTTTGCCCCCATCTCCCATCCCTTTATAAAAGTTTAAATTTGTTATTACTAATGATGTGATGTTACATAAACAACTATTTTCTAATTTTTACATTTTTAAAGTGATATTTTCATAATCTAAGTAGATGTTGAAAAAATTCGCTTTCTGTAACTAGTAAAAGTAAAATTTTTCTTAACTCTTCTCAAATAGTTTTGACATTCATGTTGGAAAAATGGTAACACTGACCACACTTCGAAATTCCATTTTATGCTTCCTTTTTCAAAAATAGGAAAAACCTTATACAGTATGTCCACGGATGGGGTATCCTATAGGTGAAAATTCTGTTAATTTTAGTTTTGAAGGAAAATGTCGTTCTTGATGAAAAGTTTTGCTTGTTCTGAAACCCCTATAAATGAAATAAAATTCGAAGAATTATAGTAACTATCAAAAATAACAATACGAAGTAATCATATAAGAAAAAACTAACAGTAACAGTAAACAACGAACATTTATTCAATATATCCTCCTACAACTTCAAAACATCTCTCAATTCTCCTTCTAAATTCTTTATAAGCGTTTCGTAGCATTTCTGAGGTAATTTCATTTACGGCATCAATTATTGCTCGATTTAAATCATCAATATTATGATTTTCATAAAACTGACTATGAAATGAGACAGATTTTTGAAAAACTTGAATTTTATTTTTATTTTATGGGGCTTCAGAACAACAAAACTTTTTATCAAGGTGAAAAATCGGTCAGCTGTTTACCACTCTAGATTAACTTATAGGTACTATTAAAATTGAAAACAATTAAGAGACAAATTATAAAAAAGTTTATAATGCATTTTATATTAAGAACAATATTCACAAAAGGTACCTAAACATTCGTATAGCAAAAAAAACTTGAACAAACAATGAAATGCAATATATGTAATTTGATGAAATTCCACACAAACGATATACTTATTTATGGTTAAACTACTTTTTGTAATACGTAAGGGCTATTAAATATTTTGAAAAGGCAGCGAAAAGTACGTAAAAGGTAGACCATAAAAGGACAATAGAGACCGAACTGTTTGTGTTCAAAGAAAAGAAAACAAAATATCTATGTAAGCGCACAGCAGGGTATATTGTGACATAGAGAAGGGCTCTATTACGTAGTGAAGATGGTATTGACGGATCATCCGACTCGAGATGTCTTTATTCCATTGTATTGAATGTTAAAATGTTTTAAAGCCATCGGCAGATTTGAAAGAATACGATGGTTGTTATTGTTGGTATCATAGACGGCGAGTGCATGAATTCGTCTACGTATGCTTATTGAAATCTTCAAATTAATCAATGGTTTTAAGGAAAATTGCAATTCAAGAAATTCAAGTTGGTTCCCAAAGCTTTGAGTACGTAGATTATTACTTATGAAAGAATATATCAACTAAAATTTTGCTATTTAATTTCAAAAATAAAATTCCTAACCAATAGATTTAGCCGGCACTTAATTACCTAAACACATAATCGTATTTAAACCTTCTAATTTCCTACAACAAATAAACATAAGATACAACATCTTAAACAACATGTAATTACCACTTTTTTATAGTAATTCTAACAAAGTGCCTTGTCATCCGTCCTTATATTAGAGCAATGTGCGGACGGATATACAACACTTGTTTTTTATGTTGTGAACTATAACCAGAGTGCGAACGTTCTCTCTTAATTTATGATGTACTTTAAAAAGTGAATCAACTAAACACTTGTCAAAGAAGTGTTTCCCAAAAGTGCCGTGTCGGCATCTTAATGAATTATTCTAATATTAGATTAGAAACATCTTTTTAGTGTGGCTTCATTAACACTTTGAACGTTAACAATTGGTCATGAAAATTTAATGCAGTACGATTTAAGTTTACGAGTGGAAGACATATGAATACATTTATAAAATCAAATTATTTTTGTGTGAAGTCGCAAAAACACACGCATGAATTACGAAACACACCATTGAAGAAAATAATGACAACGAAGGAAGATGAAAGGAAATAATCCCTGTAATCAACCTGTCAGATTAACAAAGACGAAAAGAATCATGTGTCTAATGTACATTTCAAAATAAGCGTTGATGTAAGAGGGGTGCGGTAATACAATACCATGCTTTCATACAGAGTGTGTGATGTTGGTCATAAGATTTTTGTTCCGTATCATAATTGTAACTCGAGAGAACGGGGCAGATGTTGAAATTATCCATATCGCCCTTCATTCGACAGAGATTTTAAGATGCGTAATTCTATTCTTAACTTTTGCACCTTTCTGTACGTGTAATATTTTTAAGAGAGTTAGTGGTAGGTATTGACATCTTTACTTTTGTAATTAATTGAAATAAAATTAGTATTTCATTTTCATTATCTAATAAATAACAAGTGTAAGTCCGTGAACAGAGTGATGAGGTTGTTGTGTTAAAGGTGTAGGTCGGATAGTGAGTAATTAGTTTAGGGTAATGGGAAATATCTGATTTTGTTTGCATAACAAATTTGATTAGATTTTGGACAAAATCGGTCAAACGAAAATGGTATTTAAGAGCGATTCTTTTTCTTCTTCTTTGTTTATCTTCAATTATAACAAACAAGGATGACACAAACCCTGTGGTCAACTGCACGGTCAACAATAATTGGTAAGATTTTAAGTTATGTTCCTTCTAGATGGAGGTCAAGTATCAAAACTACCGGTCTTATATCTACATAAATGCTGACGTTTCGCCCAAACTTGCGAGGGCTTTATCGAGGCTACCAAAAATCGAAAACTACAACCATTACTGAATCGAAATATTTTGCCCAAATTCGTAGAACGTCAAGTTCGGCAAATTTCGGCAAAATCTGTTTAAAAAAATGTACTGTACGTTTATATTTTTAATGTTGTGTCATTGTAAAATTGCTAGTATATAAACATATATCAGCTAGGTACAACAAACTTGTGTATACATAATAGCCCTAGGGTTGCATAATCGCTAAGCTATGTCAACTATGCCAATAAAACATTAAAAATTGTTTGTTACCGTTGTTGCGTATGTTGCAGGACTGCGGATCTTCAAAAACTGCAATCACACTTTTTTCACTAGATTTTGCGGCATCTAGTTGCTTAAACGAAAATGGTAGCACTTTGCGGTGGCCAACAAACCAAACAAAAAGAAGATTAGATACACTCAAAAAATGATTTAATTTGCACATTAGCTATTGTACATAAAAAGCAAGTGGGCGTGTCTTGCGGGTTTTAACACAGCAACTCTTTTGCGTTCTCCTCGAGGGGTGTACGTTGCACCCCAAGGTACAAGGATTCCGGAATAAACCGAAAACGAGCGACACATTAGTAACTATAAATATAAAAAATGTCGTTCTTAACATGCCCCCAGCCTTGAAAGGCAAGACTTTCAAAAAAAAAGGGCTTACTAAAACTAACCAACTACACAATCTTAGAAATACGAAAGTTATACAGATAGAGTCTGTACTAAAACTAAACAATTGCCACTTGTTAACACTAACTTTAATTTATTGGTAACGGGCAAGTTTTGGGAAAGGTTCGGCGCACTTCACCCGACACTGTGCCTATGGACGCCACTCTATTCACATCATCACCACCAGGATATAGTTTTACAATTCGTCCAAGTTTCCAGCTTAGTGGAGAAAGATTATCTTCTCTAAGAAGCACTAACGCACCCTCTTGTAGATCCGATGAGTTGGCTTTCCACTTAGTGCGTTGTTGAAGCGTGGAAACATATTCTTTGCTCCAACGTTTCCATATACGTTGGTGCAACTGTTGGATACGTTGGTAGCACGTGAGTCTCGACACCTTCAGTTCGCTGACGTCCGGATCCGGTAGGGATGTTAGAGATTTCCCAATAAGAAAATGAGACGGAGTTAGGGCCTGAAGGTCATTAGGATTGGAAGAGAGAGGAGAGAGTGGGCGGGAGTTAACAGTTGCCTCGACTTGAACAAACAAAGTGGCAAACTCTTCGTACGTTAAAATTTCATTGCCCACGGTTCGCTTAATGTGATGTTTAGCTGATTTAATTCCAGTCTCCCATAAGCCTCCGAAATGAGGACTATGTGCGGGGATAAAATGCCATTCAGTGCCCTCACTAACAAAGGCGTCACATAGGGACGACAATTCTTTCTTAAGAAAGGTGGCTAACTCTTTAAGTTGAGAATTGGCTCCTGAAAAGTTAGTTCCGTTATACGAGTATATACGCAAAGGTTTACAAACCGGCGTAAAGTCATGATAAAGGCTTCAGCGGATAAATTCGTAACTAGTTCCAAATGCACAGCCTTGGTGGCAAAACAAATAAACAAACCTAAGTATGACTTGTACAGTTTGCAACCCCGACCCTTGCGATCCTTAATCTGGAATGGTCCACCATAGTCAACCCCAGTAATATGAAAAGGAGAGGACGGTTCAACCCGAGAAGAAGGTAAATCTCTCATAATGGGCGAGAGAATATTTGGCGAAAACCAAAAGCATTTTTTAAACACTCGCAAACTACTTGTTTGACAATAGAGCGAGCTGAAGTTATCCAGAATCGATCTGTCAGAGACGATAATAATAATTAAGGGCCAGCGTGAAGCATTCGTGTATGTTCTCGACTAACAATCAGTTTGGAGAGATGATGTTTTCCGGAAAGCAGCACCGGATGTTTTTTGTCAAAGGAAAATTGAGAGTTACGAAGCCTACCACCAACACGAAGAATACCATCATTGTCCAAAAATGGATTTAAATTTAACAGTGCTGAGGATAGTTTTAAAGGTTTGTTAGCCAGTAATTGTTTCATTTCATCTGGAAAGGTTTCCATTTGAGAGATTTTGACGAAGCAAAAAAGTGCGGATATCAGCTCGTTGAATGTAAGTGAACCTAAAGTGCGATTTTTAGTGTCGCCAAAACAATTTTTGCGAAAACAAAGACAAAAGGCTATAACTCTTTCTAGCCGATTCATGCTGGAGTAGTTGGTGATTTGTATTGGAAAGACCAGTACCGTGGCGCACGATTTAACAGTTTCCTTTGTTTCAGAAATGTCTAAACTTAAGGAAAAGGAACCTGGCCAAGAAGAATCTTCTTTGGATAGCCATAAGGGATCGTGCCACCAAAGATCTGAACACTTTAGAGTTTGAGAAGAGCCATTGAAGACGACACAAAGTTTCGTTGTCAAGCTTTCCTCTTTAATTATTCCGTGATGAGGAAGATAATATGATCTCTCCAAAGATTTAGAGTTTGAGATGGACATGTGCCCAAATTCTGATATTCTTGCAAGAATGAAACATACTGATTTAAAAACTCTGAATTGCAGTGAAGTCGACGCTCAAGAGATAAAAATCTTTTCTGGGCAGTACAAAATGAATTCCCAAGAACGTCACCTGGTTGCTTCAAAGGAATGGATACGATAAACCTTCCATCGGCATCTCTACGAAAAGTTTTAATAAAATGGGTTTCGCAGGCCGATTCTTCTGATGAGAGCACCTTCTCTACATGATAATTTTTAAGCTCCCAGAATTTCGAAAGGCAATCGGAAAGATCATCTTTAATGCTAATGTTGCATTTAATTTGGGTAGATACTGGAGGGTTTACAGGACCAGATAGAACCCATCCAAATTTTTTGTAGAATTGGTAGATTGGGACCTAATTGTATTTGACCTACACATAATGAATTAAAGAACTGTGAGCAAACAGTTAAAAGATCTATATGACCAGGCTTTTCAATTTTTTTTGTTACCGTTGTTGCGTATGATGCAGGACTGCGGATCTTCAAAACTGCAATCACACTTTTTTCACTAGATTTTGCAGCATTTAGTTGCTTACACGAAAATGGTGGCACTTTGCAGTGGCCAACAAACCAAACAAAAAGAAGATTAGATACACTCAAAAAATGATTTAATTTGCACATTAGCTATTGTAAGGATTCCGGAATAAACCGAGAACCAGCGACACATTACTAACTATAAATATAAAAATGTCGTTCTTAACAACCGTAATGTAAATTAAAGTTACTTTACTTGTTAAGTCGGCAAAACTTCACCGTGTTGCAATATACTTTCTTCATTTAAAATTCAATCTAAACAAGTTAATAAATTAGTTAAATTTATGCTTATTATTTATTATTGTACAAATTTTGGTCGGTTTTAGAAGAAAATTTTTTTTGGAAGTACAGGAAGTAGAATAGGAAAGTTATATGGAAACATGACAACCTTGTAACATACTTCTGCGTGACGTCATATTGCTATCGTGAAAGAACCATAGTAGAATCACTGAAAGTATGCAATTGCGACATCACTGATGTCACAATTTTGAAGGTCGCAACTTACAAAACGACTCAGTAACTATATTTTAATGTTAAATATAAATTGTTATTGCTCGACAGTATACAAAATATATGTATGTTTCTACTATTAATAAGTGTAACGCAAATAATATGTTTTTACAAACAAAATAAGTATAATACGGAATTTTATATATTTTTGGTTAGTATGAAACACGTGTTCATAGCGAGATTGTCAAGTTATTTGTGTACTATAACATAACCCTGAATTATTGTGTCACCCTTAAACGTTAGTTATCAGTCAGTTCTCCACTTGAAAAGCAGTAAAGGAATGTACCTATTCGTGAACTGATTTTACACTTGCAACGAGAACAAGGTAATGAAAGAACACTTTCAATAAAATTATTTTGGCGAGTTAGTGAAACCTTACAGTTCAGAGTATCAACTGTTTGTAAAATATCTGCTGCATGTACAGAAGAATTAGCTGGCCCTAATGTCCAATGACTACCATAGGTACACATACATAGCATTACAGGGATGGCAATTTGAAAAGCAACAAACTGTAACAGCAACGTACTATTTATACTATTCTTTAAACTTTGCTTTATTTTATAAAAATTTATAGAACTGCACTTTATGGAAAGTCATTTAACATAAGCGTAACATTACACGACATTACACATACTACACCATGGGTCGCATACATATTCTTTTAATTTTAGAGTCCTTTCTATATTTCTATAACCATAAGAAAATAAAGTTAAGTAAGTAACAAGAGGGGGCGTGCATCCTTCGAGGCCATTCCATAAACGTCGACATATGATTATGATGAAGCTCTAAGTATTTTAATAAAAACGTCATATTAGATCCAAAAGTTTGAAATTTGATATCAATTGCCTTTAAATTTTCTATCAAGTTTCATCGCAATATTCTTCTACAAAGCTGGACAAGGAATCTTAGAAATATTTTGAAAGAATCAGATCTTGAGCTACAGTCGGTTTTGCAGAAATGGCCCAAGACTTTATAATCAAGAATCATCTTTATTTATTTGTTATGACATCACTGGCAACGTTTTAATTTGGTCGGTACAGATTTTTTATGGCCCAAAAAATTGAAAAAACCTATTTGAATTAGTAGTTAATTTAGTCAAAACTCTCTGAGAACAAAATAATTACTAAGTCGATTTAAAAAACCACGTGATACGAATTTATGGTAAAGGAATCAACACCTTTGTCAGAATAAAGATTAAAATTCCAAGAAAAGAAAAAACACGAAATTATAACCGCAGTATTGCCAACTGCAACATTATAATTATTATTTATGTCATTTGTTCACGGTCAACTTGTTATGAGTAATGACATTTTTGAAATCTTTCAGTTAGTAAATTCAAAATATTTCAGAAGTTAGAGATTTTAACTATACGGAGTGCTAAATAAAAATGAAAGAACAGAAACGGTATATTCACTTTTAAAATGTGATTCATTTGAAAAAATTGATAAAATCAAATTTGATTTTCTCTACCTTAAATTGGTGGAATAATAAAGAAATAAAACTTTCTCGTAACACTAGATCGTTGTCAAGAAGTTATGACTGGAAAAAATTATTGTTCTGTCTAGGGTATACAGAACTTTAAAATGAGAATGATTTTCGTTTACAATTGACCAAAGGTTTTGAAATACACTGTAAAATGTAATAAAACCTTATGTTAGAAGTGTGGAGGATATGAGTTTAATCTAAATTTGGAATCATTTATAGAGTGACTCATTAAAAAAAACTATGTTCCGCTCACCCAGGTAATATATAATAAAAGGTAAATATTTCCTCCTACAAATTATCACTAATTGGATTGTTCTTCGTTGAGGAGGGGCACCAAAAAACCATTAAGACGTTTTTTCAGGCAACGTTTCGTGCACGAAGAAGTGCACATTCGGCTGCACAAAACGTTGCCTGAAAAAACGTTTTAATGGTTTTTTGGTGCCCCTCCTCAACGAAGAACAATCCAATTAGTGGTAATATATAATACGAAAATAATTTTACAATGTAAAGTTTGAAGTTTTTATAATTTTTGTAAATAATTTTTTTTATATCTCCTTTAATAACAGATATATCGTACTTCGACGCACTAATGCCGCACTTTGTATATATTTACCTGTAACCGTTCTGTAAAATAGATTTATCTTACAGACAAGAATTTTGTTGCAAGCAGTATTATTTAGTTTTAATCAACGCATGGGAAATAATTTTTTTTTCATTGAATGCAGATAAGTATTTGAGTGAATGGGCAAGGAAACATATCTCCTCGAAAAAAACAAGGCAAAAGAACTCACGGCTGGGAAAAACAAAACCTTGAATATTGTGTCATTTAAAGAAATCTAAAAACTGCATAGGTACGTATGCGTGAAAAAAAATACTAGTGCTATTCCTAAATTATGCGTTATTAAAATATTCTTATCTTTTAAAATTTTATCTAAAAACAAAGTTATTAAGAAATACCGATATTTCTATTTATTAATAAAGTTACCGAGTTGAAACCATAACCAATAAACAAGCAGAACTTAATCGTTAACCCTTACAAGGTATTCTAAACTGAGGAGCCTAATTAATAGTATATTAGCTGTAAGTAAACTATTTTCCAGTCATCAAGTACCATTATTAGACAACAAAATAGAACATGTATTTGTAATTTTAACTTTTGGTTCTTACAAAGTTTTATTAGGTTGTGTATATATTCCACCAAACTCAAGCAATGATATTTATTGTGCTCATTTTCAACAAATTGAACTAATTTGTCAAATCTATAACATATCTAATATTCTAATGTTTGGTGATTATAATGTTCCATATATTGATTGGTATCAAAATGTATCCGAAACAAATGAAAACTGTTCTCTTGAAATATATCAATCAATTATTGAATTTCAAAATTATCACAAATTAATATAGAACAGCTTAATTTGATTTAAAATGTAAATGGTCGCACATTAGATCTTATATTTACTAACATTAGTTCAAATAACCTGGATAAAGTAGAACCTGACAATTTTCTTATTCCTATTGATCCGCATCATCCTCCACTTCAAATCAACTCAAGTCTAATTATTTCCTCTACATATGCAATACCAGTAAAAAATTAGTTTAATTGAGTAACGTTATTTCAAGATAAAACTGTAGACGAGTGTGTTAATTTGTTTTACAATAAGCTAAACCATTTAATTCACTTGTTCGTCCCTAAAATTATAATTAGTAATAACACCTACCCAAAATGATTTACAACAGAATTAAAACTCCTTAACTCAAAAAAAAAATTTGCTCATAAAAGATACAAGATATGTGACTACAAGAAGTTTAGTTTGTTAAGATCTGAGTGTAGTAAATTAAGAACAATATACTATAATACTAATTATATTAAGACTATTGAAAATAAAATTTTCTAGATCCTACAGTTTTCTGGACGTACACGAATAACCTTAAATCATCTATGCTCGCGCCGGGTTCTGTTCAATACATCTGATCAAAGCTCTGCAAATCTTTTTGCTGATTTCTTTTCTGCTGTTTATAATAACAATTCAGTAAAAGCGAGATCAAAATGTCATAGTTTTCACTTATTTTGTATTGACCTTCCTCTACTAAACGTTGAAAAAAAATTATCTTCCTTAAAACCTTCTTGCAAAGCTGGACCAGATGGTATTCCTGCGATTGTACTGAAAAAATTAACTTATACTATAAGTATGTCATTACACTTTATTTTTAATAAATCATTAATTGAAGGAGTGTTTCCAGATATATGGAAACTTTCGTTCGTTTATCCATTACATAAATCTGGTTGTCCATCAATGGTAAAAAATTACCGACCTATTAGTCACCAATCTGCCATCCCTAAACTATTTGAGAGCCTTATGTATGACGTAATTGCTCCTTTAAGTAACAGATGTCTAATAATTGATGAACAGTACGGTTTTACTGCTCACAAATCAACAGTCACTAATCTTCTCACATTTGAAAATTACATATTACCTTCAGAACAAAAACAAGTAGATGTCATAAGAAAAGCATTTGATACAGTAAATATAGAGTCGCTGATAAACAAGTTAGAAAGTTTAGATTTTACAGGTCAATTACTTAAATGGTTAAACAGTTTTCTTTGTGGCAGAAGGTTCCAAGTTAAAATAAACAGTTCTTTTTCTGATATGATTAGTATAAAGTCAGGTGTGCCACAAGGTTCTCACTTGGGTCCACTCTTATTTGTACTATTTATAAATGATGCAAGTAACGTATTTCAAGATATAGAATTCTTCTTTTTTGCCGATGATTTAAAATTATCGAAAAGAATAAGTAATATTTTATAATGTGATACAAATGATTTAAATTTAAATTTAGATAAGTGTGTAGCATTGTCGTTTTATAGAACTCATAATAAAATTCAATTTACGTACAGTGAACAAAATGTATTATTAAAATCAGTTAATACCGTTACAGATTTAGGAGTAATTTTTTAACATAATCAATCATTTACAGAACACATAATACATATTAAAACAAATCGATTAAAATTTTGGGATTTATCATCAGAAATACAAGAGACTTTTCAAACATACATGCTAAAAATCTTTATTGTTCACTTGTCCGTTCTAAATTATAGTACGCCAGTCCTATATGGTCGCCTTATCATAAATTACACATAAAGCTAATTGAAAAAGTTCAACACCGATTCCTACGATACATTGCATACAAACAAAAAATTATAATTCATTTGATATCATATGACAATTTATTATTTGACCTGCATTTATTACCATTAGACATTAGACATGTTCAGACTAACCTTACGTTTCAGTTTAAGCTGCTTAATAATACTATAATTTACCCTTCTTTACTTCAAATGATTAAATTTAACTTATCTTACTACAATAATAGATCACCTGTTACATTTAATATTCCTTTCTTACCATATGATTACCTTAAATATACAGGATTTTACAGAATTTTACGAAATTTGAATGATCACACGTTTCTTGATGTTTTTAATACAAATAAAAATACAATTATTAAGTACTTATTTGAAAATTATTTTAATTAATTAGAAGGTTTATGTTTACTTTAAAACACTTATTTTTTTACTATAATTTGTCATTGTCATATTACTGTAATAATTGACGATTTATTTCAAAACATATATACTTATAATATTAGTTTATTAGGTGTCAAGAGTTTTCATTTATTTTAGTGTTATAAATGGGTTTTTACCTGTGTATATTATAAATAAATAAAGAAATAAATTATGTAACAAAGGGCTAGAGTGCTTCGTTAATCCGGAAGATGAAGTTAATTCGTCTGAGCGAAGCGAGGTCGAATTATGAACTGAAGGATTAACGCACTCTTTAGTGCTGTGTTTTATACATTGTTTTATGCACTCCAGTTTTTGCTAGGTATAATTAAAAAAATCAAATTGATACAAAAATGAATTGAAGTAAAAGAAAATTATAATTTAATATTTACAGTTGTTTACTACACAAATAACATCAAATTAAAAAGCTATGTAGATACAGAAGTTTACTCCTTATATATTGCTATAGAAACAGCATAAATTATTTTCTTTAAATCTCTTGGGATTATAAACTATTATAATTCTCTTGAGATTTAAAATGGTACTTTAATCTTCGAAAGGAGGGACTTAAGTTGATGTTTTAGTCCCTGCAGTGGATAAAATCCTTATAATTGATTTTAATTAGGAATATTGATTGTTGAGTTTAGAACACCCTGTAAAGCTGATCTATTATACGTTAACGGCAAGGATAAAACCAAAATGCCAAGAACATTTTCAAAACCGAAACTGAAGAATTTCTTTCGATGCGCGTGATACCTTTTTAAAAGGTATAGACATAATATTTATGTAATTAATCAATATAGAACAACTAATAATTTATTATAGTTTAATTTTAACTGATTATTGGAGTAAAAGGTGCTGTTTCTGTTTCTGTTTCACACCTTAGGTAAAGTGTTGAAAGTGATTTCGCTTCAACGTAATATCCTCAGAGCCTTGATTCACCTCAGTACTAATTTTATATAAAATATAAATTAAATCGAAAGTTCTTTAAACTTGCTATCAGCTAATCTAACAACGGGATTTAAAGGTATCTAATGATCGTTAGAACAAACTAACATTTATACACTCGATTGCTTAAAAGCATTTGTCAAAAAATTTGCAGTTTACAGAGTAAGGCTCAATTGCTGATGTATACGGCTGAGTATCATTATAATAAAAATTGCGTCAAAAGTTATCAACGATCTGACGTCTGCTAAACTTTTGTGGAGAGGAAGAAGTTTGGCAAAAATATTTTATTTAAAATCTGTTTAGTGATCCTAAAACGAAATACTTTTATGCCCTTCAAAGTTTATAAAATTTGCAAGAAAAGCGTTCCAACAGTTTTTCTTAAAATCTTTAAGTTAAAGAGGAAAACAAGGTAAACGTGTTACAACAGCACACATTATTGAAAAAATTTCCCCTTTCAACAACATCCTTGAACTTATACGTTGAAAATGATTTTGGTTTTTATGTGAAGTCTCCTATAGTCCTGGTTTAAGTTAGAACTTTAGAACAATGTTACAATAGCCTCATCTTTTGTTTGCTCTCCTCCACACCCTTTGAAGACCGGCAGGAGCGCGGAGGTTCATTAGTGAAGAGTACATTCCTTTCTGATTGAAATTCCAGTGCACGTGCTCACAGAAAAATGTATGGCGAGCCAAGGTGTTGTTGGAACATCAGCAAGTTTTCGAACCTTATTCAGGGGACTTTTCTCTAATTTTTTTCTAACAATTTATTCCCTCGAACTTCTCGTAGATAACTTTATTTAAGTGTACCAAGACATACCCTAGAGCCGAAAGTAGGCTCGGATCACAACCCTGTAGTTTCCGAGATTCAAACAAAACTAAAGAGATACGAAAACCGATCACAAAACATTGAATTTAGATAAATTAAAGAACGACAGAATCAGAAATAAACAAAAATCTCAGCAAAGTACATAACCAAGTGCGAAATACCAATAATACAAATAAAAAACTCAAGCACATATTAGAACAGCATGCAAGAAAAATTTGACCAGGACTGCAAAAAAAAGAAGATATGTATGACTCAAAACATATTAACGCTAATGGGCGAAAGACCAAATAGAGTAGTATAAAGAAATCAATAAAATGATAAAAAAGAAGAAACCAAGTAGGTTTACTTAAAGACGAAAATGGAAGGTTCATTACAGACTTAAAAGACAAAATAAAAAGGTGGACCGAATACATTAAAGAATTGGTTGAAGATGAAAGAAAAACGACTTTGTCATACAAGTAATGAAACCAAACCAGAAATCCTGAAAGACGAGGTAGAACATGTAATCAAAAACTCCAAAAAACAAAATTTCCATAAAGCTATTACAGCTTCTGAATGACGATTCTCTAAAGATAATACTGCATCTATTTAATACTATATACTTATAACACGGGGATGATACCATATAATTGGCTATTATCCATATTTATTACAATACCCAAAAAACAAAACGCAAAATAATGCTTGGACCACAGAACAAAATCATTGATGAGCCATCGGTTAAAGATATTTCTTCGAATTATCCACAACCGAATCTATCAAAAATTAAACACTGATGTAAGTGAAACGCAGATAGAGTTCAGAAGAGAACTAGGTACCAGAGAAGCACTCTTTGCTTTAAATGTGTTTAGACAAAGATGCGTAGACGTCAATCAAAACTTTAATACACGAAACAGGGGACCACAACAAAGTAATACAAAAACGCATTGAAATTGCCAGAGCAACTTTCACAAAATGTAGGAAATACTATGTAACCGTGATTTATTTATTTATTTATTCGTATGATACATTTTAAATATGAACATACATTAAGAATAAGAATGCTATAAAATGTATGTGTTTTAGTAGAGGAAGATTGAAATGTAAAGAACCTGTCACGTGAGTCAGTTTGCGCGAACGATTAATTTGACCTTC
Source organism: Abscondita cerata (assembly GCA_030710515.1). Lineage (NCBI taxonomy): Eukaryota > Metazoa > Arthropoda > Insecta > Coleoptera > Lampyridae > Abscondita > Abscondita cerata. The sequence goes on along the minus strand of JALBCR010003404.1, from coordinate 26,863 downwards.
AATTCAGTAGCGGCGTAAACATTTGTTTAAACGTAAGGTAGGGTTTGATCGAGAAAGTGTTAAAACGAGATCAAATTTTGAAACACTTCTTCAACGCAAATCATAAAAATATACCTTACTATAAATGCATTTATTGAATTAGGTTACAATTTGAATAAAACAACAAACGAAATTACGAAATACACTTCCTTGTTCCCTTAATGTGACTAGTAGACTCGTCCGTTTCATTTTCGTTCACGGCGCAGGTCACGTAACAGGTTCTTTACATTTCAATCTTCCTCTACCTTGTTGTATGGGGTCTAGGCATGGACCTTAAAACTAAATAACATAAAAAAAAATTGGTAAGCTTTGAAATGTGGTGCTACAGACGGATATTGAAAATAAGATGGATAGACAAAATAACAAACACAGAGGTAATACGACGCTTAAAACAAGAGCCAGAAATAAAAGGAAAAGGCTACATAATGAGAGCACAAAATACACACTGCTATACAGAATATAATGCAAGGAAAATTCAAGGACGAAGAAGCTAAGACCGTAGAAGAAGCTTGAGAGAGTGGTTTGGATACACCACAAACGAACTATTCCCAATATATGTAAAAAAGATTAAAATCGCCCTGATGATATCCAATCTACGATAAGAGTGGCACGCAAAACAGAAGAAGAAGTGAGTTATTGAACACCGTTAATGTGTCTTATTTTTTACATTTAGTGACCAATATTGCACTAAAAATAATTTACAGTGTTTGTTTTTGGTGTATACCTTAGTCTTAGACAATGGAGTAAGTTTTAATTTATTAAATAAAATTTTATGTTTGAATTCTAAAAAATTATTGTTACCACAATCATTGAATTTTGATGTGTTTTGTCTACCAAAAACAATTCGCAAATATGGCAATTGAATTACTGGTTCTATTATCTTGGTCAACAGATGGCAGTAAATATTGTTTTAAATAATATTTCTAAATTAGTTCGGTACGTGTTGATCCATAGTACCGAACCAATTTGGTTCGAACCTTCGAATCAAAGTATACGGTGTAAACACGTAGGATCGAATTTAATGTTAGCGGGAAAAAAAGGTAATGTTAAATTTCTTTTGTTGATCTTATATATGGATACGTAAAAGTCTGAAATTAAGTTTATTTCATGTAGAAAGGTAATATAAATAACTTATTAAAATTGAAAAATTAAAAATAAATTAAAATTAAAGTTAAAAATTAAAAGTGAGGTTAAATACAAACTAGAATAAAAATAAGAGAACTAACCCCACTTCTTTAGTTCGGTACTCCGAACTAATAAATATACGGTGTAAACAAAGCCTATATCGCATGTGTTGAATAATACCTATTTATTATACAAGTGTCTTATAAAGCAAATTTATTTACTTTTCCAATTGCGTGGTATAATAATTTTATTATTCAACTCAAACGAGTTGAATAATATTTTAGCAACGCACTCTATTCAGGGTGTATCATAATGAATTAGGAATATTTTAACTGTAGAAAGCTGAGTTCAAAATATTAAGATTTAACCCAAATTACTTAGATAAAATGTGGCTACTTACTATTTATAAACTATTTGTACCCATTACTTTAAAACCATTCGAGGTATCCTTGTCATACTTGGCAACTCGCAACTAAACTATGTTAAAATTAGGTTTCTGGCTACTGCCAGAGGCGTACGACAGGGGCGAATGGTTTGTTGATCTCTCACAACATCTACGCCACTGGAGTAATTGCCAGTTTAGCACAATTTTTCATTTCTCCAATACTTTCTTTAAAAATACGATACTCTTTCTTCGTAACGATAAAGTCATTATTATTCAAAGTCAAACATAAAGATACACAGTTATTTGATAAACCACCTTCAAAGAATTGATCTCAGAATTGAACACTTCTTATTAAAGGTTTAGATAAAATGTGCTTTTTAATATTTTCGTGTTATTAAGATTATTCTCCTATGTAGATTTGAACAAAATGGTTCTTTTTACATTACAGGTCGCACTAATTTTGAGTGTGTCAGGTGGGTGTCGATGTTGTGAATTATTGAAAATATCAATCGATAATGTAGAAGATAAAAGATCCAAATGTTGGTATTTGCATCAAATACAAAAACATGTTTCACGTAGCTTGATGAGTATGAAAGAAGGATTTTTAGTTAATGTGCTGGATACTTGTAGAAAATATATGTCTCTGGGAACTAAGAGTATTTTTCACAAGATATACAGAAATGAGAAATGCACCGTGCAACCAGTGGAAATAAATACTTTATCCAAAATACCATCAGCAGTAGCTAATTTTTTTAAATTACCAGAACCAGAGTCATACACAGGACACAGTATGAGACGCACATCAGCGACTTTATTGTCTGTTGCTGGAGGCGATCTTGGTATGGTTCAACGTCATTGTCGATCACCGAGGCAGAAACCTAGTCGAAGAGTCAATTTGGAGTTAAATGGATATTGCTAAGAAGATACTGGGTGAAAATTTGGGAACAGAATCCAATGTTATTGGGAATACTGAGAAGAAAAATCGAATGAATGTGGAAACAACAGATAAAGCAAATAAAGTTATCCCTTTTAATTTAAATGTTAACGTAAACCTCAACAAATGATTTCATGTGAGATTCCTGTTTCATACACTTAACTTAAATTATATAAAAACAATTTAATTATCGATTCATAAAACCGCACTAGTGTTTTATAGACCCCATCTCTCTCTCTAGTCGTTAGTTTCATGTTTAAAGCGTCGTGATCTTATGTTTGTCTCATGTTGTGTTTTTAGCAGTATCCCTCCATTCCTCTCCATCTGCCGTACTTCTAATGTTGTCTTGGAAAGATTTTCCTGTAAACTGCTTCATCTGGTCCAGCCATCGTTTTGGGAACGTCCTCTAGACCGCGTTCCCTCTACTTTTCCTTGGACCATAAGTTTTTCGAGGTTATCATCTTTCCTCCTGCTGACATGTCCAAAATACTTTAGAATCAGTTGTTTGAATTTAGTTGACAATCTGGCTTGGATGTTAAGTTCTCCGAGTATAGGTGCGCTGGTTCTGCGGGCTGTGCAGGGAATCCTCAGTGGTCTTCTCCAGACCCACATCTCAAACGCATCCAACTTGGCGATGTCTGTGGCTTTTAAGGACCAGGATTCTGCTGCATATAACGCAATTGGAAAAACAAGGGTGTTTACTAATTGTCATTTTTTGTGGTTGTTATATGCCGATCTTTCCAAATTTTGTTAAGTTTGGTCATAGCCGTTTTGGCAAGAGCTATCCTTCTTCTGATTTCTTGACTTGATCCGTCATTTCTGCTGATGTGGACACCTTGATAGGTTATTTCTTCTACGTTCTCCATGTCTTGAATACTAGGCATTTCTTCCGTGCTTTGCGTGCGATCTATTAGCATAAGTTTCATTTTCTGACGATTCAGTTGTAGACCAAACTCCAAACTCACTCTCTCTCTCTCTACTCCCTGAATAAAACTCGACATTTCTTGCTCATCTTTGGTGATGAGTGTGGTGTCATCAGCGTAGCGGAGATTATCTGTCCTTCTGCCACCTATGATAACTCCATCTTCCCAGCCGTCCAAGGCTTTCCTTATAATATATTCTCCATATACGTTAAACAACAAGAGTGACAAAATACAACTCTGTCGTACACCACGTTCCCCGTTAAAAGGTTCAGAGGTTCTTCCACCCACCTGTATTAGTGTTATGTTTTGTTGTATAATTCTTTTAGTAGGTGAATCAGATGTCGTGGAGTCCACATCTGCGACAGGACATCCCATAGTCGCCTCCAATTGACACAATCAAAAACCTTGCTGTAATCCAGGAAACATAAGTATGCAGTTTTGCCATATTCTCTTGTTTTTTCAATGATTTGCCGCACATTCATAATCTGGTCTCTCGTACCCTTTCCCCTCACAAAACTCGCCTGTTCTTGTAGTATTTGCCATTCTAAAAATTTCTAAGTCTCTGTAACAAGCTCCTGAGCATGACCTTGCTTGGATGAGAGATCAATGCTATAGTTCTATAATTATTCCATTTTTAGTGGACCCTTTTTATGCAGCGGTATGAGGGTAGAGGTGCACCAGTGGGTTGGCCACTGTCCTGTCTACCAGACCCTGTTACAAATTTTCCACAATAGATCAATACCTTTCGCAGGGAGGTGCTTAAGCATTTCTGCATTTATGACATCTTCTCCTGGACTCCTATTGTTTTTTAGATGTCGAATCACATGTTCTAGTTCACTTCTTAAAATGTCGGGCTCCTGTTGTATGTCCTTGATTTAGATCAAAGTTTCGGGCTAGGTTCTGCTTCTTTGTATAAATTTATACAGTGTTGTCGCCAAACTTGGATGACGTTTCCTATTTCAGTTACCACTGTTCCATTCTCGTTCTCTATCGACCCCATAATTCAATCAAAATCGTCATTTGAATGACGTCATAATAAAGAGGTGTTGCATAAAATAATTTAATGGTGTATCCAATGCTTATTAATCATTGTTACGGTGAGTTTTCTTTACTCTTGTTCAATATCGCTAAAAATTTTTAATAATAATGGAAAGTAGTGATACCGACTGGGAATTTAAACAAAATTACCTGCTAAATCAAGAGAAAAATATATGAAAACAATAAGTACACTGTTTTCATGCAATAGACCAAAAACCCGCATAAAGTTTACTGAAAATGTTTTGCTAGCCTTTTTAGCAAAAATCGCCAAAGTCTTCATTTCGGATGCGAATATAGAAAAAATGTTTACAAACAGAAAAACCAATATTATTAGTAATGCTATACAGAAAATATGTGGAGCTTAGACCAACTATAAAATTAAGTACGCATAATTGTTTATTCATTTACTATAAAGCAAACAACTGTTCAGTTCAAATAGTGGATATAAACATATTTTTCAAATTACCTATAGCTTGATTACTACACATTGCAGTGATTGTACAAGGTCATATTTTTAATGTATACATGTAAACAGATATATAATGTTTAGTATTAAGATATAAGAGGTTTATTGTATGTTAAAAAGATATATCGATTTTGGTGCGTACGTGATGAAACGAAGTCAAAGTGGAGAAGAGACGATTTTTAGCAGCGAATGGTAATGGGCGCGCGTTGAAATTGTGCATAGAGTAATTGATATAAAAGTTTCTTCGTAAATAATAAAGGAACGTGTTGCTTGGAAATTTGATTAAGTCAGTTGCTGGAAATGAGTGCAATTGATAATGGATGGCTGTGCATTGTTGTAAGCCCGCGATTGTAGTGGTCTGCATAGTGTGGTGTTCTGAATTTTGTTATGCGTTAAACAGAGCGCAATGAAGTGAAATTGTAAACAATTGATCACAGAAGGCAAATGGAAAGCGGCGCTCGAAGAAAGGAAAGCATCATATAAACGATCCAAAGGGTTAGGAGATCGCTGCGGAGAAGACGTTGAAGGTCGCCGTAGCATCATGCACGAGGGGCGCAAGGTTGGTCTATATTTAGAAAAGTGTAAATTGTGTTGGGATAAAATCAAATTCTGTACCGGAATACATTTGTAAGGAACGTTACATTCGATTGTTTTATTTTGTTTTTAAAAATTTAAATTTTGTTAAACCATAAACCAAGTTTATTATTATTAATCCAAGCCTTAGGAATGTTGTTAACTAAAAATTTTAAACAAAGAAAGTCTCATGTTTACACTCAATATAAAAATTATTTTATTCGATACAAAAATGCAACCACCGCAATATATCCAATTACCGAAGATTAAATTATTCACTGCTGGCAATTGCTACTTTGCTTTAGGTAAATGAAAGAGGTGATTTAATAAGTTTAAAACGTCATGAACGATGATGTTTAATTTCCTAAGGTGAAGGCTATGTCGATCAAATTATATATTTAACAAAATTCTTGGAGAAATGAATAATCTCAATTCGCCTACGCCTGCGACTCGAGTGCCGAACTTCTGGACTCGTCAATAAATGCACTAATTTGATCACTACGTGAATATAATTATGGTAACGTTATGTATACGGGTCTGATACTTATCGAGATATCGATTTTAAACATTTAATTGTGACAATTCGGCCTTCAGATTTTTAGGTTATTACTTAAAATATCAATTTACAAATTTTATTCAAACTTAAGGCGGTAAAGTCCCTAACTGTCCATGATTTAAAAGTTGTATTCGATAATATAAGTTATGAAAAAAAATTAAAACTTTGTAATAGAAAATGTTGAATAACTTAACAAAAAAGTATCACTTTTTAAGTAAGACTCGTAAACATAAAGTCCCCATAGTTTTTCACGTAGATTTAGAATAAAAAATAAAAAATGTGTGTTTCCATTTAAAACACCAAAGTTGACATGTAATTCATGAAAGTGGGACACCCTGTATACTTAATTAAAAATATTTATTAAATTGTAGCCACTGAGGAACATAAAAGAATGGTCAAAACTAATTTTGAATAAATCTATTTTTTAAAGTCAATACCAAAGATCCGTGTATTACAGCGGTATATCAGGCGGTAGCTAAAACTAATTATTTAAATTGAAAGACGCCTCGGAATTAAATAATAAAAGTACCTTACATTCAACCTAATAACATTTTTTTTTCTGTATCTAAACTACAACTTCTTATGACTTGCTTTTGTTCCTAATTAAATAATATGCAATTTTGTTGTATCTAAATCTCACCTGCTTATATCCACCTTTAAGACTTATCTTGTAATAACTTAAATATTCAGTGGGCAGCATATGGGAAACTTTTATTATTAATTTTACGAAAAAAGTTATTCTTTATAAAAAGTTCTGCTTATTCTAAAATCTATAAAATACAAACATCAGATATTAAGTTTTACAGTCGTATAGGTACGCGGTTTGTCAAAATTGTGAATTTTACTCAAAGACTAAAGTAGGTAAGTTTCTACCTTTATATTTGACAATATCAAAATGTGTTAGAGAAAAAAGTTGATCAGAACCAAAAACTACGTTCAAATACGAAATTACAACCAATTGAATAAAATTTTGTCTACAATAACAATAACAATGCAAATATGACACAGAAGGCGGAATCATTTCGTTGATGTATTTTTAGTTTAATAGTGTATTAATTATAGATTTTTATAAATAAATTTTCTTAATACTTTCTGAAGGGAAAAGTTTCTAATAAATAAAAAAGATAAATGTTTCGAATCGATCATTTGAGTCAATTGATAAAAAAAAAATTTTAAGTAGAATAATATATGTAATTGCATATTTAAACATAGTTGTTTATTCTGAACAACTTTTAATTATAGTGTTCGATATTGTTACAAATAATAGTAGGTATATTAAAGAACTAGTTTCAGAAGACACATTTTATAAGACGAATTCTTTATACAATGTTTTCTATTTTGGGCTTTTCAGATTGATTTTAAAATAAATTTTGCGAGTTTTTAAATTTAGGGAATTTTCAAGTATAATTGCTAGGTTGGCAATATTTTCATTAAATTTTGGTTTAAATGCTAGTTTGAGTTTAATTAAAACATTTATCATACGTTTAATTTTAAAAAATAGGTGAAAATAAAACTAAGTAAGTAGATAAATAAATCTGTGAACATTAATTACGATTTAAATTAACGCACGCCGAACGTAACGACAACTTTGGCATTTAATATCAAAAATTGTTCTATTTCTATAAAAGAACTTATTTGGGTGCTTTTATATCTCTGTAAGAGACCCGAAATAGAAAAAGGTACTGTACTCATACCAAATTCATATTTTTTGTCAAATCTCGCATACGACTGAAAAAATTTAACATATTTATTTGATGATTGTAATTTAGATTTTAGAATATGCAGAACTTTTTATAAAGAATAACTTTTTTTAGTAATGTTAATAATAAAGCTTCCCATATGTTGCCAACTCAAATAAACACACTGTATAAAATGGTATTTTAAAATACAATTTGTGTCAAAAATCCTTTGAAAGAAATGAATCAATAAATATATTGTGTTGTTTGCGTACAAGTAAAAACTTCAACAGTTTAAGATTTAGAAAATAACGCGTAACTTGAAGTTTAACAGAATGTTAACCAAATAAACGTAATTAGTTCCTTTACTGATTTCTTAAAATTATTATTGGTAGGTACACTGTTTTGGTATAGAACTTCGTGTTTTCTTAGTGTAAAATCTATTGTCGACACAAACAAGCTTGAATGTTTAACAACACTATATTTGTTTTGGTAAAAACTCATCCAAAAAGAACATACCTAAGATACAACAAAAGATACGTCCGTAAACTTTTACATTCTGAAAAACGCCACACGTGTTCATTACAATAATTTTTATTGCTGGGTTATAGTCAGGCAGAGTAACTTGATTTTTCCGTGCAAGTAGAGTAACTATTGATTTTCCTGGCTAAGGATTCCGTAAGGCGTGGACTACCAAATTAGTAGGAGGAGTGTGGCATCGATTCCATAGCGTGAAGCTTCCATGGCACTGCGCATGATATATTCGTTGGCAACGGTCAAAAGGCGAGCCGAAATTAAAACACGCCCGATAAGGACGAAACGTTCGACTTCCTTACCTGACCGCTCCACAGTTCCAAAGCGACGGCGGGTGTGTGTTGACCCCAGGTGATTAGAATGCTGGTGCCACCAGATATGCTGGCGGCCCAGTCAAAAATGTTATATCAAATAAACAAATATTACGGCGAACGAGTACAAACCAGAATGGGGACAATAGCAAAAACAATTCGCGAAGTTTGTAAAGTTGTACAAGACGTTCTCAAAGAAGTCGAAGTTCAAGAACCTCGTTTTATATCATCTTTAACCGAATGCAACGGCAGATATGAAGGGTTGGAAGTTATTTCGCCGACCGAATTCGAAGTGGTTTTATACTTGAATCAAATGGGAGTTTTTAATTTCGTCGACGACGGAACCCTACCTGGTTGTGCCGTGTTAAAATTAAGCGACGGTAGAAAACGTTCCATGTCACTTTGGGTCGAATTTATTACGGCTTCAGGGTATTTATCCGCGCGAAAAATAAGATCGCGTTTTCAAACTCTAGTGGCGCAGGCTTGTGATAAGTGCTCGTATAGAGACTGTGTTAAGATGATCTCGGAAACGACTGAAGTTAAATTAAGAATACGAGAAAGGTATGTAGTACAAATAACCCCGGCATTTAAATGTTCGGGTGTTTGGCCAGATCGGCGGCGCACTGGCCCATTCCACATACCTTGGCCACATCCTAATCTGGTGGCCGAAGTTAAAACCGAAGGTTTTGATTTGTTATCGAAAGAAAGTGTCGCTATACAAGGTAAACAATCGGCGATGGAGGGTGACGCTTGGGTGTTATCGTTTAACGAAGCCGAAAATCGTTTGTTGCAAGGAGGTTGTAGACGAAGGTGTTTAAGTATTTTAAAACACTTCGCGACCGACATTTAGATTTACCTGGAAACCCCGTTACTAGTTACCACATGAAAACTTTACTCTTGTACGAATGCGAAAAGCATCCCAGAGAAACCGAATGGGACGAATCGTGTATAGGCGACAGAATTAATGGTATATTCCTACAATTAATTTCGTGTTTACAGTGTAAACGATGTCCGCACTATTTTTTACCAAACTTAGATTTATTTAAAGGCAAATCTCCCAGTGCTCTTGAAAACGCATCAAAACAAGTGTGGCGATTGACACGTGAAATGTTAACAAATACTAGATGTCTTGAAAAGTTGTAATAATCATTCCTGAATTGTATTGTATATTTAAACGTATTTATTACATATACATAAATATATAAGCCAAATTCCTATATTGTACTTGTGATTTGACAAAAAAACTAAGTTTTTAATCCCGGTGTCAGTCTTTTTAGTGCCATATTTATCTTACAAAATATATTGGCAGCACTATACAGCGCGTTTATTACTGCAAAAGAACACGCTATATAGTATATAATTGTATATAATTTATTTTATAATCACGGGTTAATTATATCACGTTATTATAATCATCTTTGTTTGTATATTATGTAAATATAATATTTAATTATTTCGTTAGAGTGACGTTACGTTGTTTAGTAAATTATTTATGTCCAACACAATGTGATTTACTGTTAAGTATGCGAATAAAAGCTTGTATACCAGACATATACCTGTTTTCGTTTATTCATAATCAACACATTAAAAAAAATATTGATTCTAATTTATAATCATATCGGGTGCGTACGCCTTAGTAAAAACACATATTTATTTATACCTCAGCAGAAACTGCACAACTTTCCCACGTGAGTATAGTATAATTTATTCTTTACTTAATTACTTACATAAAATAGCGATAAATTTTATTGTAAACAAATTTTTAGTTCATTAATAAATTGAATTGAATTAAACGTATGCTAATTAATACCCGGCGGAGTGTACCTATCTTAAAAAGTAAATTAAGTAGGTTTTGAAATTTTTAAAAGAAAATTAGTAATTTTAATAATGGTAACACTGGATGTAATGGGTTAATTACATTAAAAAAGATAATAATGTGATTATTTTTCTGTAGTTCAATTCATAAGTGGAAATAACATCAGCTTAATTTTAGTAGGTACTAGTTTGAAGTTAATCAATCTCAAAAAAATATTACTTTTTTATGTATTTCCTATTAGTTGAAGGATTATATCATTCGCGGAGTTATTGTACGCGACATTTGAAGTAAGTAATAAAGAAAGCATCCTGAAAGAAATCACAATGCCAAAATTTACCAACTTGATGGAAATTCAAATAAAGCTTAGGTATACTTCCTATATGTTCTAATTTTAAAGTAAACAATCTCTTCGATAGGTAATTAGTAACTTTTGAATCACAAATATAAACATGCAAAATAAAGATCAAATACCTATTAATTGAAGAGATAAAGGGCCTATGTAACAACTTTTGAAAATCGATGCTCTTCCATAGATATTTACATGATAGAAAGGAAATTACCTACCAATGAATAAAAGACCAAAGTGTTATGATAAAAATACCAACTAAAAAATTTAAACTCTCGAAAGTATATTGTTGTTACATAGGTCCTTCAGCAACTTAAAGCATCAATCAAAATACATAAATTATACAATACAACTCACCAGTCAATGTCCATTTTTTGTTAAAATCCAAATGCGACTTACCTGAAAATAAAATATAAACGGTATTACATATTTAGAATTTCAACTTTTATATAAGAATATATATATATACTTTTCAACATGAACATCCGTTTAATTTAACCAAAACCCTTTATTTTTGAACAAAATTGTCGACTCTATCATCATTAGGAAAGAATAAATAACCAAAGAACGTCATAAAGTAATAAAAATCGTAATACATACCTACCTACTGTATTAAAGTATAAATTCAAAATTAAAAACAAAATAAAAATGTATTAGTTTGAATGACCTATTTTCCCCAAATTATAATCAAATCTTGGTTGCAAATGACTCTAAACATCAAGTTTTGCCGAATTTCTAAAAAGGGATCCTAAAACTAGAAGTTATTCAAATTTTCATACATATAGGTATATGTAAAGTGCAGAAGTTGAAAACAAATTCAGTAGGTATTTACATTTTATTTAGTGTAAGCATTACGACCCACGACGATTTTATGTAAACAAAATTGAAATAAAACAATAATTTCACTCTTTTTTTAGCACTAAAATGTTTATTCAAAATTTTTAAATGTATATTACTACATAAATTATTTAAATGGTGAGTATACAAGATTTCAAAGATTATAATTTGAATATACATCGGATGTGTGAAACACTTAAGCATATCTATCTATATGTGTAGGTTTATATTTTACCTCTTTTTTTCATATTATGCATAAAATTGTTTTGTGATTATATACGACAACCAAAATTTTCACATATTAACCTTTAAACAATTTTATTTCGCACATTAATATCATACTTTATGTAAGGCAACTCAACACCTAGATATACAATAGTACATACATACCTACTACCTACTATATTACTCTTTCTCAATCAAGGGGATGGTAGGTACTTACAATTACAAAAAAAATAACTACTGAAAAAAAATGAAAAACCTAATTAAAAATAGAAGTACTGTGTATAGCTAATGCTAAAACGATTATTATAGGTAGTATATAATATCGACTAGGTAAGTACTAACTGAAAAGTGATAAACTTATTTTATTAATGCTTTTTTGCCACTTTCTATTACACAGAAAAGTTGTAGGTGTATCTACTTATTGTTCGTTTAGTTGAATGCAATTTACGCACTTTTTATTTTCATTACAGAGATTTGGAAATAATTGCGATTTTGAAAAAGATCCCACAAAAATAGCATAGATACGCAATTTAATGCGAAAACAGTATTAGAGAATTTTTCCCAAAGGGCACTCATTCCCGAAAGAATCTGTTTCAGACATGCAACATAAATAATTATTATAATAGTTATTCATAACCAAAAGTACAAGAGCTTCCCCGATTCCTTTTAATTTCAACCGACGAAATTCGTAAGTAGTTACAAAAAGTAAAATTTTTTGCCACTTGTCAAGATTATTTTGACATTTGTTTTAGAAACGGTAACAATGGTTCGAAATAATTTAATTTCATTGTTAAAGTTTTTTTTCTAAATTAGATAAAATATTGTAGGTATGTTATACGTATCCAAACATGATTTTTTGTAACTCATGTGATATTGCGAACCTAATTATCACATTCGTTATAAAAAAACATGATTGTAATAGATAAACTGCATCAGAACCAGTACGATCTATTAATGCAACCAAAACATTATTTAACTATAGATAATAAAATTAACAAAATACAAAAAAATCATTCTTCTATGAATTTTAATTGTGATAAGCAGGGCAGTGGTGATAAATAAAACACTTAATGGTAAATTTGTTGCACTGTTTATATTTACAGTATAATGACCACGTTGTGTACATAATTAGTTCACGTCAAGGCCTGCTTAGAGCGCACACCAACATTATTTTTATGCAGAATTGTATACAACATTAATATTATCTTATGCAATGCAATATGTACGTGAAAATAAAACGAAAAAATTCAAAAGAACAATGGGCGCATGAATACATCTACCTAATATGTCTTGTCTGCTTTTATTAGTTGAAAGTGAGAATGATAATTTCTTGTTATGCCTGGTTTCTTCTGTTATGTGAAAAATAAATCCTTACTTCCATTATATAACGATAACAAAAATTGTGTACAGTGAATTTTGAAAAATATACCTACAATTTTACATTCATGCGCGGTCACATGAAGTATTCTTCAGTTCCATCATTTTGTACATCTTCTTAAATACAATTGGACATGTCAGTACTGGTTTAGTGAGAACTCTAATTTGATATTGTATATCAAGTTTTGAGTGAAACTCGTGATATGTAGGGTTACTTTAACAAGGGAAATATCTGGTTTTATTTGCATTAAAGCAACTTTGTCGACAGAATGTGTAAACAGTTACATAAGTCGATTTTTTAATTATTATAGCCCAACTAATTATTTGCAAGAATAACAATCTCAAGTCGCCTGCTTTAAATTTGCAAAAGATTGTAGAATAGTAAACAAACAGCGAAAATCACTCTACAGCTGTTTCGTCCTTTTGGGACTCTTCAGCAAATTAATTTTCGGGCGTGTTAGGATAGCACGAGGTGATACTAAATGTTACAACACTTATTTACCTAATTTTAGTTGATTTAGTGTTTGCCAGACAATGCCAACGATGAATTAGAGCAGAAATTCATATAAAACAGTATATCAGCTTTTAGATTCGTATTGAAAGAAGATCGTTTGGGTAAAGAAGCGGTTAATTCTCAAAAGTTGCTATTTAGAACAAACAACTATGTAATCTATTTTCAAATCATATATATAGTTATTATTTATAAAAAGTTATGAATGTTCTAAAATCTGAAATACAATAATCAAATATTAAATTTCTTCAGTCGTATACGGGTTTGACAAAAATTATTAGTTTGATACAAGAGTTAAATATCTTTATTTGTAACAATATCGAAAACTGCAATTATGAAAAGTTGTTCGGAATAAAAAACTATGTTTTAATGTGCAATTACATTCTTTTACTTAAAAAATTTTTTTTACAAATTTTTCTCAAATTATCGATACCGAACATTGATTTTTTTATTTATTACAAACATTATTGCTTTTCCGTTGCGTTCAGAAAGTATTAAACAAATTCATTTATAAAAATCTAATTAATACACCATTAAAATAAAAGTACGTCAACGAAATGATTGAACATATCCGCCTTCTATGTCAATGTAGTGACATTTGCAAAGATAAAACAATTGTTTTATTTAATTGGATGTAATTTTATATTTCAACGTAGTTATACATAATAATTTTGAGTAAATGAGGGATGTTAATATGTAAAGTACCTACATAACGCTTTAAAAATAATTTTCCTATTAATAAAGAGGCCATCATCATCATGTTTAAGTTCTAAATCTAAACTTCATTACTAAAACAACCGTTTAATCGAAATAAAAAACATCACAATATTCGCAACATCTTTGAAATCCTCTCTCGTATTGGAAAAGATCTTTCGAATAACGACGTTCTCTAATAGTATTCATGGTATGTTTTATTCTTTTTATCTTTGTATATCCCCAACTAGTACCATTGCGTTTAAGTAATTTTATTATGTGCAGTAGTGCTAATAATGAAATGTTGGAGGCAACAAAAATAACTCTGTAGTACACAGGACAACACAAACATAAATATTTCAGTTTTTTACGTTCAAATTAGTTTAATTTCTTAAATGACATATGTATGTATTTCTAGAACGTTTATTGTATTTTTATTTCTAACTAATAGCCAAAAACTCAAAAATCCAAACAACATTTTTTTTTATAGAACAATAATTTGACATCTTCATCTTCTGAACCAATACAAAATGACCATGTTAGGTTCAAATACAAAGATAGAATGGAGTGGATCACGCTAATTTCCAGTGAATTCGACGTTATTAAACTTTTAGGTCAGTACTTGTTTATGCCATGCTTATGAGTTTTTAATAATTAACATTTCGATTCATTCATAATAATATGGCCTTTAATTAAAATTGTCTGAGTATTTCAAGAAAACATGACAAATTTTACAAAACCTTTTTGAAGTAATGTTTCATTTGTAGCTTGTAATACATTTCCCGACTAAATTGGACAGGATTGCGAAGGAGCTATTGTAGGACCGGCATTTATCGAAACATTTTTGCAAATTTCACCTGTTGGAGTCGTATTACAATTGGTTACACCAAAAAATGATGAAATAATAGGTTCAAACATATACTTAATTGAATGAAAATATTTTTCTATAAATGAATCTATTTTAGAAGTTGCTTCGAAGGAACCTGAACCCTCGATTCAAAGTCCAGCATCGCAAATTTCTGTATTTTCAGAATTAGATACTCGTAGTATTCACAGCTGAGCCACCGAAAATCTTCCTTCTTCACCAGCTTCAATACCTTCGACATCCTCATCTTCAGTGTCGTCCGCTGTTACTTTTGAAAATATTGAAGTACCTCCACGTAAAGAGCCAAAACAGCAGTAGTTCCTTATCATAGTGTTTGTGGTGAGGTAAGTCAAGTTACTCGAATTTTGATCCAAAATAGATAACTATAATTTTTACAAAATTTTTATAAAAATACTAATGGTAACTGGTTAATTTTAAGATTCAAAATCGTATAGGAACTGAAGAATTACATTATCTCACATCCCGGAGGGCGGGAAGTAATTAATTATTATAAAGAAGAAAAATACTTTAGATGATCCACATAGAAAAAGGCTTGTTAATATTATAGTGGGACATATGCTACAGTTTTTGCCACCAGACGTTCTGCCTTGCACAGAAACAAAAATTCAATATGCAAAGCATCTAGTAGCATTATTTCCGAAATTACGGGATAAATACAGCACAGCAGGTTTTGTAAGTTTTTACAATATTATAGAAACTTGGTTCTTTGACAAGTACAATATAACATTTAATCTTGTAGGAACTTTTTTTGATCCAATTTCAAAAAAAAGCTATATAACCAATAGATTGCGAAGCCTCTTTCGAGACAGACGAAGGGCATCATATGAAACAAGTAAAGACGATAATTCTTCTTTCAATGAAAAAGAGATTGGTGAAAAAATCGCCTTTTTAAAATTTGCTACTCAGGAACAACAAAATGAAATTTTTAAGTTAACTGAAGAAACTTTCTACTATAGAAACACAGACAGAAAATCAACTTTAGAGCAATTTCCACGCTTCTTAGATACTCATGGGTTGTTAAGTGAAAAACCAAATTATTTGAAATTAGGTACTTTTTGTTTTCTTATTTAAAGTTTGCATTTGAGTTTTCGTTAATGCACCCTGAAAGAAAAATACATTTGATAAAAACTATCCAAAATACGTAGATACCATAAAGCAGGTATATCTAAAGACAGTCACCAATCCTGGACCATCTCTAATTCGAAACCCAGTCGACAATGAAAGTACGTCTTTAAAATGTCTACATGGTATAGTTTATTTTGCCCTTTTTTAGGCTGGAACTCCACAACAAACTCTTTAATAATTTTGCTACATTTGTTACCCTCATCTGGAACAAAAATTGAAGAATGAAAAAACGGCCAGTGCTGTCAATAAACTAATTATATTCCAAGATTGTCAAGTACCCCTACAAACAATTTTGGGGCAACGATTTACCAGTCAACCGTTCATCTTAGCAACTGGAACTTCGAGGGCGGCAGTGAGTAATTATTATGTTGTTTTCGATAAAAACATTATTCTGTGTCCCAAAAATGAAGTTTTAAGTGCTTTTGAATTATGTTTTCAAATCCACTACGTATATGGGTTGGAATTTGATAGAACTCTTGAACATTTTTACAGATTTATTGCTTATACAATTTATGACATTAAGGTTGACATAAGTAGCCGAATGCGTGAACTAAGAACTAAAATAGATAATTTAATGATAGAATAATTCTGAATAACCTTTACTAATTATTGTTTACTACATTTCTTCTTATATGTTATATTACCGTCGTTGTCATTTTATAAATTAGTCTATTTTATTTTCTTGTTCATTAAATATGTTTATTTGTTTTATATGTAAAACTAGTTTACCAAATGTAAGTGAACTTATGATGGATGCACTTCAAAAAAAGCATGCTTTATATGAAGGGAATCACTCAAACTGGTTTGTTTTAGAAATAATTGCTGTAAAATCTATGTAACATTTAGTAGCTATCGAAGACATATTTAAAAATGTATTGTAAGAACAAACAATAATAAAATCAATAACACTTGTGATAAGATCCATGTTGATCAAGAACATGTTTTCCTCATACACAAAGAAACAATGTCAACAGACATCATTTAACTTCTGCATTTAGTTTTAATAATTATTTAGTATCAAAGAACAATGAAAAATCTTGGAATGATTTTAGTACTTCATACGTGTCAAAATTATATTCTTTGAATTTGCCGGATTCTACAGTTCAGACAATAATAGATGCAAATGAGGTTCTCTTAGAAGGTGTTTGTTAAAGCAAACAATGTTCCTCAAATCAAAGAAACTTTTCTAGCTTCAATAGCAAATATAAACGTGAAGTGTATTTTAAAACTAACATCGTTATGCCAAATGATATATCGGTCGGGATTCGATATGATCAAGTGTAGAATAAAGAGCGCCATTTTTATGAGCAGGTTCCAATGACGAGCTATTTTTCCTATGTCCCCATTTTGAAAACATTGACATTTCTTTTGAAAAACGCTTCTTTTAAGAATATTTTAAATTCTACTGAAATTTATAATAAAGATTCAAATTTATTGACAAGATTCAGCGATGGCAATATCTTCAAAAATAGTACCTTTTTTAGCGAGAATAAAAATGCTTTTCAGTTACACTTATACTTTGACGAGTTTGAAACTGTCAACCCTCTCGGTTCTAAAACTGGAGGACATAAGCTCGGAGCTATATATATGATAGTAAAAAATTTGCCACCTCAATTTAATTCTGTACTAGAAAATATTCATCTTGTTAGTTTATTTTAGTGATGATGCTAAGACATTTGGGATAAATTCAGTGCTTGAACCTATAGTCAGAGATTTAAAATTCTTGGAAGCAAATGGGATTTATGGCGAAATTTCAAAAACAACTTATAAGGTAGCGTTAGTAGCATTAAGCCATGATAACTTGGGAGGTAATCAACTATTTGGCATGGTTGAATCTTTCTCAGCTACTTATTATTGCCGTATTTATATATGCGATAAAACCGAAGCACAACAAATGTCAATTCAAAAAGATACCTTATTAAGAACTAATCAGATGTACGAACAACATTGCGCCATGCTTTCAACAACTGAGAGCAATAATGTCTTTGGTATAAAATTTAAAAGTGTTCTGAACGACTTAAGAGAATTCAAGTTATGTGAAGAAAGAAGAAGGGATAGTTCAACTAGATATAAAAGCTTTTTTAAAATTTTAATATACTAGAAATACATTACTGTCGATGATATAAATAATAGAATGCAATCCTTTAATTTCGGAATAAATAATCGCTCCAGTAAACCAAGCCCAGTTTGTCTTGAAAAAATAGGTCATTCTTTAGGACAGCGAGCTGCTTGTTTAGTAAAATTTTACCATTGATTTCGTCAGATATTATAATTCAAATTCCAGATGTTTATAAAGATAAGTACAGGGTAATTCAATTACTTCTTCAGATAATTAATATAGTATTCTGTCCTGTTAACACACCAAGCATGGTCTCTACCTTAAACTTCTTAATACAAAAACACCATGAATTATTTCAAGTTAAATGTAATACTAATCTAATTCCCAAACACCATATGTTGGTGCATTATCCACAAATTATCTTGAAAATGGGACCTTTGTGGGTTTGAATTCAATGTGATTTGAAGCAAAACACGGATATTTCAAAAATCTTGTTCACAGTCTGAAAAACTATAAAACTTTATGCAAAACCTTAGCCTTTCGCCACCAAGAGCATATGTGGCACTTGTGGAAAAATATAAACCTGTCATTTTCCCCGACTTATGGAAAGCTTCGGACAGTAAATATCAGTAGACAAAAATATGCCGAAGCGCTAAAAACATTTCTAAAATTACCCGTACCTTTTGAACATGAATTAACCACTACTGATTCAGTGTCGGTTTTAGGTCATCTTTTTCAAAAGCACATGTTCAATTGTAATACACTCAACGATTTAGAATTCCCAGTATTTTCTCAAATTGTCGAAATTTGTATTATAACTAATGTTACTTATTTAATATGCAGTGATTGGCTTACCATGGAGTTAAATGATGTGTATCAAGAATATATAATAAATGTACCGATTGAAAATCATAACTTATTTACTGTTGTAAATCTCATTAGCCTTTCACATGTAGTTTCATATGAAATCCACAAACCATTTGCATCTGATTTAAATGTAATTATCCCAAAGTATGAAATAATTTTGTAAGTTTTTTTGTAGGCATAGTTCTTTGAGTTTGTAACTTAATTGTATTTGTTTCTTTATATAATCACACGTTATTATAATAAATCATAATGTAATGTTTGTAGAATAAATAAATTATATTAAATGAATAATTTGTGTACATTTTCGCTCTTTTTGGAGCAACTTTATACCCTAAACCACCCACTCAATATAAACTACAAATATATTTGCTAAAATAACACTATAAAATTACCAAAATGAGAATATGTATGCCAAATTGGCATTGAAAATGTCGTATTACCATAATCAAAGAGCCAAAACGACAATTAAGATTTGTAATAGTAACAATATTGATAAGCCTTGACAAAAAATAAAAGCCAAATTAGCTTTATGAAAGTGCCAGTGTGGTAACATAATTTAGTCATATCAGTACAATAGCGTTGTTCCAGTGCCTTTATAGTGTTATAATAATGACACTACTAAATTGAGAATCAACTACAACTAGATTGTTAAACTGGCAACATAAGAATGGGAAACGAGAACAACCTTTTGTGAAACTAACTTAATGAAATGTACCAAAATGTCATTTAGAAAATGGGAATATTACTAAATAATATAGTAGGTTGGGCAGTTCTTTTGTTGACAAAATTGCCATTATACATTGAAGCCAAATCAACAAAAAATAAACTAGACCTGTGGGGACATTATTTTTTGTCATTTTGCCACTTGATTTCTTACTGTGTAAATAAATTTATAGTAGGTATACCTATGTACAAAAGAAGTTTATTGTAACAGTGTTATTTAGTTAATATGCATGTTCTTTGTCTGTAAATTTTTAGAACGAACATATTCTATTTAAATCATGAGTTATCAACTGTTTTGGAATTTAAATTTAGTCCCTAAGTCAAAAATATTTATGCGGGAAAACAATAATTATTGCGAATTTTAAGTGAACAACGTAAAGCGTTAGTTATTATATGATTATTCAATTTCCAACGTTGATCGCCGTTAGTACCTAGGTATTTAAATGAATGAATTATAATGTGATATAGGTACCACATGTTTATAACATAATTGTTAAAATTGCTAGTAAGTTTGGTAAGTCAAAACTGATAACATGTATAATGTAAACAACTTATTTCAAAAACCCCATATCAAAACCCCAACCACTTATGAAACGATTTAGGGTCAAAAAACTTAGATTTTGCGCACCCGATATTTAAAATCAAAGGTTTTCGTTACAAAAGAACCTGCAATATACCTTTCTGATGGATATTCATTTTGACCCCAGCTCTAAATAACGATAGATTTGGTTCTTTTAATCATACCTACAGTTACGATTGAAAAAAGTGTTTTTGATGATTTAAGTTCATGGTCTTGTGAATAAAAAAAACAATTATTTTAAAGTATTGTTAATTAAACTTTAAAAATGCGTCATATAAGTAAACAATTTATTATACAGAGTAGGCCAACGGCGACGAAACAGAGCCATTGCAGTCACATAGATAATTTAAAAAAGTCAGACCCGACAATTTTATTTATGAGGGGGGACATCTTTTCAATTTTTCAATTGCATTATTAAATTGTTACAGCAATTTCTTTTGTTTTTTAATTGACAATATCTGCGAAATCATATGAGGGCCCTCTAGGGGTTTTGTACGGTTGTTCTAGCCGAACGGCCAAAGGAAACTGGCAGCGTGTGGGGTTTTTTGAAAATAATTTTTGTTGTCTATCCGATTTTGCACAAAAAACTGTGGGTTGCCATTTAAAAAGTTTGATGTGACGTCATTTCCGTTAAAACCAGAGGTAATACTGGAATGCCGACAGACTGAAAAGATGTCCCCTCAGAAATAAAATTGACGGGTCTGTTTTTTTTTTTTAATTATCGATGTGGCTGCAAATGGCTCTGTTTCGTCGGCGTTGACCCACCCAGTATACAAATACATCTTTCAAATATCAACAGTTCGTTTATGAAATGTTTTGAATTTAGTTTAATGGCGACGGTGAGTGTTTTTAAACAGTTTTGCCAAAGCGAAAAATTGCTGAAATATAGTTCATTGCAAGCTATTTGTCCGGTAAAAATAACGACTGTTTAGTTTTGGGTGCAACACCGTGGTTGAAACTATTGTGATGTACAACCTTCAATTCATTAGCTTTAGGGAGACAAGGAAGTTATATTGTAGTGTACAATGTGTTAAGAAAGGATAGAAACATTCAGAAAACGCATGCATTTGAGAGTTGAAACAATATAATGCCCTTAAAGTATTGTTTGATATGGCAATAAGTTGAAAATTGTGACGAATGAGATTTCTATCCTGGTTTTCGGCAATGTCATTTTCTAAATATTTCTATTACTTATAACATTTCACAATAGTTTCATCTACGGTGTACACCTAAAAGAAAAGAGGGGTTAATCTTTTACCGTACAAATAGCTTGGAATGAACTATAGTCATGATGCGCCGCACAAAATTTAAACTACGAATTTTTCTTTAAGTAATTATATAAATATAGTATAGGTACTATGCAATTAATCGTAAAATGGTTTAAAGCTGCTGCTTCATTTCAAGAATTGTAGATTCTTGACAATAAGCAGCAACTTCGAAACCATGACAGAATAAATTATGTCAACAATTACAAATAATTTTTCGTTGTAAGGAAAAAGGTGCACTTTACTCCACAAGATTATCAAGAACTTCGTTTATAAGACACATACTAGTTTTTCAAGTCCCGTGTGGTTTGTTATAGCCGGGGCTCAGACTACCTATACAGGGTGCTTTCGGTAAGTGGCCTTTAGACGTTATGGTGAAACTACAAATAAATTGAAACTGAAAATTTGCGTACAGGGCATTTCAGAGGTGCTCTATTTAATGAAAATAGTGACACGGTTGCAGTACTTTGGTTATACCGGATGTTGAGTCACACATCCTTATTTTAAATAGCATTTTATGTTTTTTAACTGTAAAGTTATTTTTATGTTATTTCGATGTTAAAAATTAATAACGCCCTATACGTAAAATTCCAATAACTAATTTTCTCATACACAACTTACGTATGAATAAACTACAAAGGTTCCAAATTGTACAGGGTGCTCAAAAATGGATACTTATCACTATTTCCGAACAGAAACAAAAATCCTCGAGAAGAACTGTCACTGTCAAAATTAAACATAACCTGATTGCGCGCTAAAATAATTAAAGTAACCGTTTTGACACCAAAATAATTCGGTTTCCCAGAGTGCAATTGAATTTAGTGTTTCAGAGAATTTACTCCAAAAATAGGGTACCAGAATGTACGGATTCTAGGTAATAGTTTTTTTATAAAAATGTATGATTACCTACTAAAATAATGTAGGAAAAATGTAATTAACAAAAGCTTTTTGTAAAATTATAATATAAAAGATATTCATCCATACCTGGACATCTAGACAATTCTAAAATTATTAAAATTGTTGTTATTGTCAGGACAATGAAACTGTAAAATGTCGATATTTGTCACAGTTTTGTGTCGCCACTATCTGAACTCTCACTGATAAACAAAAAACGCATGTAACGAAGACAACATTACTTTTTACAAAATTATTGTGAATCGATTGCTAGTTTATTTATTGATGTTTTAATTCAATTTTTTGCATACTTATATCACAATAAAAGGTACTTACATTATGACCTTTTTTAATATTTTGATTCTTAATGAAGATATATAAATTATTACTTTCTGTTACAATATATTATAACGCAATTTGTCATTCGACAACGAATTTTTTTCAAATATACAATGGTCATTTTTAGAAAATGTTACAACAATATCGTTTTTACCAGGATTACGTTAAAATTAATTGAGATATAAGTGCACAAGACTATATTGAATTTTCCATAAACAGTTACGGTGTGGTGGCACCTCGTAAAAATCATCGTATCCCACAATTAAAAAAAATGCTCCAAATATAAAACACAATAAAAACGCTCTGTTATAAAGTTCCATTTTAACATATTGGCGTAACTTCTAATCTACTTCACATGAAGAGTTAACCTTAGAAATTCTAGTTTCATAGACGTGAGTACCTAAACAGTTTCGGTACTTATGCCTTGATATTTTCAAAATGGTAAATATATCGAATGAGGCGCCACCTGGTAACACTAACGGAACATGATTTTAAATTCATTACCCTACTATTTATTCAATGGGATTACTATTCATTAGGGCTTTATTGTTTTAAAATTGTTCTAAAATTTTAAAATCATTTCATACGGTATTGATACCAGTTAGTGAGTACTGTACTTAAGACTTCTTTCGTAATATACCGGAGAGGTTTTATAAAAATTTATATGTACAAAAAAATTATTAAACAGAAATTGTTGTAAATAACCTACAAATTTTAGTTGAAAGGTTTCTTTTCTAAAACGTATCGTTTGATCACTTTTAAAAAAAAAATTACAAGGTGTTAAGTAGTAATTAATGATTTTCTTCTCAAGGAGGCTTTCCTAGTAAAATAAAGAATTCCGAACAAATTTGGGAAATTGACAATCAATTACACAAAATAAATAGAGCGGCATAGAAAAAATTACATGTACTTAAATACATTGTAAAGGTAACTAGATGAAAATCTAATCGTGCTAACCCTAAATTTAAAGGTATTTTTCTAATTTTATTATAACTTTATTACTGCCCTTAACATTATAAGCGTTTGAATTGGTGAGAACGTTTCGTAGTTTAAGATGCGAACGAATACGGGTTAAACGTAAAATCAACGGCGGACAAGAACTAGATGAGCGAAAAGGTATAATAAATACAAGATTCAGGTATACTAGAAATAAACTAATAATGAAATATCATTGAGGATTGGTTCTCGACAGGGGCGGTTGAGAAAGGCAAAGCCGGCCTCCAAGAGTGGGGTGTTTCACCTGGCCCGCGCGCTCGATTCTCAGTGTCAACTTAGTACCTAGTCGCGATCCATCACCGTCATCCCGGTATCAGTTTAATTCACAAACAACCCCCACTTCAAAGACTTTTAAGAAGATATCATCGATTCCGGATGAATGTGGCAGTTTTCTAAAAACCGTTCGCAAAGAACATGCTGGTTCCGCCGGACATGTTAGCGGCACAATCGAAAATGGTTTATCAAATTAACAAATACTACACCGAAAAAGTTCAAGTACGAAAGCTGCAGGTCAATAAAACGATTCAGGAGGTATGCCGAGTTGTGCAAGATGTACTTAAAGAAGTTGAGGTGCAGGAACCGCGTTTCATTTCATCACTAACGATTACAACGGTCGATATGACGGTCTCGACGTGATATCACCACACGAATTCGAGGTCGTGCTGTATTTAAATCAAATGGGCGTATTGAACTTTGTGGACGATGGTACTTTACCTGGTTGCGCCGTTTTTGAAGTTGCGATGGACGCAAACGCTCTATGTCGCTCTGGGTCGAATTTATTACAGCTTCCGGATATTTGTCGGCGCGCAAAATGCGTTCTAGATTTCAAACATTAGTGGCGCAAGCTTGTGACAAATGCTCGTACAGAGATTCGGTTAAAATGATCGCTGACACCACTGAAGTTAAGTTGCGAATTCGCGAACGATACATTGTGCAAATCACCCCGCGTTTAAATGCGCCGGATTGTGGCCACGTTCCGCGGCGCACTGGCCCTGCCACAGATACCCTGGCCGCATCCAAATTTAGTCGTCGAAGTGAAAACGGAAGGATTCGATTTATTATCAAAGAGTGCATAGCGCTGCAGGGCAAGCAATCCGCGATGGAAGGCGACGCGTGGATGCTGTCGTTTCTCGAAGCCGAAAATCGTTTATTGCAAGGAGGTTGCCGACGACGGTGCTTGAGTATTTTAAAGACACTTAGAGATCGACATTTGGATTTGCCCGGAAATCCAGTCACGGGATATCATATGAAAACTTTAATTTTGTTCGAGTGCGAAAAACATCCTAGAGAAACAGAATGGGACGAATCGTGTATAGCGGATCGTATAAACGGGATATTCTTGCAATTGATCAGTTGTTTGCAGTGCAGAAGGTGTCCGCATTATTTTTACCAAACGTAGATCTATTTAAAGGAAAATCGCCCACGGCCCTAGAAAATGCAGCTAAACAAGTGTGGAGACTCACTAGAGAAATGCTAACGAATTCGCGGTGTTTTGATAAATTATAGTAATTCATAAGGTGCTTGTATTATCGAACAAAGTACAAAACTTACACATTCAACCATAAGTATTTACAGAGTTGAAAGAAAAAATTCATTATATAAGTGAGACTGTGATTTTAATGTAATAGTTAGACTATATTTATAATTTTATTACAAATGTATAATATAATTTTTGAAATCGAAATAAAAAAGTAAATTGCAATCATTTAGCTCTGCGGAATTCCAACATCCTGTTTCATAGATAAAAGTGAATCTTAAAAGCTTTGTGTGCACTATGCATATCTTTAGACATCATAATAACTAACGACGACATAAAAACGCGCGTACATCGTTTATGTTAATTTGTTGCAATAAATTTCAACAACCTACTTAAAAGTATTAGTAATTTAAATTATGTAAAAAAGCAGATTATTGTCACGTTATACGTGTTGGTATCGTAAAAATTCTTTATAAATACATCAGTACTTTCAATCAAGATTTCGTCTTAAAGAAGCGAGAGTTTGATCGCAATATTTTTGTTTACTGGCTGTAATCGATTAGTAGTCAATAAGTATCGGATTTCAATTAAATTAACATCGACAAACAGTGTATTTAGATGTAATCTGACGATAAATATTCAAATACTGCGGTGTTAATATTTATTACGTTATTTTTAATTCCTGTTTGTTTCTTTAATTAAAAAAACACAAGAATTGTACAATTTACATAGAAATGATAATATTGAGTTTATATTATTTTCAATGCAGTCTTTGACCAAACTCCTCCAGGTTAAATATGGTATATTTTGTAATTGAGACGTTAAGGTTCCAGTTATCATTTTAGAAGTCAAGCAACTCGTCGTCAATGTTAACAAGTAAATTATACCCCAAGAACAAATTTTCTTTTTCAAAACGATGCACAAAATTGTATAACAAATTCATTAATTGTATAGATATGCAGGAATTACATATTTCGCAAATTTTATTTTTTATGTTTACCAACTTAAACATGACTAAAAGTATAAAATAAACATTAAAACTTCAAGAGTAAAATTATAACTAATTGATTAAATCTAGCATTAATATTTAAACGAATTCAATCGAAGGTGTTTTTCTACAAATGTTAACATCTTAAGCTTCCCGACGTGACTTGTAATGCATTAAATTATATGATTTTATAAGAAATTAAGCCTGTTGACCAATTATTTTCTATAGATACCACTAAAATTAAAAATTTAAATCGTAAAATCTGTTTAGCAATACGTAACTGGAACGAAGTACATCGA
>JALBCR010003403.1:0-47703 GCA_030710515.1 Abscondita cerata | reverse complement strand
CGTTGCTGCTTCGTTCAGTTACGTATTGCTCATACAGATAGTCCTTGAGATACGTTTGTTTACAGATGCGTGGTTTCATGCAAAATATCTGCTCCATAAAAACTAGTTTTGGCGACAGTGGTAGAAAATATAATTTAACAACTTGTAACTATAATATGATTTATGCTGCTTATTAGATAACTAATTATTATTGAAAAAAGCTGTAACCTCTGTCAAAAATCTTATATAAACCATCACCTAAATATGTGCTACAATCTTAAGAATACAAACTATAAGTTTTGCGACACCTAGTGTCGACTCGTGTTAACAATCACGTACGAATTACGTAAGAATACATTATTATCGCAAGCAATTTTGTAAAAAAAAACTGCACACTAGAACATATTGGAAGATTTGATTTCAGTATGTAAATAAACAACAATTCGTAAAAAATTGCAACAAGAAGCAGAAGAATTGCAACCTTAGCTATACCACACATTTGCAGGTTAATCTGACATTTTATTTAAGGATATGTTAAATCACTGTGAGTACAACAAAAAAATTCGAAGCATCTACTATAGAAAGCAGAATCATTCTTCATAAATAAATGTATTCAATTAATTAGTAAACTTATCTAAGATAAAACAGTTTACGTTTTATTAATCTTCCCACTTATATTATCAATCGCTAAAAATCGACATATAAACGATAAGGTAAGATTTTTTTATAAACACTTGTAATTGGTAAAAGTTCGCCTAGTCAAATAAATACGTCAAGCGATTTAGTACTATAAGCCTCGTTTTGTCATAAGTAGTTGAAAATATGACCAAAAAAACTTCACTGTTATTTTGTTGCTCCTTGTGCTCTTAGAGGGTGGGTAAGTTTTTTGTCAAAGTGTAGTAAAAAACATATTTGTAGTACAGTGCCATGATGGGATGTTCATAAAAGATTTGCAACCAGATTACAGTCAAAGAACTAAAAAATTGTAACAAATGGAGAAGTGGTTGCTAATTGCACAAATCATCCTAGACCACAAAAACCGAACTATATTTTATACAAGAGAAATAACAGATGTTCCTATTACTGATAACTCCTTTCGAATATCAACCAAATCGATAGAGAGAAGAATACTATTTTCTTCATACCTGGGTGGTTAACTGCGCCAAACACTTCAGTAGTTTTATCACTAAAAGACGCCTACTTTAAACGATACGATTGTAATTTTCTAATAGTAGATTGGTCTCAAAATACATATAAAGCATACAGTTACGTATATTGTGATGTTAAGACTGTGGCATTGGATGTTGCGGACTTCATGTGTGCACTTAACCGAGAATTAGATATTGAACTTAAAGATGTTCATGCAATAGGTCATTCTTTTGGTGGGCACGCTGCAGGTTTCTCGGAAAATACACAGATCTTGAGTGTGATCAAAAGATAGTAGAATCACAGGGCTGGATGCTGCAGAACAGTTATATAAGTATAAACCCGAAGACGACAGGTTAGTGAAGAAGATGCTCTTTTTGTTGACGTAATACACACCGATTTTCAGTTTGGAATTCTTCAAAATTGGCGTTATGGACTTCATGTAAATTGTGTTTATGGTCAAAAAGCATGCCCAAAAATAAGCGACATAACGGACGATGTTCTTGTATCAGATGGTATTTATTTTACATAATATATATATACCTAGTTAAATAATTATTTTATTTTTAGTTTATTGTCCCAGCATTTTGAGTATCAAATTATTTATAGAAAGTATTAATTCTAATCAACTCATTGCTGTCAGTTGTGGATTGTGCTCTAGATACTGTAAACCAGATATCATAAATGAAATTTATACTGTAATGGAGACGACTGCACAGGTTTACCTGGACCTTCATATATGCATAACTTTTTGATTTATACACGAGATAGTCCACCATACGGGATGGGTATGACTGCTTACCCCAAAAAATATTAAAATTATTCGAGTTAGATATAATGAAAATATATTGTGTTCTTATCAACATTTAAAAGTAACAATAAAAAATTGTATTTGTTTAAAATAACCGTTATTAATGTGACTCTATTTACGACACAACTAAATATTATAACAGACGAAAGAATTTTTGACAAAACAAATCCTCAAAAATAGAAAGTACTTTCTTTGACTTTGTTCAGATGGCAATAAAACAGTTTAAATGACCAACATTAAATATTTACAGTATTTATAATTTATGAAAATAACGTTTACAATCTGTAATCTGTTGTATTAACATTGTATTAAATGCAAGAAGTGGAGTAGATAAATAAACTCTCCTAATTTCCGGAAGGATAGTTTCAATAAAACCAAACCCGATAATTCATTTATTAGTCAGGAATCAAGCCACCGAAAAGATGCTTTTAAAACGATGGGGTCTGCACTCGAAGATATACTTTTGAAAAAATATGGATATTATGTAAAATGACCTTGCGCATCCGAATCGAGAGGGCGCCAAGCGATCCAGGATTGCAAAAAGGAACAAACTACAATTTTTTGTTTCTTTTATTATTAAAATCGACATTTTTACGTTTACATCACATTTACGAGTTTGTTTTCAACATTTTGCAATGATTCTTGAACCATCAAGAAAGCTTATGGTTTCTAAATTGCAATACGCTTAAGCAAACTGTAAAAATTGTTGTTAATTAACGCACATGAATTATTTAAATAAAGCGTGTTCGAAAAATGAAGCACCAATTTTAGAATCGAGCAATTTTCTAAACTATGTATTGGAATAAGTACAGGATCGACCGATTTCGATGGGATTGCAGGGTATTTCGGTAACCATTACTGTTAGAGCAAAACCGTTCACGTAGCATTAGGCCAACTTTTTAAGACAAATTAAACAGCGAAAACAAAAAATTGCTTTATTTTGACAAATGTGCTGTGTTTCATTGTTTTAAACTATTGTATCGCCTACTTACAAAAGTGTAAACTTACAAATTCGCTTGTAATCCCGTAATTTTCTAAAAGAACCTTTATAAACTATATATAGTTGAAAAGCTTACAAAATAAAGATTTTATTGAAGTCAACGTCAACTATTGTTTCCATTTAAAAACTAAGTTTATGTGGCGTCTTGACTATTGGTGACCAAAGTTAAAATTGACTACTCCATTTGATTCTACGCTAAAAACTGCACAAGAATTGTCTTTACACTTTTTCATAAATTTTATCAATAGATGAGATATGGAACCCTATCGAAATTTGGAAAAATTCAATTTGGTCCCTGCATCAAAGATGAAAAAGATAGCAAATTTTGTTTTCAAAGTTGTCCTAATGCTATGTAAACAGTTTTGCTCTAACAGTAATATTTACCAAAATACCCTGCAATCCAATCGAAATCGGTCCACCCTTACATTGTGCAACAGAGCATTTTAGCTTGACAAAATTAATAGCAGCATAGGACCACTGGCATTATGTGTGGAAACGGTAGCTGATACTGGGTGCATAGTTTGATACTCCACTTTTTTATTTCATATTTTTGTAATTAACGATTCTTTGGGAAAAATGCAATTTTCGCGTTTTTGCGTATAACTTTTAATCTATCCCAACGTTCGCAAAACTGTCAACAGACGATTATTCAAAAATTCATAACTTTTTAATTTTCAATATGTAGCGCTGTTCTTCTGGATTTAAGTGGGTATTAACATGTTCTTTGATGGTGCAAAACCTGGACGATGTTCGATAAATACTTTCGGAGTTATAGCGATTTTAAATTTTAACCATTTTTGCGGAGGGCTGTATGCTCGTGTATTCATCCGATCCTCCGTTCTTTGAAAATTTGGAAAATATAGATAAAAACTTGATCGTCTCATTTCGTTTTTTTCAAAAAGATGATTGCTAACGGTCGAAGAATCGACGCGAACTTGTGCTGAAACCATTCACCGCGCGCGAGTAGTCAAGTAGTAGGAGAACTGGACAATGCATCAGCACAAACATTATTTTAGAATTTACAAAATTTATGTCATAATTATATGTATGCTGATAAAAAAAAATAGCCCATAATTGTAATCTACTAGTTGCCATTAAGGGTATCCCCTTTTGGGACCAAAATTGAAATTAGAGGTCTGTGATCAGTAATTAACGAAAACTTTTTCCAAACAAGTATTGCTTAATTTTTTTACTCCGAAAATAATACTTAACGCTTCGCTTAGCAATTTGACTATAATTCATTTCATTTTTATTTAACGTACGCGATGCAAATGCGATAGATCATATGTCACCATTACGGAAAACATGTGAAATTACAGCACCGATACCAGTCGCGCTTGCATCGGTAGATAACGTTATAGGTAATTCCGGTTCATAATGCGTTAATACTATGGTTGAACTTAATTCAGCTTTGATACGACAAAAGCTAAATCGCGTTCCGCATCCAATTCCACGGAATATCTTTTTTAAGTAGTTGACACAATGGGTCTACAATTGTGCATAAATTAATAATGTATTTAGCGTAATAATTTACCATACCCAGTTTCGTCCTATTCGTTGGTGTTTTCACGTTAAAATTGAACGGATTTTATCTTTAGATGCAAGTAAACCATCTGCATCAACTACATGACCGACATAACATTATATAGGAAAAACGTATATTTATTTTCGTAACTCTAAGGGCCGGTGCACATGAGCGTATTTTACGGTACGGTAACGCAACCTCCGTGTCAATATCATCATTCTCCGTCATTTTAACGCACGTATATTTGTCGCTCGTGTGCACTCAACGTCTTATGACAATGTACTGCTTCGCCGTCCAGACGACGCAAAGTGATTGCGTTGAAGCAACCCCCGCAGGTGGAAATTTCACCGCTGCGTTACGGCTGGGCGTTAAACAACGCCGGACGATGTCGACGTCCCATGTGGACTGCTCTATTTGAGCCAGTGTATTTTTTAGTACGTGCGTGTTTTTACACTGCGTTACCGCATCGTTAAAATACGCTCGTGTACACCGGCTTTTAAGTCCTAAATTTTCATCGGAGGATCCAGTAATTAACAAATCGTGTAAAAGATTGATACATCGTCCACATTTGCAAAAATAGTTTCCATTAATTTTGAAATATACATGGAGCTGATGCAATACCGTAAGACATACGATTGTAGCGTAATAAACCCCGATTAGTATTAATAACACAATATTTGCGCGATTCTTCGTCAAGCAAAACCTTTGCATATGCTTGTGATAAATCAATTTTATTAAATTTCTTACCACCTTTAATTTAAGAAAAGCTCCTCTATTCTGGGGAGAGGGTATTGGTCAATATTAATGTTTGGGGTTGACGGTTGCTTAAAAATCCCCGCATACGCGGATTAATCCATCTTTTTTTATTATCCGAACAATTGGTGTCGCCAATTCACTGTAATTAATTGAGTCAAAATACCTTCATTAATTAACCTTTCTAATTCAAAATCAACTTTTCCTTTAATGCAAAGGCAAACGTTAGAGTAACAATAGGAAATTCGTACACCAATTGTTCACGTAAATTATCAACAGAAATTGAGTTAACATTCGTCATCACAAGCCAAATTTTAAATATTTACAACATGTTCGTCCTAACAAGGGTTGATCGTCATTAGCTAAGACGTACGATTTTATACCAGTAAACCGTAATGCACTAATTGCAGCCATTGATACCGCATGGGAAACGATTAATATTAATTATATTGATACCTTGATAGCGTCAATGAGCAGACGCCTCCAAGAATGTATCAATAATAATGGAGGTCACACCCATTATTGATTTCTTATATTTATTTATATAGTAATACCTTTATTTAAAAAAAGTTTTCATTTAATTTTAAACTATAACTTGGTATCTTAATTATAATTATGTAATAAATTATTGTCAAAAAACTAAATATATACGTTGACAATAAGAATTGCCTTAGTTTTTATTTTCACTTTTATATTAACTACAGAAAAAATGAAACGTCATAAAATATACATTTTGTAAGGACTAAATATTATGAATAGAGAGTTTAATGATTTTTTAATAACTTACAATAATTAGTAGGTTAGATTTATTTAAAAATAAGTAATAATCAGTCAACCCAAATAACCATGTTTAGTTTTTTTGATTTAATTTAAAAGTTATTGCTTGTAGACGTTTTTAAATCAAAATTATTTCTAATTTTATTTTGTAAACATTTCCTAAACAAAATTTTGATTCGATAATTAATCGAGCTATGGTGTTTAATTAGCGATACCTTCAAATATATTCTTTAAAGAAAAAATTAAGTAAGCAACGTAAATTACCTATTTTCTAAAACGTGCTTAGTGTAATGATTCATTCTACAGTCCTTCTATAAGATAACCCCTGCTGAGACTACCTGCTGTTAGAATTGTAAATGATACTTTTAAGCCCGCTTCACAATGTGCAAACTTTTGTTTACAGAAATTGTGGTGTCCAAGTTTTAAATTTCATGAGTGTACATTCATCAGATTCGGTATCCGATTTAACATCAACGAAATGATTATTATTCTTGGTATAGCAGACGTCGACGGTTGCGGCTTCCGTCTATTATAAGGCTTTGAACACACATACGTGAGATGTTTCTGGTTGCATTTAGAGCAAAGCAGCATTGCGATAGTGGCATTGGAATGACGCGTGGTTTGATCTACCGTAGCAATTGCATGCCTCTTGCTTATGATGAGTAGCGGAGTTCACTGAAGAGGATCCACCTGATTTTCGATAGCTAGCCTTCGGTTGTTGATGTTTAGCTATTGAATTTTTTAACGTTGAATCTGTTAACTTCTTGAGATGTCCCTTCGTGAACTTCTACTAGCATTGCGTCCTCCTCTGCTGCTTCCATGGCAAGGGCAATATGTTATAAACTTTTTGAAAATTAAGGGTTTCTGCTTTTCGGTAAATAGCCGTTGAATAATCACTTCCGTTTCTTAAACCAAACACGAGTCGATCGCGTAAATGTTCATCTAACTTATTACCAAAATCACAAGTACTATCTAACTTTTTTAAATTCACTACGTACTTAGCAATTGATTCTCCTGTTGTTTTGCTTCGTTGCCTGAACTTATAACGTTCCGCGATAACAGAGAGGGTTTAAATGATTTTAAGTATCTTGATTAACTGTTCATAACTTTTGTCTTCGGGTTTTCAGGATTACATAAATCCACCATCAGTTCGTAAGTTTTATCACCCACTACAGATAGTAACACCGGCACTTTTCGGTTATCTTCAAAGCAATAAAAATGGTTGTAAACGCGCTACATATGTTTGCCAATTTTTGTTGTCTAATTCGAATTCTGAAATTTTTCCAATTGACACTTTAATTAATTAAATTATTAAAATAACTATTTAACACAACTTCATCTTGGTATGAGACTATTTATTATCATCAGATACATTGTGCACGTAGTGCAATCGAATTGATAAATACATACGATATACAAATACACGTCACACATTGCAACTTACCGCATTATCCGTATTCGCAATTCGCATTTTTAGTTATAAAAATGAGTTCGGAAGAAGACGACGTAATTACAATATCAAGTATTTTGGAAGAATTAGAGAATCGAGAAATTCGCAAAAAACGAAAACGGCGTTTTGCCGTTCATAGTATTAACCACTTAGAGTATCATTAATGGATATGTTTTAAATTATGAAGGGTTTTCCAATAAGAGGTGTTATTTTGATATTCAAAGAAAAATGGCATTTTTTGATAAATGATCGGACGTTTATTTCATTATAAAAGAGGATGGTATGCCGTTAATAATGAAAATGTTAAATTCTTTTTAACGTCAGGAGTGCCTCAGGGATCAGTGCTTGGCCCTATGTTTTTCAATATATTTATTAATGATGTGGTGGAATATCTGAATGTGGATTGTTTACTCTATGCGGACGACCTTAAAATTTTTAAATCTATCGGTATTTTTTGATGATTGCAAGTTACTTCAACAGAATCTTTCAGCTATTGATGGGTGGTGCGTTTTAAACAGAATACCTTTAAACGTCGTTAAATGTAATGTTATGTCCTTTTCCTGGAAGGTAACTCCTCTGATTTTTTAATTATACTATTAATTCTGTTCTTCTCAATAGACCTAATAATTATTTATGATAAAAAATTGAGTTTTTGGATCACATTACTTCAACTTTATTAAGTTGTCAAAAAACCCTGGGATTCATAATTCGCTACGGTCGTGAATTAAATAATGTAAATACTTTTAAATTTAAAATCTTGTTTTGCAGTTTGGTTAGGTGTAAAATTGAAAATGCGTCGATAATTTGGTCTCCATCACATCAGGTTCATATTGACAGCATTGATAGAATACAACGTCGATTTCTTAAAAATCTGTTTCTTAAAGTTGAGGGTTATTATCTTTGCATTGGATTTCCTAACAGTGAACTGCGATCACGGTTTTCTTTGCCATCACGAGAACAGACGAAAGCGTGCAGCTATTGTTTTATTACGTAAAATAATTAATTATGACTCTCGAAACTCCGAAAAAATATACTGAAATTTTCTCCTTTGTTCAGAATGTGTAACATTTACAACCAATTTCAGCACACTTTTGATATATTCAACTGCAAGGTACCATCAGTAAATCATTTGTTTAATTAATTTTAGAATTATCATAATGTATTTAATTGAATTTTTGTATATGCATTGTTTTTATATTTTTTTATATTTGTATGCCTATTCTGTAATTGGGTCTTTCCTGTTGAATAATGACAAAATAAATAAAAAAAAAAAAAAAAAAAAAAAATAACATCAGCCAAATGGCCACCACGACCATGCTTACTAAACCACATACTTTTTCATGAAATTTTCTATAACCAAATCATAAAGTGGCTGCCCTATGTCCTCAATAGCTTCACGAATTGAGGTCTTAAATGACAACACTGTTGGCGTAGACCTTATCTTTCACGTGGCCCCAAAGGAAGAAGTCGCAAGGTGTTAAATCACAAGATCTCGGTGGCCAATTGTAATCACCTCTTCGACAGATAAAAATGTTTTAGTTTTACGAACCGTCTCTGCCAAATGTTCACCATTTTTATAGTGAATTTTAATAATTTCAATGCGTTGTTGAAGCGTGTATCGTTCCATTTTTTATTAATGGCGTAGTTTCTACTTGTTAAATGTCAAAAATGACAGCTTCAAAGTGACATCTACCGAAATAGCTGGCTATTCAAAATAACACCTCTTATTGGAAAACCCTTTACAACTCTTCATAATTTCCAATTTCTTCAAATTTTTTTATTATATTCATAATACAGCACCTACATTGGATAAAGTAAGACTGAATGCCTAGACAAACAAAACTGAATGATTTCCAAACCAGCGTGTTGTCGTGTTGAAACATTTCGCATAGTATACGGGAATGCGAATGACGTGTTCAGCACACAAGGCATCACGCGGAATTATTGGTACTTTGACCATAACATTTCGGATTTCCGTTAATGCAATTAGTCCGTTGCGAATAGTATGTGATATCCTATTTGATTTATTAAGAGGGCAAACAAAATGTGATCCGACCGTCCCGTCCGTGCAGTCCGTTGCGAATAGCCTATGCCTACCTTAACACAACAAAGCAGATCAAGTGAGGCTTAATTTTCAGATATAAACTAGTAATAGTTGTGTTGTCTCGGATATGCAAACTTGTTTGAAAGAAAGTGCACTACAAAGTTTTAAGTATTTTCAACGGAAATAATTTTAACTTAACGTTCAATAAATGGTGCACCTGTTTAATTATTAATTAATTAAATACAAATTAATAAGAAAAAGAGGTACAGTGTAGTATTTTCTTCAACATCGATTACTCTAAGACTAAATACGAAAGTAGACCAACTGGAAACTTTATTTAATCAATCATTTATGTACAGGGTGGACCGATTTCGATGGGATTGCAGAGTATTTCGGTAACTATTACTGTTAGAGGAAAACTGTTCACGTAGCATTAGGACAACTTTTGAGACAAATTAAACAGCGAAAACAAAAATTTGTTTAGTAAAATAATGCCATCGAAATCGGTCCACCCCGTACGAGGTCACTAAAGTGATTTTCGCTTCGCTCGCTCGTCTCATAATATCAGGCTCGAAAAATACACTATATACACTATACTATAGTACCTATCACTTTAATGTCGGTTGGCGATAAAGTATATTAAAATATTCGTCCGTAATGCAAAATTTAAATTAAAAAACAATTTAATTTTCAACAAAAATGTTAAATCGTAATGCATGAAATTTCAGAATATTTTATTTAAAAATAAATGAAAAACTTTCTATTTTTCAAAGTCGATTTTGAATGTTTGCATTTTACCGATAACGAGTAGGCAAAATGAGAAACTAAAGACCTTCTTTAATTATCACATGTAAACATTTTTCCCAATTCTTAATTGTTTTTGATGATTATTTGGAAAAATCAATATTCTTTTCTGCTCACATTCTCATTTAATTTTTTCTGCACACAATTATACACTTTAAGGATCCCATTTTAGGGACATTTCCCCCTACCGTTACTTGTATTTTAATGTCTATTATATTTCAAAAAAATTCATAAACAATTCAAATTTTGAAAAATTTTTCATATTTGTCATTTGGAAAATTGTGAAATTGCTTAGAGCCTTCATCTTTTAATACATTCAATCTTGTGATGTATCAAGTAAAAGTTATACAACGTTTACGTTGTCGAATATTTACCAATGAATTAAATTTAGTTATTCGATAAGGTAAACAATGTTTTAAAAATAAAAAAGTATTAGAAACTTCTAAAAAACTGCAAAGAAAATCAATTGTAAAACATCATTTGTCAGTTAGATGTAGCTCCCAAGATTTTTAAGTGGCTCTCGATGCAAGAAGTCTGGCCACGCCTTATATATCTTTTACTTGATATATCACAGGGTTGATTAGGTGTAAATGTTTTGCGCATACTTCGGCATGACACCTGTTAAGACAAATATCATCAGTCTTCAACAAATACATTTCATATGATTGTCTGAAATTAAGAATGTTCCAAAAAAAAAAGAAATTCGAACAAACTTTTTGTAAGTTAATTTTAGGTTTACATGCCTTTAAATACACGAGTTGGCTGTACCAATGCTCATTCCACAACAAGAAATTTAAATAAATTCTAAATATTCTAAATAAAAATTGATTTAGATTGTTACTATTCTAGAATAGAGATAAAAACATACTAATGTAACTATTTTAACCGAAAAATTATTAAGACTTGTTGTTGTCTTAGAAATAAAAGTTTGCATTATTTTCTAATAATCAATTTATAAAATCGCAAATTTTTCCTTTACATGTATATACATTTCGCAAGATAATTTCTTTTGGTTAGAAACAACACTACGTCATTACAATTACAAATTTGATAAGAAATGTTACAACGACAACGTAACCGATAATGTTTATTTCAAAATCAGTAACGAGATAAAGAAGATTCTGAACATAAAAAAGTTGTCTCTTAATACTAAATAATGCGAAAGTACAAAAACTGATTATCGTTATGAGTTTCTTATTATCAGTAATGCAGCACTGAATAAAAGTTGCACAACAGAAAATTATCAGTTATTTACGTGAACCCTCCCATGAAGATTATTATAAATATTCAGTCGCTTAACGATAATGGTATTAATTGTTGTTTTACGATGTTCTTGAAAAGCATATTATTTAGTCTTTCAGTGATTCTTGTAACGGGTAAGTTCATACTTTTCTTTTTGTAGTTTGCACTAAAATCAAAAATATCTAGTTTACCTAATTAATAATAAAATGCATTTTTAGTTACGTCATTTAACATAACCGTTGAAGAGTTACCTTCAGAAATATTTAGAGAGTTAAAAGAAACGCCGAGAATTTGGACCCAAAATACACAACTACAATGTCCAAATCGGGTAAAAGCAGATGTGAATTTTTTTTTATACAATCGTGCCTATATGAACAATCCTGTCAAATTTAATGCCGACAAAACCGATATTAAAGGGAAAAAATTGGTTATTTTAATACACGGATGGCTTACTTCATACAACACGACTGAAATACAAGATCTTAAGAATGCGTATCTGCAGAAATACGATTGCAATATAATTATGGTTGACTGGTCAAGAGCTACAATGAAACCTTACAGAACTTCATATTGTCATATTGGTGTTGTTTCACAATTAATATCAAAGCTATTGTGCTACCTGAACAAAAAAACAAATTTAAAATTAAATGATATTCATGTAGTTGGTCATTCAACCGGTTCTCATGTTGCTGGATTAACTGGACAATTTGTAATAAACAAATGCAAGAGCAAAATTGGAAGAATTACGGCACTTGACCCTCCTAGCGAATTAGGTAGTCCAAAACTATCACAAAATATCGCCAATTTCTTGGATGTAATCCACACAGACATCGAAAACTTTGGTTCGGGAAAAGTTTACGGGCATGCAGATTACTTTGTCAACTGTGGATGGTACCAACCAGGTTGTAAAAACATTAGAAACATTGCAAGCGAAAATTCATTAGCCGATGGTAAGTAAAAAATTTTAATTGTGGTTATTTATTTTTATAAATATTTTTTTTTCAGTCATGTGCAGTCACATGCGAAGTATTCAATTAATGACTGAAAGTATAAATTCACCGAACTCAGTTGCTGTCAGTTGTCACTCATGCCCAAGGTATTGCCGTCCAGACATTTTGACAGAAAACTACAGAATCATGGGAGAACAGGCGTTATTCCTACCAACATCAAGAACTAACGTATTCTTGTTACCTACTGCTGATTCACCTCCTTATTTTAAAGGTTTGAGTCCATATACAATATAAAATTTAAATGATACAAGTGTAAGATCAGTATTATTAATTTATTATAAAATAATATTTATTAATAAACACAGTATATATCATGAAAAAAAATGTTTATAAAAGTTGTATACTTCAATTACTTATTTAGCAATATAATAAGAATTACAGGTTGAACGAATTATCGATTGTTGATAGAATTCTTTAAAATTTCATAATGGGAATCAGTAAGATTTTTCACCAATTACAATCCTGTCCTACCAAAACCGGTTAGGTATTCACAGATGGTCATCTACCGTGCTTTGGAGTTTTCAATTAAATAAAGCGCTCTCTCTATTTTGACAGCGAAAGTACAATACAACAAAAGGCATCTACTTAGTTCTTTTATCGACATCTAATATTAGAAATACTCATTACACACTTTATTTTCAAAGTATAGGTTTCATTTTTATCAAAGTTTGTTACTTTTATTGAAACTTGATTAGGATCCATATTTTTCTCTTATAACACTCCAGAAATTGGGTCATATAATTTTTTGGATTTGAAAAACCATGCCTTACTGACGTTATATCCTTCAACATGCATTTTACATAACCCATGATGCTTAAAAATAAGATTGTTCGCTAACACAATAAAAGAATATTAATAATACATACTGTAGTACTATAAATTTAACAATACCCAAGATAATCCAAGAACTTAGGAAACCAAATTTTAAACGCCAGGTAAACTACATTGTTTTCGGAATCATCTGAATCTATCACTACTCGTAATAGTAAAACATTTCATTTGCCATTAGCACATACAAACATAATTCGCAATTCACCAATTCATACGATGTGTAGAAATTTTAAAATTTAAGTTGTTCTACTTTTGACATTAATAATTGTACACTAATGTCCATAATTGATTTTCAATTTTTGTTATAAGTTTTCTGTTTTGATAAGTAATAGTATATTGATTTTATTTATTTTTTTTATTTATTATTGTACGCTTCTTGTTAACACATGTATTTTATTCTTTAATTGGGTTCATAGATGTTGAACAAATAAATAAATATCACATTATACTCATGACACTGAAATCAGTACAATCCTAATGCTGGAATACATGAATAATACGTTGCATTACTCTTTTCAATCTTATTTTGAAGGATTTTGTAGGCCTTTTGGCTTTTAAACGGAAAAATTGAGAAAAAACACGTATTTTAATATATGCCAAAATGACACTATGTTGAATGCTGCCAAATGGCCTTACCAACCGAAAATGTTTTGGCATATAGTAATACTTCAACAAATTTGTCCATTTGTCGGCCTAAAAAACGTGTGTATCACGTGACCAGAAACTGTATTTGCTCGGACTTGCAGACCGCGGATAACGCCTTGGCCTCGCACTCGCAAAACGTCAGTTTCTGTCCTAG
Source organism: Abscondita cerata (assembly GCA_030710515.1). Lineage (NCBI taxonomy): Eukaryota > Metazoa > Arthropoda > Insecta > Coleoptera > Lampyridae > Abscondita > Abscondita cerata. Next base: position 33,532 of record JALBCR010003403.1, on the reverse strand, counting down.
TCATACAAGTAACTATTTTGGTCCTCCGTCCATAATCACTGATTTTGCATCACTTAAAAGCGGCCAAAAACACCCCTTTTCTTGGCCTCCGACGGCAAAAAAAATTACTAAATGTTGGTAGTATCACACTATACCCATGACACTGAAATCAGTACAATCATCATGCTGGAATACGTAAATAATATGTTGCACATCTTATTTTGAACGATTTTATAGGCCTTTTAAATGCAAACATTGAAAAAAAACACGTATTTTAATATTCCATAATGACACCGTTTTGACAGTTGCCAAGTGGCATTACTAACCGAAAATAATTTGTATATACATAGTAATTTACAGCAGGCGATTCGAGATATTTTTTTTGCTAACGCTTATGTTGTCTATAATTATCGAAGGATCGACTTATGTAACTGCTTTTACATACCTGTCGACAAAGTTGCTTAATGCAAACCATTGCGTACGTGATCGCTAACACGAGTCGACACTAGATGTCGCAAAACCTACAGTTTGAACATAGTAATAAAAGTTTTGCTAAAAAATGGAATTTCCTTCGTAAGTTTTATGTGTATTTAGTATTTAAATACATTTTCAAATAATGGTCATTAATTCGAAAGAAGGAATTTAATAAAATGTTAATTTAATTCAAATAAAAGTTGTATATTTTTTATTATTGGTGTGTGATTGCGTAATTCTGTAATACTGTTTTTTCTTATTGTCCGGGAGGATCTTGATGACCAGGTCCGGAAACCAAAGTGGTGATTCTCGGAACATGTTTTGCTTGTTGATCATAGAGTACTGTAAAGAACTTCCATGTTTTATATTTGTATTAAAAACGCCCAAAAACACACATAAAAAACTCTAACAAATATTGACTTAAAGATATTGATAAAACAAAAATTATACGTACTCATCAGGGTATATTTTTATCGAATCAAAGAATTGTTTATACAAAAGTTGTGTGTAAATAAATTAACAACAATTTTCATTTGATCAAAAGTTGCGCTTAAGTAATACTTTTGAAAACATTAAACATAAAAGGAAAATGTCGTCGAAAAGTGAAATCTGTAGTATATAAGATGTCGGCTTGGAACTTTTCAACATTGCAAAAAAGCTCGAGCTACTCTATACTGATGAGCCTCAAATAAAGTGTAACGCGTGTATGTAAGTGTCGTTCGTAACTCTGCAATTATTACTGGCTACTGTTTTATTCGGTTGGCAAGAATTTGATATATTGCGTTAAAAACGCGCTTAGCATTTTTGGTAATATTCAAATGTTCACGGCCGGTACCTTATACATACTGTAGATTTCTACAAATTACTTATTTTGATGAATCTGAGAGTACATGGCAACTGTGTCCATGAGGTAGCGACAATGACTATCATTTGTTTAATAAGAATTATATTATAGTAATATTTAAGATTTAATTTCTTATTAGGAGTGCGAACGATAGTAGGAGTAGCCCTTTATCCACATCAACGTTTCGACTGGGTGAGACCAGTCTTTTTCAAGATGCTCTAAAAGAATCGGTAAATTTAGAGCATCTTGAAAAAGATAACCTCAGTCAATCGAAACGTCGATGTGAATAAAGACTGAGTTTAACTGACTCCTACTATCGTCCGCACTTAATAAGAAGGCACAACCGTGGAAATTATCATTAAATAATAGAAATTAAGAAGTTTTTACCATTACTTATATTATTGTATTTGAACAGTATAACGTAGTAGAAAATTAGGTAATAACGTGTCATTACGTTTTGCAGTCAACTAAATGTTATAAAATCGAACAAAAGTTTGATAATGTGAATTTACTAATGCAAATTAATAATTCTGATGATAATCGAAGTAAGCGTCAAATAGCCAAAATCCTGGGGCTGGTTGTGACAAAATGCACATAATGTGAAAGGGTCAGGTGTTTAAATTCTAATTAAATTTTTTGTTTAAGAAATATTTTGAAAATATTAAAAAAAAATAAAATGTCGTTCTTTCAAGTATTATAAAAATCATATCTTACCATTAACACAAGAAGCTGACTTTTTACGTGGTAATTTTTGTTTGCCGAAAACCTTTTTCAATGAAAATTATTCGAGAATTAGGGACATGGGAAATACTAGATACAGTTTTATTTATCGCACAAGGCTCTTTTTTTTCATAACGTTTTGTGTAATTGATATTCTTAAAGACATTGTGGTATCTAGATAAATACAAAACAAATCAAAAAATATTTATTGTAAATTAAATTTTATTGTACTAAGCTACCTATTTCAAATATCAATTACTAAAATATTTTTACAAAGATAAGATAATTTTGTTTAACCACTTCATAGAAAATTTGAAAATAATGAATCTGACGTGGGGAACCTTAGTTTTATCGCATGAGTAGACCAATTATGACGCCCAGAACTTTAAACTTTATTGTGCTTCTACTCTTAGTCGTTGAAGGTAAGTGAATTCTTTATTTTTAGTCAAGTAAAAGCAATTTTAGCTTACTGTCACGATGGAATGACAATTAAGCAATTACCTATAGAAACAACCGAAGAATTAAAAAAAATTCTGACAAATAAAGAAGTGGTTGCTAATTGCACCAATCATCCTAGACCACAAAAACCAAACTATATTTTATACAAAAGAAACAATCCAGATGTACCTATTACGATAACTCCTTCAAATATCAATGAAATCGATAAAGAGAAAAATACTATTTTCTTCATATCTGGATGGTTAACCACACCAAGAAACACTTCAGTAGTTTTATCACTAAAAGATGCCTACTTTAAACGATACGATTGTAATTTTCTAATAGTAGATTGGTCTCAAAATACATATAAAGCATACAGTTACCTATACTGTGACGTTAAGACTGTGGCATTGGATGTTGCAGACTTCATGTGTGCACTTAACCGAGAATTAGATATTGAACTTGAGGATGTTCATGTAATAGGCCATTCCTTTGGTGGACACGTTGCAGGTTTTCTTGGAAAATACACCGATCTTGAGTGTGATCAAAAGATAGGTCGAATCACAGGGTTGGATGCTGCAGGGCAATTGTATAGATATAAGCCTGAAGACGACAGACTGAGTGAAAAAGATGGTCTATTCGTTGATGTAATACACACCCATTTTCAATTTGGAATTCTTGAAAACTGTGGCGTTATGGACTTTCATGTAAATTGTGTTTATAGTCAAAAGGCTTGCCCAAAAATAAGCGACATAACCGACGATCTTCTTGTATCAGACGGTAAATATAAAACATTTTATAAAAATCATATAGATTTGTTAAGACATTTTTTTGTAGTTTACTGTCCTAGCCTTTTAAGCATCAAATTATTTACGGAAAGCATTAATTCTAATCAATTGATTGCTGTCAGTTGTGGCTTATGCTCCAGATATTGTAAACCTGATATCATAACTGAAGTTTATACTATTATGGGTGAAGATTGTAGAGGTTTACCTGGACCATCGTATATACACAATTTTTAATTTATACACGAGATAGTCCGCCTTATGGTATGGGAATGACTGCGTATCCCTGAAAATGCTTTAAATTAATCATGTAATAGTAGAACACATGTGTTACAATAATTACGTATAATTAGGTTATATATCTAAAAAAAAAAACAATAAAACTTTTATTGCGATATTCCGAATAATTTACTTATTAGCATTTTCATTTACTTTAAGTATTCCTTCCTTCCTTGAAGTATGTTTCGTAGAATAGTATTCAAGAATTGTCATTTTATAACTGAAATAGAATTGAACTTTACTGAACAGAAAATATGCGTTACGTAACTCCATATCTTAACTTTAGAATAGAATGTAGATTTGCCTGGTAGTATCTATACAGGGTGTCTCACCGGGAACCGCCATTAGCCGTATACAGAAAAGTATACATGGAAAAAATTAGAAAATTAGGAGAATGAATAAAACTAATAACGCCAACTCAACTAAAATATTTTAGTCTTCTGACCTAACCGTTGATTGAAATATTGGTAAAGATAGTCAACCGCTTGTATTTGCTTGTATCACGGATGCAATTCACATATGCATGTTGGGTTGCGTTTTTGTTTACTTTTTCACCTGTACTGAAGCGCTAAGTTATAATGTGTACGATTCTTGAAATAGAATAGTTCAATTTATTCCACCGTTGTAAAAATGGCGCAACATACAATCCGTAAAATTTACTTTTGTCAATACAATGTTGCAACGTTTTCAAATATTTAGTAAACGTATTAACTAGTAATTAAAAGTGACGAATTTTTCATTTATGAATAATACCATTGATGATACATATCTTGGATTTTAATGACAATGTTTTTTTTAATAATTTACTAAAATACATGCGAAGCGTTATTTGTTAAAACAGTTTGGTTTGGTCGGTGTTAGATAAATAAGAAACAATTATTTTACAAATTATGCTTGCACTTTATTTTTTAACTTGCAAATAATAATGTTGACATTTGTTTGTCATTTAATAACTTCGTTAGGAATAAAGTAGAACATACTGGGAGAAATACCACTAGAGTTCAGAAACGCAAAATTATTGGTTTTTGTATCTACTTGTTTTACGTGTTCAGTTGAAAAGGATTTTAAATAAAAATTGGTTTTCAAATTTTTCAATTCAAAAGGCAACAAGTTACCGTGTTTTTTAGGGAAAGTGGGTTCCACTAGACCTTCAAATTTAAATTCACTTGGTAATAAAACCTATTCCTATTACTTCTAAAAATAAAAGTACTAGATTTTAGCTTGAGGTGTGTTGTCTCCCGACGCGGTGCGGATAATACGTGTATAATACACTATTCTTTTCTGTGACGAAATAAATGACGATTTAATATTGAAAAATCATATTACAATAGAATTAGAAAATTATTGAGGGAAATTTGGTGTTAAAAATAGTACTCACTTTTTCCCGAGGGAAAAAATAATTTACGAAAAGTGACACTTTGTTATCTGTTAGTAGAGATAAAAAGTAAGGATTTTACTCTTTGAAACTGTATCAAAATATCATGGTTTCAATTAAAATAGTTTAATTAAAGTAAAAATAGCTCATTAATTATAAACATTGTTTCAAAAATTACAATTCCAACTGATCTAAAATAATAGTAATAATTTACAAACAATTTACACATAAATAATAACGTTACCTAATACAATGCTATACATAAAACATATCCAAACATTTACACTTATTTATGCAGATAATATTCTTATTTTACGGTGTGGTTTTGTGACATCACTGTAATTATAGCTATTAGAAATATGTTTATTAGCCTCCCACTTTAAGGTTCGATATAGTTTTATTTTAACCAACTGATCGATAATTAACAGTTTATGAGTGTCGCATTCTCTGAACCATGAATGAAACTGCTGTTGAGACATTTTTTTATACGGAGTTTAATTTTTTCCAATAAACCATAATCTGTTTTAAAAGGATGAAATTCTTCAGTAAAAAGTTTCAATAAAAAAACACAAATTTTGAGAATTCGGGTGATGGTCTGTGTAAGTATTTAATTCCATCAGATTTGCTGTAATCTTTATATAGAATTAATGATTCGTTCACATTGAAAACACTTGAGTCGTTAACTGTTAGCATTTCCTTACACGTATTACAATGTACTTTTTATATATGTAGTGACTTAAATAACCCGCAACATACGACACTGAACAAGATTCTAAAGAACTATTAATTACGACATTGTCTTCATTGATTTTGTTCTCCAGACAGGTTCTAGACGATCTCTTTGTTTCATTATTTTCTACACTTTCATTTGTCCCAATTTTGTTATCCTCTTCCTCATAGTTAGTGTTAAACTAAACACCTTTAGTAAATGAGTAGGCTTGTTATAATATTGTTTAGATGCAAACAGTTGAGTACGTTAGATTGTAATATAAGAAAATTCAACATTCGTTCCAACATAAAAATTTTAATTTCAATGACCAAAATTTAGAAATTTACTTGCGTAAGCCTAATAGATTTTAAAACATTTTCAACGGATAAACGATGTTAATGTAATAAATATATGAGTATGGAATTTTCAAAAGTATTTAAAGAAATTGTTTTTTTGGGAGAACGTTTTCAACGATTTCTTTACGAAATTAATACTTTTAAATCTGCAGGTTTTTTCATAATAATAAACTTTATTCACATGTGTATGTATACAATCTTTGTACATATATGTGTTTGTCATGATGGTATAACCATTGTTATAACCTTACGTAAGAAATATACAAATAAATATTATTACATTGAACAATTAACAGACAATAGAAAAAAATATATAACAAAGGACACACATTTAATTAGTACGTCGACAAAAATCAATAAATTCTTGTATATTGTAGAACGCATGTTTTTGTTTGTTTGTCAACATTGACTCAATGCACCAATATTTCAATCAACGGCATGATGCATTGGCAACAATGTCGTGCCTTAGCATAAACTATCAGCAAAATTACAGTTTTCTATTTCACATTTATCGGCAATACTGTTCTGTAAATTCTACAATACAATTGACGTATTTTCTTAGCACAAAGCGATACTACCGACCTCTGATGTTTAGAACAAATTTCGGGGTCGCATAATCCCGTAAGGTTGACTATCTTTACCAATATTTCAATCAACGCCCTAACCTAAATGGTTGTTCCATTTAAAATAACGAAGTTGATGACGACTTCTGGTACAATCGGAAGTGTCGAGAATAACAGGACCAACAATAAAATTGACAATTATTCCAATCCACGGATTAAGGATAAATTCTTGTTAAAAATAATTTATCTTTATGCCGTGCAGGTTTTCAACTGCGCATAAACCTGTTCGTTATGGAAATTAGTGACCCCTTTTCTTGTAAAAATAAAACAAATTTTATGCATAAACAAAACAAAATAGTATTCCCAAATTTTAGAACTGCTTATATTTGCCTATTAACAAAGTGACAAAATCCCAGACGAATATCGGGATCATGTTTAGCAACTGTTCTCTGATTATTGCATGAACGAAATCTTTACATACTCCTAGTTCCGTACCTATTCATCTATTACTCATTTCTGGATCTTCTTCAACACGTTCTAAAATTTCTTCTTCAACTTCAGGATCCCTTACGCTGCCTTCCATAATAGACGGCAGCAACCTTTGGGTGACTTGGTATTCGATGTTTTGGAAATCTTTCAGAATACACCCTAACACATTCTCAAATATTTCTTTCACAAAATCCAAACAACTAATAGCATATCGATATATTCTGCATTGGTGTTTTGTAAGGCCATGAAAAATCAAGAAACGTTAAGTTTTCTAAATTACTATTAAAGCACTTAACAAACGTTTGAACGCTAATGACAATTTAGGTATTTTAGATTCCACACTATTATTATTTAACCATGCGAAATTCATAGACTACTAGATTACCTCATGTTTTTTTCAAACACACCACCACAAGCACTTTACTAATTTAATTATAGATAGTGACGAGATAAATAATCTAAAGAGAATCACTCTCTATATACAAAATTTTTTTCCAAAAAGATCTCATTCAAATAAACAGTAACGATTATACACAGGATAGACCAAAAGTCTAGAGACGGTCGTTTTTTTTAGCAAAACTATGAAAAATATTCAGAAACAAATTGGCATTTTTTAAATTTTTTTAATAGTTTTGGAGTGGGGGTACTAATTTTTTTTTTCAAATGGCCACCTACCTCCAAAAATATTCTATTGAGATTGATTCAGGGTAATGGGTGAAAACTATCCTCTTACGGTTAAGTGGTCTCTAATCGAATGTTTACTCTTGCTATATATTGCCATCTTACCGTAACAGAATAGGTCAGCTACAGCTTCGGCTTGGTTGGCCGAGACGCTCGGATACTGTATCGGGTCAATTTTATTAATTTCTTCTACAAAAACTATCAACTTTAGAAAAAAAACGGTTTTTCTGCCATTACTCTGAACATTAGAAGTCTCAATGAAATTGTTTTGAAGAGATGGTACCCCCACTCCAAAACTATTAAGAAATTCAAACAAAATTGCAGGTACTATCTCAAAAGAAGTGTTCAATGCACTTTTAATGTCATGCTAGGGGTTAAATTAACAAGAATATCATTATTGCATAAATTTTGCAAACATTTTATTAATTTTACAAACACCAATAAAACAACGAAAGTTTGACATGTTTTTTGTTAGCATTTTCTTAGACTAGCTAGGTGTAACATTACCACGCATTTTAATCATGTCGGTATTTCAAAAACTAATAGGTTGAGGATTATGGCATTTGAGCTACTAACTCACTCTTCGGACATAAGCACAAGATGGTAATAGTTTACCACAGAATCTTTACAAAAATGATTCTGCATATAAGGGGTATTCCTATAAAGATTTTGGATTATTTAGAAACAGCATTAATGTCCTTGAAGCAGCATTTATATAATCAACTGTTTAGTATGTTACACAAAATATACATGTACAAGTTATTCGACTTCATTATATTCAAGAACGGTTCGAGCCCTACCTATATTTTAGTATGAATACGATTGTCCTACCGAGAGAATTATTTGAGACCTGGCGGACACATTCGACTTAACTGGTTCAGGGTCAATCAGTCATGTGCCACAAAAAAAAACAAAAGATTTATCAAAAATATCGCTGTTGTCCGTAAGAGTGGGGCTGAGAACCCAAGGCAGTCGCGCACACGAAATGAGAATTTCTCAAACTTCGCAAATTTCGCGTCAGTGTAACTGACCCGACTTTTAGCAAACGACATAAACGATACCGTGTATTCGCAGACTCGGCTTTTGAGCAATTCAAATGAGACTTCGGTTTCGAGAAAAAGATCATGACGTCTTCTAAAACTATTGCTTTGGTACTGAGAACAGGTCGTATCTAAATCCTTTTAATCAGAAATACATCATCTCCCCCGGAATGTAGAACGTCCCATAGATACAAGCAGTAGATTCTCTATACGTGTTAGTGTTTCCTTCAGTCACCGATAGATGGCGTTATGCGTTGGCTTTCCGATTTCGTCATTAATTGAATATCGCCGTTATAGTGTCGTGATGGATATCGATTCAGAATCGATTATATTTCATCAAAGGTGGCTGCGCGCTGTAATACGGGAATAGCTATTTACATTCGTGTGCGGAAGTTTGATTTTGCAGCGCGAAGTTAAATTTTGAAACACGACGCGAAGCGGAGTGTTTCATATAACTAAGCCCTGCAAAATACTTCCCGCACAAGGTTTGTATAAAATTTTTTTGCCGACGTTTTTTAAATTCTCGAAAAATAATTAATTTAAGTTTGAAATCCCGTCTAATTTTTGACACAATCTAGTTGTTCAGAATTGTTAAAGTTCTTTTGTTTTTGTCCGGTGCCATACTGGGGAGTTTCTAAATAATATTAACTACGCATTTTCTTCTGCAATGTCAAGTAGTGACGAAAGTGGCCTCCCGAATTAAAGCAATTGGCTCAAAATTCTAATGATCTTCTTCCCAACAAGTCCAGAATTCGTTACAAAGCGCAATTCAATATATTTAAAAAATGTTGTGAAAAAAAAGATGCTGGAGCTTACACAGTAAATGTCTTGCTCGCTTATTTTACGGAATTAGTAGAAAAAAAACCAAAAATCTTCGTGGTCCACTTATTTTGTGTTGCGATCGTGCCTCCTAATTAAATGGAACATAGATATTTCAAAATATTCTTGTGTTATTGCTTACCTCAAACGAAAAACAAGCAATTATAAACCAAAGAAAAGCAGAGTTCTTGAAGAAAGTAATATTAGCAAGTTTTTGGATACAGCTTCTGACCTTCAATTTTTACTTATGACAGTAAGTACATAATAATTACAGATAATTACTTACATGATCTCTGACAATAAACTGTCCATAGTGACGGTCAAGTGACTATTGCATTATAGTACCCTTGTACTTTATTTTTATTCTAACTTTGCTTCAGGTTGCATTGATTATTGGTATTTCAGGTGTCCTGCGAAGAGAAGAGTTGTATAAAATGATGATCGATCACGTTCAGATTAAAGACGATGTGATTATTATTGCAATTCCGGATACCAAAACTAATGTAAGCCGCTCTTTTGCCATAACCAACAAACGGTGAGTTGAAATTGTTATTAAGTATATAAATATACAAACCCAAAATTCAAAAATCCCTGATCGATTTTTCTTACGGTATGAAAATGGAAAGTGCTGCAATTCTTCAGTAGGAATCAACACCTTTGGAAGCATACCTTCTAAAGTTGCCATTTTTTTAAAATTTAGATGATGCCAAAGATTAGACCGGACACTGCTATCGCCGAAGCTCAGCGACTTTGTTGGCAAATCGAGGAGCAGACCTCTTAACTTTAAAAAACATGGGGGTTGGAGGTCTGGGGCCGTTACAGAAAGTTATGTTGAAGATTCCCTTAAAAGAAAAATTGATATAGCCAACATGTTCGAAAACGAGGCTCCTTCTACATCTAAGAGGTTATCCTCTGTTGAAGAACCTTCCAATCCAGCAAATGTGAATGTTAAAATTGAGAATAACCAATCAACGTCAAGTCTTGGTACAAGTTTGTTTTCTAGCCTGCAAAATTGCTTTGTTAATGTCAACATTTACAACAGCTGTACTATTAACAAACAAGGTTAGTTAAGCTACTTAAGGTTTTGATCATTTATGATACAATAATTAATAGACACTACGCTTTCGGATATTCTATTTAAATGTAACATGCACATGCAATGAACCAAACAAACTTAGTTTTTAAAATTGGTTGTGGGTAAGTTCTCGGAAATGTCGGGAAAACCATGTTGAAAAAGACCAAGTTAGGAAAGTTGGAAACTCACAGAATAAACTGAAAACTTATATCAGGTTTTATTTTGTAGTTAGGTACGGGATGCATCAAATGCTAAACATTATTGTACATTCCCGTTGTTGTACAGGTGATATCTCAACTTATAATAGTTATTTATGTAACAAGGACAAAAAAGTGCACTTTTATGTACGAGACTGAATTTGCTGGCCGAGGCGTTAGCCGAGGCAAGCAAACAGGCAGGTTATTAAAAAGCAATTTTTCCGAGGTATATATTAATTTTTCCGTTGACCTTAAATTAATTAATTTTCTATTTATTACCGTTTACTGAAAACAAAATGTTTAGTAATTTTAAACAAAAATTTTACGTTTGTTCTGATTTTACTGTACCTAATGTTCACTTCACCGTTCAGTATTGTAACATTTGTGTCAAAATTTATTAAAGGAAATAAAAGCTTTCCGCGTTCGAATATTGTACCGATAAAGCATTTGTTTACAACAATCACATAATTTTTATAAGAGCACTTGATTATGATAGGTAATAGGTAAAACATGTACTTTTTATAATTTATTAAAATAATAAAAATTACATTTAGGTAGTGTTATTTTGAAGTATATTTAAAAATGTAGTTATAGTTGGAAGCCTACCCTCAAAATTAATGCATTTCTTTAATTGTTTATGATCAAAGATGTAATGAAGTTTCTCCTATTAAACATATTAAAGTCGATTCTTACTAATTGGACATATAATAGTTATAAGACTGAGTTTGTACCGTGGTCAGACTTATAATCATTTTATATTCAATAAAAATATTGCCTGACCGTAAGAAAGTATGCAAACGTAGTTTTTGATTCACTCCGAAAATGTTTCAAAAATGTAAAAATCTTCTTTCAGCTTATTGAAAACTGTGAAATTCATATTGTTTTTTGTGTACGAATAAATCTTGAACCCAGTAATGTTGATGGCTTATATGATTCTATTTTTGTTTTTCCTGCGACAGAATCAATATTCAAATGATTTTTCACAAGTAATTACTGTTCTTGTGTTTTCCATTAGCATTATTACTTATTTACATCAATCAAATACAGTAATAGAAAGGTACCCATAATTAACTCACTTCTACTGTAAGTTTTTGTATTTTATGATCGTGAAAATTTTGTATCGAAACTCCGCTTCTGTATCAAAATGTTACCTAATAAAATTGTCTAAAGCAATCTCAAGTCATATGAATTCTGTCTTACCTTATAAATGAATAACTTTAAAGAAGTTAAAGTGTTGAAAACAATGTATCGAGTATTGTGAGATTACAACCAGGCTCTTCTATATGCTTCGCACATTGTAGAAACTATAAACAATTTATTAATATCATTTCAAAGCACTTAAAATCATTTACTTGTAATTTGAACAACAAATTGTTTTTCCGTCGACCTCATTATAAAATTGAGTTTTACGTACTCCTTGAATAATCATAAAGTAACACTTTTTTAAATGTAATACTTTTCGTCCGCAAACACTTTTCGTCCGCAAACACTTTTCGTCCGCAAACACTTTTCGTCCGCAAACATCTGTCAATGTCAATTATTATTTTATGTCAAATTAAATAAAGTCGAAGTAACCAGTATGAAAACCCATTTTTAAGAAAGGATGAATTTAGTGACTACATAGGATATTACAGTACTTTAGGTACATACTGAAACATTTTAGATACTGCAGAATATTGTTTGTTTACTTCCATTTATAACCTCAATTTCTCAATCCCACACAACTTTGAACAAAAACAATTTGTTGTTCAAATTACAAGTAAATGATTTTAAGTGCTTTGAAATGATATTAATAAATTGTTTATAGTTTCTACAATGTGCGAAGCATATAGAAGAGCCTGGTTGTAATCTCACAATACTCGATACATTGTTTTCAATATGTAACACTTTAACTTCTTTAAAGTTATTCATTTATAAGGTAAGACAGAATTCATACGACTTGAGATTGCTTTAGACAATTTTATTAGGTAACATTTTGATACAGAAGCGGAGTTCCGATACAAAATTTTCACGATCATAAAATACAAAAACTTACAGTAGAAGTGAGTTAATTATGGGTACCTTTCTATTACTGTATTTGATTGATGTAAATAAGTAATAATGCTAATGGAAAACACAAGAACAGTAATTACTTGTGAAAAATCATTTGAATATTGATTCTGTCGCAGGAAAAAACAAAAATAGAATCATATAAGCCATCAACATTACTGGGTTCAAGATTTATTCGTACACAAAAACAAGGTGAATTTCACAGTTTTCAATAAGCTGAAAGAAGATTATTACATTTTTGAAACATTTTCGGGTGAATCAAAAACTACGTTTGCATACTTTCTTACGGTCAGGCAATATTTTTATTGAATATAAAATGATTATAAGTCTGACCACGGTACAAACTCAGTCTTATAACTATTATATGTCCAATTAGTAAGAATTGACTTTAATGTGTTTAATAGAAGAAACTTCATTACATCTTTGATCATAAACAATTAAAGAAATGCATTAATTTTGAGGGCAGGCTTCCAACTATAACTACATTTTTAAATATACTTCAAAATAACACTACCTAAATGTAATTTTATTATTTTAATAAATTATAAAAAGTACATGTTTTACCTATTACCTATCATAATCAAGTGCTCTTATAAAAATTATGTGATTGTTGTAAACAAATGCTTTATCGGTACAATATTCCAACGCGGAAAGCATTTATTTCCTTTAATAAATTTTGACACAAGTGTTACAATACTAATACTAACAATCCAGAACAAACGTAAAATTTTTGTTTAAAATTACTAAACATTTTGTTTTCAGTAAACGGTAATAAATAGAAAATTAATTAATTTAAGGTCAACGGAAAAAATTAATATGTACCTCGGAAAAAGTGCTTTTAATAACCTCGCCTGTTTGCTTGCCTCGGCTAACGCCTCGGCCAGCAAATTCAGTCTCGTACATAAAAGTGCACTTTTTTGTCCTTGTTACATAAATAACTATTTGTTCAAAGTTGTGTGGGATTGAGAAATTGAGGTTATAAATGGAAGTAAACAAACAATATTCTGCAGTATCTAAAATGTTTCAGTATGTACCTAAAGTACTGTAATATCCTATGTAGTCACTAAATTCATCCTTTCTTAAAAATGGGTTTTCATACTGGTTACTTCGACTTTATTTCATTTGACATAAAATAATAATTGACATTGACAGATGTTTGCGGACGAAAAGTGTTTGCGGACGAAAAGTGTTTGCGTACGAAAAGTATTACAGTTAAAAAGTGTTACTTTATGATTATTCAGGGAGTACGTAAAACTCAATTTTATAATGAGGTCGACGGAAAAATAGTTGATACGTGTTCGCACTGCAAAATTGCATTAGTTGATTACCAATTACCTGATTGACAAATAGGACGTACAATGCACAGGTGCAAATCATAATAATGTCAAAATTTCAAAAGAAACTGTTAGATGGCGCTGGTAAAACTAAAAATTAATTATTTAAATTATTTTACAACTTATTGCATTAAATATTCATAGATATTATTCTCCTAAATATCGACTTGATGGATTTTCAGTTACGCTTCATGTTTACCTTTTGAAAGGGTTAAAAAAATGTGATTATTTGGTTTACCGCATAGTGTGTGGGAAAAATGCAAATCTCACAGACGTCGTAAACATCGACTTACCTTTGACGGAGACAATGCATGTATGTACGGTTTACATATCAGGAGGCTAAAAATACTGTTACCAGACGACGGAACAACGTAATAATTTAAAAATAGATTTTTTTTAAGTTTTTTATTTCATTTGTATAAATATTACTAGGATATACTATTCAGTTTGTTTGAATTAATCTTTAATTTTAAATTGAGTGTTAGGTGTGAAAATAACAGGAAACTAAAATATTATAGTAATGTAACACGTATCGCCACCTATCGGCAACTTCGGGAAGTTCATATGCAATTATAGAATCATCTGAGCCTTATACATTCCGGGGGAGATGATGTATTTCTGTTTTAATACATACATACTTGAGAGAAATAGAAACAGCAGAAACATAGTTACTCCTCAAACACGGCTGATATTTGTATAATGCAATGCCTTACACGACACAGCGAGAATGACAGAATACTTCCATAGAAGGTAAAAAACTAAATTGTGAAATGTACATTCAAAGCTGAATATCAAGGAATACTGACAAACAAATGTGTAGTTCTACCTCTAACCATTCAAAATCGATTTAAAGTATGCGAATTGATGATTGCTGCAGAAGTCAATTTTCTATCAGTAATGCATTTTCTCGCAAAATAAGTTTTTTCTCTTTGTATCGCATAGGCACGTAAATTCTACATATAGTTCATTCGATGGAATTGTGGCGGAATTACATTTTTATTGACACCGTCCTTCACTATTGTAAGTGACATAAGCTTTGATTATTTGTTCATTTTACCTTTATTCTCCGTAACTCTTTTTTGTCACTTGCAATGTAAAAAAAAACACACAGTATATTCAAGCATACTCATATTTTAATCCGAAATTGGCAGAATTCCAGCAAATTATACTTATTTTTTATCATAAATAGAAAAATATGTGTTTATTAAACCAAACATATGTTTGTATGTAAATTCATAAAATAAAACATTCTGTCAGACTTATCTTTTAAATTGAACTTTCTGATAACTCGTTTCTTTTTTACTTTTGTACCGTTTAATCCTAATTAGTAAAATCAGGAACAAAGTACGTAAAAAAAGTAAACTATTTGAATAACAATGCATTAAAAAAATAAAATTACAGATAGTATTCATAGATAATTAGCGTGAAGTTAAATGTATTAATTTTCAATTTCAAAATGACTTATACATTCATTTAAATATGAAATAATAAAAAAATTTAATTTCACTGTAAACTGTAAAGCAATTTTAAGTCAATTTCTTCCATTTTACTAACTTAAACCTCTAATGTAAGGATGTTCCGCTCTTTATAAATAAAGAAGCACACTTGCCTTACCGAATTAATTTGTTAAATGCAAAGTAGTCAATCCAATTGAAAATGTGATATTATCCTTCCACCACAGGTACCACTCCTAAAGGTTAGCTTCGATAATAATATTGCTTAATATTCTTCATGAACCCTGATTCTCTTACAGTTTCGAAACTTTCGGAATTAGGACACATTAAGTTAGTAAATTGACTGGCAACAGAAAATTGAATGAATGTCGTGCTTTGTGTAAGTTTTCATTTATAGGTAATTTCAAATGACCGCTTGATAAACTCATATAAAACTATGTGTTTGTTCCAAAGTTGACGATATGAAACTATATAAAACAACGATATCAATAATAAACGCTTGGGAAGCAGTAATACTGCAACTGATGTTCTATTTTACATTAAAAAATTTCAATCTATTAAAGCGTGCTTAATTTTTTTAATTCTTATCAAATTTCGTTTGTATTTAAATCGCTGAGTTATTCATCAAATTCTCAGGCAAGATGAAGGTTCCGAGCGTAATTTACCTCCTCGCGTTGGTGTCGGCAGGTTAGTACCAGATAATTTATTACTTGTAGTATTTTATAAATCAAATTTGTTGGTAGGAATTGCCAATCCAATGATCATTGATGATCCTAAACTGTCGGATCTGGATCGAGGTGTGGTGGGCGAAATCCTTACAATTTTAACGAAAGGAGTTTTAAAGTTTGGAGGTGAATGCTCCGAACCATATCCCAACGATATCAAGCTCTTCCACTACACAAGAAACACCATTCAAGATCCCGTAGATTAGACTACTTTAATTCAAACGCAAATAGATACAAGCAAGAAAGTTATTGTTCTAATGCATGGATATCTTGCTGGCGTACAAGGCTATGGTTTTCAAGAGTTAAAAATGCGTATTTGGGAAAGATATGATTGTAACGTCATCATAGTTCATTGGAAAAAACACGCTTGGGGATTATACACCACTGCTGTTTGCATGGTACCAAAAATTGCAAATTTAGTCGCAGATTTCTTATGTCGCCTCAGTCAACATAAATCTTACAACTTAGAAAATATTCACTTGGTAGGACATTCTTTGGGAGCCCAAATGGCAGGACTCACTGGACAAACCGTACAAACTCAATGTAAACAAATAGTCGGCAGAGTAACTGGGCTAGATCCTGCTGGACCGTTATTTTTTGGAAGACCCTTCTCTGAGAGATTAAATCCAGGTGATGCAAAATTCGTCGATGTTATGCACACAAATGGAGGAATATTTGGATACCTTACTAGCGTTGGACACACCGATTTTTACGTTAATTGTGGAAGCGTACAGTTTTGTAAACCATTTGAATTAAGTCTCAACGGAATTATCGACCTACCTGTATCAGTTGGTAAGTCGTAACAAATAATCCACTTAGGTACTACTAAAAGTGCTTTTCAGTCGCCTGTCACCATTTAATGAGTTTGGACTATGGCCAGCTGTAAGAACAAATAATTTTTAGAGTATACCTTGCAAGGGTTGTCCATTACCAATGTGTCCTCAATTTTGAATATATTGAGTAGTGACAAACCCATAATGGGAGAAAAATGTCCTAGCACCACCAAAGGAAACTATTTCGTTCCTATAAACACGAAACCCCCATTCGCTCTTATATCATATAATGCCGAATAAATTTTTAGAAGAATCATTAATTCGGTTACAAAATAAATAATAACCTTGTTTGCCTTTATTTTGTTATTGACAAATAATTGTTTGCAATAAATACTTGTTATAAATTGTAAAATTAAATCAGCCTATAGTTGTTAGTTTATTTAGATTTCTAATTACTACAGTAGACATGCGTTATAGAATCAAGCATTGGTGACACATAATTCTATTGGTATTTTTACAGAGAGCAATTCTACTCTAACGATATTTTAATTAGGAGCAATTCAACGAAATAGGTACCATATTAAGCCAAGCACAAAATTCAGTTTATTGTTAACATTTAAGTTGTGCTTAATCAGATCCTATGAAGTTATATTTGACAAGTTTTTATTAATCTAATAGTTAAATGCTACTTCTTTTGCTCATTATTGGTACTTAATTGTCAACAGAACATACATGTTATTCACCCACGTGAAGTTACCCACACTTTTAGCCACACAAATTATTTTGTATATATAGACGAATAAATGCATTTTAATTGATTTTAAACCAAAATTACTACATCGGTATATAATCTAAATATCATTACGATACATTATGAGAAGAAAAGCTAATCTGGGCGTCGTAATTGCGAACTTCGCTTGCGGGACCGTGTGGGCACCTTTTTGATAGCAAATTTGACATCGTTTGTCAAATTTTTTTTGCTTGTAATTTTTTTAATGCATAGAATAAACAATTACAACAACATATTAAAAATAAAATGCTGTTATTTTTAAAAAAGATACTAGAGTGAGAAGTTATATCCGAGCGACGTAATCGCGAGCATCTCTTTGATGACAAATTTGACATCGTTTGTCACATTTTTTTTACGTGCAAATTTTTGTATACATAGAATGAACAATAACAAACAATATATTAAAAAACTAAAATGCTGTTATTTTTTTTTTAATTACAAGACCGAGAAGTTACACCCGAGCGACGTAATCGCGAACATCTCTTTGATGGCAATAACAATCACGTGACACTAATGTTTTAACAGTATTTTGTGTCGCTATTAGCTAAGTTAACATGCAGAGCTATATATTTCCTAACAAATTAAACATATTACTGAAATGTTTATCACTCATATTAGCATCACAATATTTGTTGGAAATTTTATTGTCTATAACTTTGGTTAGAACTATTTTTCTCTAAAACGTTCGTATAACGTATAACGGCTTACCAGTAACATACATTTAATAATCGTTGGCCGTTACTGAAATTTATAATTCAATTTTACAAATTCCTTCGAGTTGAAAATTACTTATTTCTTAAATATTGATTTTTTCTACAACATATCAGTTTTTTTTCTATCAAAATTTTTAAGTTGCGACGCTGTTAGATATTTATTTTATATTTTGTGCAAAATGTTTTATATCACAGCACACTTTCAATATTTTTTTACACGTTTGCTAGTATCAGAACGATGTAGAGTTGTTCGCGAAAATTTTGTTTTAATCTATAAATGTTCAAAAAAATAAAAAAGTGGTGAATGAAATTTTACTTCAGAATTCAAAGCGACTGTTCGCTTACTATTATTGCAATGGCTACTTAGTAAACATAGTATATTATTAAATTAGTTGTATAAGCAACTTTGCACGCAAAAGAAATGTGACAAACGATGTCAATTTGCCATCACAGAGAAGCTCGCGATTACACAGCTCGGTGTAACTTCTCGGTCTTGTAACTTTTTAAAAAAATAACAACATTTTAGTTTTTAATATGTTGTTTGTAATTGTTCATTCTATGTATAAAAATTTGCACGTAAAAAATGTGACAAACAATGTCAAATTTGCCATCAAAGAGAAGCTCGCGATTACGTCGCTCGGATATAACTTCTCGGTCTAGTAACTTTTTTAAAAAAATAACAGCAGCTTAGTTTTTAATATGTCGTTTGTAATTGTTCATTCTATGTATAACAAAATTTGCACGTAAAAAAATGTGAGAAACGATGTCAAATTTTCCACCAAAGAGAAGCTTGCGATTACGTCGCTCGGGTGTAACTTCTCGGTCTTGTAACTTTTTTTAAAAAATAACAGCATTTTAGTTTTTTAATATGTTGTTTGTAATTGTTCATTCTATGTATAAAAAAATTTGCACGCAACAAAAAAATGTGACAAAGGATGTCAAATTTGCCATCAAAGAGATGCTCGCGATTACGTCGCTCGGATATAACTTCTAGTCTAGTAACTTTTTTAAAAAATAACAGCATTTAATTTTTTTAATATGTTGTTTGTAATTGTTTATTCTATGTATTAAAAAATTGCACGTAAAAAAATTTGACAAACGATGTCAAATTTGCTATCAAAAAAGATGCCCACACGGTCCCGCAAGCGAAGTTCGCAATTACGACGCCCAGAGTAGCTTTTACTGCTCATAACGTATTGTAATGATATTTACATTATATACCGATATTGTAATTTTGGTTTAAAATCAACTAAAATGTATTTATTCGTCCATATATACAAAATAATTAGTGTGGCTAAAAGTGTGGGTAACTTCACGTGGGTATGTTATTCATGAGAATCCACCAATTTTTGATAGTTTTCCTAAACCTCGAAGCAAATAGTCTGCCAATACGAATCGATGCAGGTATTATCAATGTATCCCAAAGATCACATTTTCCGGAAGATGTTTCGACGTCAGATAATAGTGGGAGTGACATTACACACACACTCACACACCCGCACACCCTCACACACCCGCACACCCTCACACACATAAAAAATTGTCAAAGAAAAAAATTATAAGTGCTTATCAAAGTCAACCAAAAAGCACTTATAATTTTTTTCATGAAAATTTTTGATGTTTTCAATTTTGTCCCGATTGAATGATTCAGAACCATCAAGTGTAAATAACTGGTAACTTATCTTATGTAAAATTTTTTTTCCCGAGAAAAGTTATCAATGTCACAATATTTTGTTGTTTCGTCTTTCCTCCAACAAAATAATGTAGTACAGATATTTCTCCGTTAAAAAATTTGAGGAAATGTTGTCTCTGAGCACAATCATAAATGACGTAGCTGTAGGACAATGAAAAATGGCTTACCATACGTTCGAACATGTGTCGATCTGGGAGGTAACATTACCAACCACAAAACATTACAAGGTAATACTTACTAGGTGGCGATTACTCAAATCACCTCAAAGACATCCTTTCCTTTATTGCTTATTGTTGAAGGTACTGAAGAATGGATCTAACATAGAAGCATATTATTTTCTAATTTGAAATAAGGTGGTATTCTTACCAGCTAATATAATCATACTTGATCTATTTTTGCTTAAACGTAGACATTTGAAATAAAAACTTTATTGAATAATTTTACTAATTACTTATAGTAATCACAGAATATCAATTCATTTATAATTTGGAGAGAAACCTTGCCAAGTAAGTTTTATTATTTATTCGGTGTTTTGACATAATGTTTATTTGTAAGCTGTCCCCAAACATATTCTTAAATACTAGTAAACCAAACACAGTTAGTTTATAAATACAAACAAATTATAGTATAGTTCATTCGTTTTATTTATCCTTGATTGATGAATAAAGGACACACTTGTGTATGGCTATCCTTTTTAATATTACATATAACATATACATCATTATCTAACGTATTATTTCAAAAGTTGTCGTTTTATATGTCTCTTATTAACTCAAGTAACTAACAAGGGTAACATCTGTCGGCAAAGTTGCTTAATGGCATTTACGTACGTGATCGTTAACACGAATCAACACTAGGTGTCGCAAAATTCACTGTATCAACGATAAATTTCCTTTCCTTGTACGTACGAACAATTTCGATACCAACTTAATGTAAATGTCAAATGATGGGATGTTAATGTCATTTGTAAATAAAAGACCAAAATTACCATACGTAACCTCAATGAACAAATAAGTAAATAACGAATGGTTGGTATCAGTGTCCATATTTATGTTTTAATTACAAACGGCAGTCATTTCGTGATTTAATGCATACATGACGTCATCGGGATGAGTCAAAGGAATGGACTTATTATTACAATTTCAGTAGGGCAAACTAAAATAATTTTGATGATTGTAAAATGATGAAACACATGATAGAAATTTAAAAACAATTTTCTCAATCTCACATTAAAATAACAAAAACTACCACTACCGTACTTTATTCTAACCTCCATAGAAATTTATCAAACATCATGATACCTTCAATTTTCAAGGTTTTAGGAGCCTTATCAAGACGAGCGTGTGTATATTTTTTAAATAATAACGATAGAAAAGTTATACTTCCACGACTACCGATAATATAAAATTATCGTCTTTCTAATTTTTTCAAAAACACATTAGGCAGCAGTTCTTTAATATGTCAAGTATAGCAGTTTTTTGGAAAATCGATAACCTCCGTCCTCCGTGCATGCTTACAATACATATTTAAATCATATAAATAATAGAAGCTTATATTAAATGCTTAATTTATTATTGAAACCGTACTCGCATTTTGCAGCAACAGTTTCATAATGAAGGTGGCAATAATTTCGCTAATTTTTTGCGCTAACAGTGACAGGTGTGTATTGAATTGTATCTTCATAAATTAAAATTTTATTTTAGGGGACGATTCGAATCAATTTCAGTTTGATAGAATCACTTTAGCCGATTTGCCATCAGATATGTTTCAAGAGTTTATGATCCTTCTAAAGGGAGAAAAATTAACCCAAAGTTTAACGTGCACACAGCCTAATCCATCCGACATCGACTTGTTGTTGTACACACGTAACAACAAACAAGATCCTTACGTATTAGATCCCACCCAACCAGGACCAGTCACTCCATACAAAAAATTGATTTTCATCATTCACGGATGGATTCAAGCAGAAAACGGTTATGGGATGCAAGAACTTAAAAACGCATATTTAGATCGGTACGATGCTAACGTGGTCATTGTAAGTTGGAAAAATGTTGCTTGGGACCTGTACACAAGAGCAGTCTGCAAATTGCCGAAAGTGGCCAATATTGTTGCTAAATTTATAGAGATTACTAGTAAACAAACTGGTGTTAATTTGCAAAATGTGCATTTGGTAGGACACTCTTTAGGAGGACAAATGGCAGGATATATCGGACAATACGTCCAAACTTATACGAATCAAAAAATTGGAAAAATCACAGGTTTAGATCCTGCTGGTCCTTTGTATGAGGACGCTCCCATAGAAAGACGATTAGACTCAAATGACGCCAACAACGTACAAGTGATACATACTAATGGACACGTTTTTGGATATTTTGATCAATGCGGACATATTGATTTCTTTGTCAACTGTGGTACTGTACAACCAGGTTGCATAATTCCCAACATTGACATTAGTGAATTATTGAATTTGCCGATTATGGCAGGTACGTACGATAACAGCATAAAACACAAATGATTTATCAATTTCTTTGCAGTTGGATGTTCGCATTTCCGTGCAATGGATATAATGACCGAATCAGTTTATAATGATAATTTTAAAGGGCTTCCATGTTCGTATTGCCCAAGAGGGTGTCCACCGATCACAAGCGTCTTCAAACCAAAGACGATTATGGGAGAGCAATGTCCATCCGACGCAAGAGGAAGATATTTCGTATTAACAAATCTCAAATCTCCATACGCAGTTGTTGTCCAAACTAATCTGTTTTAATAAGTAAATTCTTGTTCACAATCAATGAACTTAAAATGGCGATTAACAAATAAAAGCATATGTAAACAATGATAAAATCTATATACATTACTACAACTTGTTTTAATAATTTAGTAAACTTTAAGCAGCGGTATGTCAAGACTGTGAAACACAATATTATAATTCAAAATACATCGTGTTCAAAATGATTCACGTGCGTTTGAATTTAGCGATCACTAAGTAATTTTTGAAAGTTGGTACTATATACGATCTGTAACAGTAGTTTTAGTAAATATTGAAACGATTTTTACCGAGAACTTTCCATTACAAGCAGGTTTCCAATTTGTAACTCTCCTATTTGTTTGATACGAATTCTCGTAAGATTTATTCACTTCTCTTCCATTTTCTGACGAATACCTTTTAACAACTTCTTCAGTCAAAACTGTAGGCCGGCCTGTAGAGTTTGCTTTCATAACACTACCATTCCACTATACGATGAAAACGTGCAAAAATACTTCATGAGAAACTATTTTTCAAACTGTTTGCCATTCTTAACGAAAATAAACCTTAATTATAAAAATGTTGTGTTGTACGATTAAAACCATTTTCAATAACCTACACTTCTGTTTGATTTTTATATAAACCATTAATATTATTTTTATAAACTATGTTCACTAAACATGCAACACGGTGTAGTTAAAACGGTCGGTCATAAACAAAATATACAAAACAAAATAAGAGGTACGTACATAAGTAGGAGTTTGTAAATCAATACATAATCACACTTAGTGTACTCTCTAATTAAATACGTTGGACTTTAATCGCAATAATTAAACTAAGCTGATTTGTAGCATAAAATTGTAAATAAATCAATTTCTTTACCTGGGAGCATAAAATAACAATAATCTCCCTAATGACAATTTTCCAAATGCTTGTTGTGAAATTTCTTATTAAATCTTATAATGAAATTTAGTTCCACTCAAATTTCTATTTTAATCAGTTTTTTATGCTAATAAATACATACGTTACTCTCCGGATTTCATTAGATTTTGCGAAAAATCGGCCCCGCTGAAATACTACTCCAAAAAAAACATATTTGATAAAAAAACCAAAAAATTCTCGCTCTTGAGATAGAATATTTACTCTAAAACACTTGATTCTTATGGGTTTTACATATATTTTCATTCTACATCAAGTAAAAGACGATTGAATATTCCATTATCATGCTCAATCAAGCAATTAGACTGCTACCATTTTCTAAACTGCCAGTGTCGGTTGTAAATGCAGTTGAATGTAGTATCTTAAATGTTTTAAGACAAGTCTTATTTTAAATCTAAAAATGTGACGGTTCCACGAGTGGGAATAGCTATTCCAAACGTGTTGCAGACTTTACTTTTTTACGACCGAGTAAGCGTGGATCAGTATAAAAGTGTTACACAATTAATACAAATGGTAGTTTTTCTCTTGTTTAAGTTGGTAACTTTTTACTTATAGTTGGTACTAATTTTTGAATTGAGGTAAGAGAAGAGCACTGTCTTTTAGTTTGTAATTGTTTTTCTTTGTTTTTAAATTGTTTAATAATGTTAATATTGTTTAGCTATTTAGTTATTATTTTACCACAAATTTTACTATATTTACTTCTTTACGAAGTTAATGTTAACAGCTTTCGATAAGTTTATGGTTACAAAATTATTTATCTAAGTTTTGGACTAATTTCAAATAATTGATGTAATTGATGAAATAAGGTGGGAAATCATTGAATTGGTTTTTAATAAAGCATCAGACCCCTTACAAAAAAAAAGTTTATCGTTTCGCCATCTGGTAGCGTTGTGGCCGAGGTGCATCTGATGGTCTGAAACATCGATGATTGCTCGTGGCATAGAATAAACTCACCTTAATAGTTATTTACCTAACGAGTTCGGAAAATTTCTTCTCGAAAAGTTAGGTATTTTATTTTTGTAACGAGTAACTGTAGTAATAATTCACAAATAAATAAATTCACAGCTGCTTAGTTTTTTGTGTTTGCAAGAAATTTGAGTTGGAAGCACTGTCCCGCCGATTGCTTGACAATTTGCTTTGCGTTGTAAAGTAATACCAACCTAACAAAAATTTCTCTATTCCCTCGGAAACTAAAAACACCGCGGTGCGGAAATTGAACTTCCGTGCGGTGAGATAACCGGGAAATCAGTAACCTCAGGCTATGAGTATAAAATAGTTATATACATTCGGGTGCGGAAAATTAAATTTTACTGCGCGAAATAAATTTGACTAAGCGCTGTAAAATAATTTAACCCAGAAAATTTGTATCAACTTTTTTTGCCGACGATTATAAAAATCTAAAATTAACAAAAAGTTTGCTGTCAATGGTCAATATCGGTCATAAAGTGAACTGTAATTCAAAATACACAAGATAGCGCTAATCATTTACATGAAACTAAAAATATTCCAAATCACATTATTTTTACAATTTAACATTAAAAAGTTGTGTATTTGTTGATTTAGTAAACATATTTTGTTTTATAAAAGATTTTATTGATAAATGTACCTTAAGGGCGAACGATTTGGGTAATTTTTACGCACGCTGCGCGTGCACTGTACGTCATCAATAAATAGGACAATCAATTTTCCGCATGAGCACTTTGTTTGCCGAACGACCATAGGGTGTGCGGCATTAGTGCGAATGTGGGAAATTTCTTCTCGAAAAAGTTAGGTATATTAGTTTTTGTACTCATAGCCTAGGTTTACTAATTTCCCGGTTATTTTCGATGCACGGCAAGTTCCATTTCTCGCACCGAGGTGTTTTTAGTTTCCGAGGAATAGGGAAATTTTTGTTAGGTTGGTATTAGTTGACAACGCAAAGCAAATTATCAAGCAATGAGCGGGACAGTGCTACCAACTCAAATTTCTTGTAAACACAAAGAACTAAGCAGCTGTGAATTTATTTATTTATGAATTATTACTACAGTTACTCCTTATTTCGATTTTTGAGAAAGTAATTACTTCTCTAATTTCTGAAAGTGTAGAAGATGTATAAGCAATTAACTTGTCTTCACAGTGTTGACAAAAAAAATTGAAATTATTTATTTATAGACGACGCTTTCAAGTGATTCAATTTTACAAAACAATTGAGGTTCGATTTAACACTAAAACTTACAAAATAATAAATTTTTATGAAATATGTAGAAAATTTTGTAATAGGTCTCGAAAAAAACGCTCTATGCTACTTTAAAAAAATATTTCTCATTTTTAAGCACAACAAAGGCAATAAAGTTGAACTTTTCGACTTACGAGTGGTAGTGAAGAATGCATTCAGTTCTTACATTAAAGACTCTCAGTTCATAGAAATAAATATTATAGATTCATAGTCGTAGTAACAAAAATGACTTTTTAACTTTTGTCATATAGGTTTGTCGCGTGTAGATTGCGATACTTTCATCAGCGAATGAAAAACTCACAAAAGCCTGGCCACCGACATAAAGTATCATTTATAAATAACTACCTGTAAGTTTTTAAGTGGCTTAATTACGCGTAGTCCAACAAGATGTCTCTATCGTTTTTCTCGAAACTGGGGCGTTTCCTCATAATCTCGTCTAGAAGACGCATTCAATTTTCACGCGTCGAACTAAAAAATCAGAAAATATTTTTTGTCGGACAATTCGATATTTGAATTTCGCGTGTTTTAATTAACCAATCCTGAAAAAATCAGGAGGTTATCAATACATTTTTTAAACTTAAAATTTTAACATGTTTGATCTTTGTCGGACAAATTTTTTCGCGCGTTTCACTAATTTTTCTTGCAATTACTTTTTTAAAAGTGGGTTATCAACAAATTTTAAAACTTATAAAGAAGACGTCTTCCAGACGAGATTATGAGAAACGCCCCAGATTCGAGAAAACCGATAAAACTTCTTGTCAGACTACAGATAATTAAGCCACTCAAAACTTACAGCTAGCTGGTTATTTATAAATGATACTTTGTGTCGGTGGGCACCAGACTATAAAATAAATTTTGTAATTGTTTGGTTACAATAAACTATGAGAAATGCATTTTTTATTGATTCAAATCACTCTTGTAAAAGGTACCTACTGAGAGTTCCAACCAACATTCAAGTAGAGGGTAATTCAAAAGAGCCTCGGTTTTGATATATCAAAGTAAGAGATTTATTTTAACGAAAAACTTAGGACCCTGTTACACAACGCCAACCACGTCGCAGGCGGCGTGGCTAGCGTCGTGCTTGCGACTGACACGGTCGCTGGCTACGTCGCGGATCATAAAGCTACGTGGATGCTTCATCATCTATTCAGTTTGCTAGTTGTAAAGATGCCATCGAACAGTGAATACATGTTGTTGTTAGCTCTTCTGCTAAAGAAAAGAAGAAGAAGAAGAAAAAAGAGATCAGTGCACATTCATCATATTCTGTCCGTATCTCAAAGGAAAGAAGCTTCTTTGTTCTATACTTTGTTCGACGAACTGTGTAATTATGAGGAAAAGTTTAGAATGTCTAAAACATCATTTTTTGAATTACTCGAGTACATCAGAGATGATATAATAGGACAAAAGACGCACTTGAGGGAACCCATATCACCAACAGAAAAGCTGGTTGTTACTTTGCGGTAAGTTTTTGGTTTTAAAGGCATTAAAAAATGAAATAACTGCTTATAACATCTGTTAATTTTTAATTTCAAAATATTAATTTTTTTAACAGCTAATTGATTATGTATGACATAAAAATTGGTATGATAAATAATGGAAAAATTCAAACAAAAATAAAAAAAAAGAAAATCAAAAATACTGTTAGCCAGATAAAATACGAAAATAAAAATATTTTTTCTTTAAATTACTGTATTCAGTAAAACTTGTTTCCAGACCTTATTCTGAACATCACATACACTACAATAAAGTAGGAACTGAACAAAGTAAGTCAGTACAAAAATTATAAAATTTGTCTTCTTTAAATTACTGTGGGCCTAGTTCGTACATTTCGTTACTGCTGTAGCTGTTACTGAGGTTGGTCCTGGAAAAATAGCACTTGACGATGGCCTATTTGAAGAAAGAGTTTTGTTTTGAGCTGTTGCATAATATGGGTTAGCCTGACAGTGAGGGGGGTGTTGTTGAGCGTAATCCAAATAGTGGTGATTGTAGTGTGATACGGAGTGAGACCCAGCATCCCCTAAGGGAAGCCACATAGGTTGTGGTGGAAGTTGACCAGCAGAAATGATAGATATTATGTCCCCTTTAACCTTCAGTTTTCTGTCCGCGCGAACTTTGCGTAACTCTGAAACCAAGAACAGTAGAAATAGTTTGTCTTCATCTGCTTCTGGAATAGGCTGGTTTTGTTCTGCTTTCGTCTATAGGAAATCAATGAGGTCATCGTCTTTTCCACAATTTCCTCTCTTCTTTTGTGTTTGGTTTTTTTGATCATTACTAATATTATGTTCAAAAGTGTAATCTTCTGTTAAGGTTTCATTGATATTATCTGTTTCTGTCAAGCAAGCTGTTGTTGGTTTTTTTGTAAGATTTTCAATGAAACCAAGCTGTTCAAAGTATAAGTATTGTTTACGTTTGGAAGCTTTGATCACTTCTGTTCACCTTTTCATTTTTAATTTCTCGAGTGTAACAACCACGAATGTTTTTCCGCTTTTTTTGTATGAGATCAACTGCAATAAATTAGAAAGTATATAGCAAGTGATAACTTTTCAAAAAAAAATTTTTTTTTCAGGTATTTGGCGACAGGTGACTTGATGATGAATTTGGAATATCAGTACCGGATAAGCCATTCAATGATTTCTCCTCTTGTTTGGCAAGTTTGTTCTGTTATCTGGAAAGGAGTGAAACCACTGGCCTTTCCCGAGATGACTGAACACTTTTGGCTACAGGTATCAAAGGCATTTTATAAAAAAACCAATTTCCCGCACTGTAAAGAAGCGATTGCTGGTAAACACATCAAAATTATAAAGCCAGAACATAGCGGATCCCTGTACTATAACTACAAAAGTTGTTTTTCTATATTGCTAATGGCAATATGTGACGCATCGTACAAGTTTACTTTTATTGATGTTGGTGCGTATGGGAAGTCATCGGACTCAACTATCTGGAAAAATAGCAGCTTCTATAAAGCAATGAATAATGACACTTTGAACATCCCCAAAGCACAAGAATCATTTACAGGGTTACAAGGTGCTATGCCTTTTGTATTTGTTGAAGACGAAGCCTTTGGTTTGACCAAGAAACTCGTTAGGCCATACAAATGCAGGTGCCCCTCTGTTAAAAATCGTATTTTTAATTACAGGCTGAGTAGAGCTAGAAGAAACATAGAGTGTACATTTGGCATTCTAACCAACAAATGGCGAATATTGCATCGCCCGTTAAATGTGGAGTTGTCTTTGTGTGAAGACATTGTGAAAACATGCTGTGTTTTACACAATTTTGTGAGGCAAAGAGATGGGTACAACATTGCAGATACATTAGCAGTCTAAGGATTATTTGACATGATCCCCCAAGATGAACCAGTTTCCAGGAAGGCTTTCCAATTGAGAGATAAGCTCGCAGACTATTTTGTGAGTAAAGAAGGTGCTCTTCCATGGCAAAATGAAAGAATTTGAGCAATGGATATCAGTGCTATATAATGAAATTGGTTGATTCGTCATAGGACTCTAATTAAAAAAAGTGTAGTTTTTTTAATTTTATATGTTATAAAATTTTCAAAACAATATTTTACTGTTTTAATACTATGATCCAACCTGAATAAAAAAATGGAAGTTTGATTATTGCGAGTCTGTGTCTGTTAAACTTCAAGATGCTCAAATTATTTAAGAACTACATTTCAATTTTAAAATAGAATTATTTTTTATAGTTCTAAGAAAGGTTTATACGCATACTTGTAACTTTGTCAAACAAACAAATACTTACGCAGAATATTTCTCTCTATTTCTGCTTTGTTGATGAACGTCTTCAACACGATGATCCATGCCCGATTTTTTCAGTTTTATTAGAGTACTCTTCTATAGTACAGTCCCAAAGAGCAGGTTTCTTTTCCACTTCATAAATAAAATCTTCGGTATTTACTTTGTGATCAACGACCCTTGATAGTTCTTTGAATCTTTCTTCTTTCTTACCGATTTTTATGTTTACATTATTATCTTTAGGCGTTTCCTCATCATTTCCACTACCTCTAACGTCATCCATTTTAGAAGTAAATAAAATTTACACTAAAGTAATTATACAGGTAAAAACAAACCACTTTCACTGACAAACAACACTCGGCACACTCTGATCTCCAGCTGCGCCGAGGTGCGTGCGCAGCAATCAACAATGCGCCAGAAACAATGCCGCGTCGCCGGCCACCGTAGTGTAACAGGCTCCCGTATAACCAAATATTAAACGGGCATTTCCACAGCGCGGAACAGCCACGGCCCGGGTGGCCAGCCACCGTGTCCGTAGCTGTTTTTGCGACCCGAGTGGCTTATTTTCGGCCACGCCGCTAGCTACCATAGTGTAACAGGGTTTCCCATCTGATTCGGTGGAACACATGCCACTGTAGCCGGCCACGTCGCCAGCGACGTGGCAGGCCACCATGGTGTAACAGGGGCCTTAACCTTCCGATTTTTTGTATGAAAATTATGTCATGCATGCGCTGGCATGCAACAACTCTGCCAATGGAATTCAGTATTACTTACTTCACCAATAACTTCAAATGACCTCAAAGATGAAAGTCACAATGCGTCAAGTCATCCGACCTTGGTGATTTATTAAGTTTTGACGATTAACACTAGTTGCGCATAAGTAAACTTCTCCATGGTTAGACACAGAATGCCAGAACGAGAGAAATACAATCCGGAATTAACAATCGGAATGTTCCCAAAAATAGAAACGAAGTCAAACATTGTTACCAACCGATAAACAAAAATTTACTTTAATTTATATGCTTTCAAAAATGAGTTACACAAAAACTTAAAAACTAAATTGTGTTTTTATAACATTCCGTAACAAGTTACGACAATATTCTCCAACAATGTTTTAGAATATATTCTGTAATTAAAAATTGATCCGGAATATTACTATTTTAGGAATAGAACCAGAAAAATACATTCTATTACTGGATTAGAAGAAAAATTTAATCTACTCGTTAATTTGCGTTTTTCGCTCCGAAATAGTGATTGCAATCTGAAACAAACACGATTAGAACCTTCAAATTTTACTTTCATATTTTAGAAGGCTTTGCAAATATACAAATAGTACGTTACTAATCTTTCACATAATAAAAACGTAAAATTTTTCGTATAGTAATGAAAATATAGATACACCTAGAAGTATTAAATCGACATACTTGGGGTCCAAAGTAAATTATGGTTTTTACTTTTTGAATAAAGAAGTTCCATAGTAAATATGTTCGTTCACAGTATTTGCTTTTGTTTGTATTACTATGTACATTCGTCATTCAAATGGTATAAAATAAGATAAAAAAACGAAAAGCGAAGCGGTTAAAATGCGTTAGTATTTTAAAATCGATTACATAAGTGGAAATCGAAGATAATGTTGGCGATACTATGGCGAAACATTGACAAATTTTTGCGCCAGTTGAGTCTAATCGTTTTTGAAATCGGGGCATTAGTACGTAATGGTCCAGCTAAATTAAGTGCCGCTATCCGAGCGGTTGATTGATTACACATACTAACTCGATATTGTCCAATCAATCCCGATGCTCGTTCACTCAAGACATGTCTATTAAACGTTATGTTGTGAAGTCTGTTTCCTTTCATTTTCTTAACACAATGTTCAGACGTTCAGCGCCGTAACTTTACATAAGTCAAGAAAACAAACCCTTAGAAGATTCAAAGAACACATCTTAATCATAAGTCACACACTAAATAATAAAATAATGTGACACTACAGACTATTTATACATAAAAATCGCTAAAATTGTAGTACATCCCATTGGTTATTTTCCGGAAGATTAAAAGCACAACCAAAAATAAAAATTAATTATATAAAGACCTAAATAATACCCTTCAAATCCACAAGTGTATTGTAAACTTCTTACTTCTTTAATTGGAAAAAGGTCGACGACTACGCGGTGAATCTTTGCAGACTAAAGCCCTAGATGGAGAGGTAATTTAATTTCTTAAATAGGAAAACAATTTTCAGGAAAAGAAATCCACAGATTGTTGCTTGTAGAGCGACAATGCACCATGAAAATCTTTCAATATAAAACGTAACGTAATTAAAATAATGTATAAACAAAATCAAGTCTATCTCTTCATTCTGCTTTTAAATTGGTTTTGAAATAAAATCATAGAAGTATAAATAACAAATAAATCGCTGGCTTTAAAATTGCATCACAAATGCCAATATGACTAATCTCTCTTGAGAATTATTTGACAAATGTAATTACACATGTGTTCTCAGTGAAAGAATTGCAGCCAAAAGTTTTATAATTTTGGTATTAGTAATTAGTAGGGCTTACAATTCTAGTAATAAGAAACATATTAATTTGACAAAATCAGACAATAAAACTAAATAAAATATAATATTATAAATCTATCATGTTAGACCGAAATTTTGGTTGATTAAAAAGTGAAATTGTATTGCAAGCTCCAACTCAAACTTCACGAGAATATCCGGAGGTAATGTGAAAATTATTTATTAGTAAATGTGGGAATATTCATAGTTTTGGTGCAGAACAGAAATTACTCCATTACGTGATTCACATGTTGAACGTTTTTGTAAGAGTATGGTATATTCCGATTACGATTTCTTTTACATTGTCATCCGATGATTCAGCTATCCTTATTTTCAGTAAGATAGAAAAATGGTGTTATCCAATAAATACTATAACATTTTTATATGGTGTAATAAAAATAAGTGTGAATGAATTGGCAGTCGTTTTAATTTGTTGAATCTCAAGACCATTTCAACCAACAAACTTGCATTGGGTTACATCTGACGACGCAAACAGAATAAACACCTAATCTCAATTCTTTGTCACTTCAGCCGTATTTCATAGATTTAAAATATTTAAACTTTATTTGTGTTATTTTTTAGAATAATGTCCATATTACTAAAATCGTATTACACATTTTTATCTTTTTATTTTATTTAACAGTTGAAAGTATTTTTCCTAAAATAAACATTCTGGAATCTGACCCTCACCTTAGCAGGAATACAAATGTTTTTGACTGTGCTTTTGTACCAAGCAAACCAGAAAAAATTAGAAATTTGTTTGACGGCAAAGCCAACTACTCCTTCTTTATAAAAATACAACTTTATCCAATAGCTCGAAATTTAAAGG
This sequence comes from Abscondita cerata, assembly GCA_030710515.1. Lineage (NCBI taxonomy): Eukaryota > Metazoa > Arthropoda > Insecta > Coleoptera > Lampyridae > Abscondita > Abscondita cerata. The sequence continues at coordinate 143 of JALBCR010003403.1, read as the reverse complement.
TAGTATTTTTGAAAACGGACTATGACACCGAATTCTCATTAAAACTGCCTAAAAAGAACGCAAAAACATTTCTTTTAATTTTTTACAAATAGACGAGATATAACCAAAAACGAAAGGCTAGCAATGCGTGAAAGAAAAACTCC
>JALBCR010003402.1:40000-138910 GCA_030710515.1 Abscondita cerata | reverse complement strand
TTATGTTATTCGTATATATTAATTTCTATTATTAATCGAGACATATGACAAAAATACGTGACGACATCCTACATGTTTTTCTCCTTTCTCACTCTCGTATTAATACTATAAGAATTTTAAAATTGTCTGTCTTTCTCTTTAGGATTAATTGTTGTGTTACTCTGTTCTGATCTAGTGTCTTTAGGCTTTAAGTAATACCGGCTGGATCTCCTTGTTGATCGGTTTTATTTGTCTTTTTACCCAGCAGGTGGCGCCTTGTTTGGACAGCGGTTTACTTTCTTCGAACCTCCTTAAGGACTCCCCCCCCCCTACCTACAACAACGCCGGAAAGCTGCTGTTCTACCTAAATAATATATTTTCTACAAACCTAATACGCTACATTGATCCGTATTTCCTTTTCTGATTTTTTTTGGTTTCTTCTAGAGCCGTCCTTTATTTGTACAAATTTTTATAGCAGATATAGAGGCTGGGAGAACGTGTTTTTGAAACAGATATGGAAAAGAGAAAATAGTTGTTTGAGAGGTTTGTGAAAGTATCACACATACTGTACGGGACAGAAATTTGGGAGTGGAAAGAATGGGAAAAGCTAAAAAGGATACAAAGAAGATATTAAAGATAAACGCTAGGATTGGAGAAAGAACTACACCTGTGTATTTAATAAATGAAAAAAATGAAACTGGGAGAAAATAAGAGTATGAGCAGGAATGAGATCAATAAGATTCTGACAAAAAGAATGGAAAATAGGAAAAACTGTTAAATTTTGTGTAAACTTGTGAATGTTATAGAATTATAAAAATATATCTGGAACCCCAAAAAAAGCATATTATAGATGAGGAGGTTACGCGATAAAAGAAGTAAAGAAGGTTAAGAAGAGAAGGGCAAAGGATTAAAAAAAGAATAACAAAGAGGGAGAAAGATAATCAGATATAAAAAGAAGTAATCGGGATCAGAAAAGGAAGACACAATAGGGGATACGTGAATATAGCCAATAGAAGGGAATTTATGGTACTTAAAACTATGGCTGAGAAAGCAAGTTAAACGAAGGTGATAGCTAGAAGTTTACACTAATTAGTGAAGAAAAAAACAAAAATAAGTATTGATTGAATGACAAAGAAAGATTATGCAGAATGTGTGTGGAAATGATTGGGAAAATATTAAACATCTAAGAAAAGATTGTGTGGAAATTAAAGGAGGAGGAAATGAGCAGAGAAAGTTTACTAAGAGAGAAAGGGGATGGTATAAATTAGATGAAAGAGGTAGACAAAAACAGAAAATGGTTAGATGAAAAGAAAAAGAAGAATAAGAAGTAGAGATAAATTATAATTTTTTAATTAAAACGGTGAAATTTATTTATTTAAGTTTCTTTTATTGTGTGGCAAATTTATTTGTTAATTTTAAAGAATAAAAATTTTTTTTTTCTTGACGACTATAAGTAAAGTAGAAGATCAAGAACAAACATAAGTCAGAGTAAGTTTACAAGATGAGGGAGTTCCAATGGACCACGATTTAATAGCCCGGCGACATAATAGTATAAATAACCGTAAAAGTCTAAATTTTTTTAATAATGTTGGATATTTATTTGTTGGTGAATGGCAATCTTCCTGTGCAGTCTATGAGTTACTAACGCAAATGAGTACATTTAATGTTTTTGTGATTTTCAAAGAGATATAAACAACAAGTATCGATCATTATTTGGCAGAAAGCTCTCTTATTTAATTTCCTGCTTACTAGCAATTTGTAATTGGCTTTTCTAGGCAATTATATACTTAGTAGATGCTGAGATAATTTGCAGAAATTATTCAACTATTAATTTTGTATGATGGACAAAGTAGCCGTGTTCAGTTAAGTGGCGCTATTTAATGGGGTGCAATCGACAGCAGCGTACCAATTGATGGTCAGTATAATCACTACTTTACGATACAATAACTACACTTTTTACTCTCCATCGTCCATCCGGTAATAGAGGTGGTAAATTTTAAGAATTAGGTTTTACATTGGGCCGCAAAATATTTTGATCTTAGAATATCAATAAAAAGTAATTGTTTTACTTTGAGTTGACGTTTTACTGCATATGGCAGGGCACGATATATTCACATGAGACAAAATGGCAAGTGAATTATCCAAAATCTTTACTTTTTAACACAAACTGCAAAATCCAAAACTGAACTCAACTGACCTTTGCGATATTCGTTACTTCTAAATTGATATCCCGTTATACTTCTGTATCTAGAAACAATAATTAAATCAAAAATAGGAAAGTTAGATATCATACATCAGCGTCACGGTCGCTTTCGACTTCTGAAAAATTTGTCTTTAAAGACATATTCATATATAATACATTGTGACTTAATTTGAAACATTTATAAACTAAAATTGTAGAAGTAGTCTTTGGAATAATTAGCATCACAATGTTCGTGTTATATGTCCTAAAGATTTTACTAAAATTAAAAAAATTGAGTCTCGTTCTTTCATTTACAAACATTTACAACTCTACCACCTGTTAGATGGGTACCAATATTGACAAAAAGAACAACAAGTGATAAAGAAATTTCATATTGTTTAAAATGACTGAAAAGTAATTTCGCCGATACTAGCATGACAACCGGTAACATTAATCGTTCTAATATAATGTTTGTCTATTATATAATGGTGGGAAACATACATTTACCAAAGATTTTCTGATAACTAATTCAGTATTATTAAATACAAATTTATATATAATAACAATTTTGAATGATAAATAAGTCATTACAATAATTTTATTGTGTATTGTGTCTTAGCCCTTTGATGGCTCGAGGCCGATGGATATGCGAGCGATAATCGATGATAGCAAATGTCTTTCTTCCTGTGTGACGTACACTCATGAAATTTAAAACTTGGACACCACAATTTCTGTAAAACAAAAGTTTGCACATTGTGAAGCGGGCTTAAGGGTATCATTTACAATTCTAACAGCAGGTAGTCTCAGCATGGGTTATCTTATAGAAGGACTGTAGAATGAATCATTAGACTAAGCACGTTTTAGAAAATAGGTAATTTACGTTGCTTACTTAATTTTTTCTTTAAAGAATATATTTGAAGGTATCGCTAATTAAACACCATAGCTCGATTAATTATCGAATCAAAATTTTGTTTAGGAAATGTTTACAAAATAAAATTAGAAATAATTTTGATTTAAAAAACGTCTACAAGCAATAACTTTTAAATTAAATCAAAAACAAAACATGGTTATTTGGGTTGACTGATTATTACTTATTTTTAAATAAATTTAACTACTAATTATTGTAAGTTATTAAAAAAATCATTAAACTCTCTATTCATAATATTTAGTCCTTACAAAATGTATATTTTATGACGTTTCATTTTTTTCTGTAGTTAATATAAAAGAGTGAAAATAAAAACTAAGGCAATTCTTATTGTCAACGTATATATTTAGTTTTTTGACAAAATTTATTACATAATTATAATTAAGATACCAAGTTATAGTTTAAAATGAAATGAAAACGTTTTTTTTTTGAGTAAAAGTATTACTATATAAATAAATATAAGAAATCAATAATGGGTGTGACCTCCATTATTATTGATACATTCTTGGAGGCGTCTGCTCATTAACGCTATCAAGGTATCAATATAATTAATGCGAAGTATAGGGGGTCATCATATCTCGATAGTTAATTATCCCAGTGGGGGAATGTTCCAAGAAAAATATGATGTAAATAGTAAATGGAATCTACTAACGTAACGTTAAGTCGTTAATTATAGTTACATAACTCTCCTTTCATAAGATATAGTTCATATTAATATGCTTATTGTAAAGCTTCGTACACACCTGAACAACAAACCGAGGAACAAACAGGAACAACGAACCGAACGGCAATCGGAACATTAATTTGGACGGTGCTACGTACGAATTTTAGAACAGATTTGCAAGTCCTGATTGTTCCACAAACGGTTTGCGGCGTTCCCGCAACTTTCTCCGACATCAAAGAAAATGCGCGCGAATGCGTTTGCAGGTTTGGACGAATCTAAACAAAACGGCGAACAAACTTATGCGGGAGAATTAAATTATTTATTTTTTGTCCTGCCTTTTGTGGGTTTGTTGTGTTTTAGGTAATATTATGGAGTTGACAGAAGAAAAATGTTTTAAATTAATCAGTGTTTAAGTGCAAGAAAAAAGGATGTCCCTATTAGCATCATTTGGGCGGGAAATTTCCAAAATAAAAAACCAGAAGTAAATTATAATTTTTTACTCTTCTTTGTGCGTAAAAATTTGGTTGGCACTATCTTCTTGTTTTCCGCAATTTTCTCTTCTCAATAATAAATATATATGAACTGAAAACTACTGAAAATAATTATGGGAACAGCACAAACGTTCCGTTTGTTGTTCGGATTGTAGAAATCATAAAGGATCGTTTGTCGTTCTGTTTGACTTTCGGTTCGTTGTTATGTTTGTTGCTCGGTTTGTTGTTCAGGTGTGTACGAAGCTTTTACAACTTAAGCAACAATTTTTTGGCGAATAAAGATTAGTTTGTGATGTAATATTAGAAACACAAATTTATATCATATCAAATTTATGACAACTTAAAACCAAGAACGTGTATGTTATTGCTAAGAAATTATTAAGGAAAAACGCAATTGCAGTGTAAATATTTATAATTAGATATTTTCGAAAGTTTATAAGTCCTCTATTGTAATCTTAATACATAAAAGAAAATCCTGTCCATTAGCATTATAAGGAAATGGCTTTTACTTTATGAATAAGTTTCAATAACAATAGAATATCCTTGCTTGCTAATTTACTTCCTTTGAGTCATATTGCTCTAAGGGTTGTTACATTGGTCATTAGAAGTATGTAATAAATAAACAATTACCTACTGTTTGAGAAGGGGTAGTGTGAACCAATAAATAAAGTAAGAAATGTAAATTCCATTTTAGTTTAAAATTTCAAGTGTTGTGAAAATGCCACCTCATCTCGGTGCTGATTTGAAAGCGCGGATTGTTTCGGAATTAGCGGCGGGCCGTAGCGTGCATTAAATTTCACGTATGTTAGATATACCAAAAAGCACCGTAGGGCATTACCGAGTAAAATAGAATCTTGAACACACTTTGGAAAGAGCCATCGGAAGTGGTAGACCTAAAGTATCTACACGTGCTCAAGATCTCGAGTTGTTTCATTACGTAACAGATCAACCATTTGCTACATACTCCAAGGCTATAGCAGAATATGAGACGTCGTCTGGAATTTGCAAAGCGATATGTGAATGAACCTTTGCAATTTTGGAATCGAGTGATTTTAACGACGAAAAAACGTTCAATTGCCGCAACGATGGACCACTAAAAGTTTTTAGAATGGAAGGAACTCGTTACGAAAATAATCACATATGTCCCTAAAAACGAAGTGGTTATTTTTCTGTAAATGTGTGGGGTTGGGTTAGCGTGCGGGGTCCAGGAGTTTGTTGGGCTATCGATGGACGTCTTGATTCTGCTGCGTATTTAAGTATTTTGAAACTATTATGAAACCTTCAGTCGAAGTGTTTTATCCAGACGAAGATTATATTTTCCAACAAGTAAGTATTCTTATTTCACTATACTTTCTCCAAAAATAGTTCGGGATCTGTTGAATTAACATTTTCATAATGTATTTTTGTTGTTAAAGGACAACGCCCCTATTCATACTTCGCGGGTTGTGCGCAATTGAATACGAGAAAATAACTTGGAGCTGTTACCCTGGCCAGCAAAAAGCCCAGATTTTAACATTATCGAAAATGTTTGGGCTCAAATACTTGCTGTTATCCGAAGACAACAAGGGCCAAATTTTATACCAGTAATACCGTAATGCACTAATTGCAGCCATTGATACCGCATGGGAAACGATTAATATTAATTATATTGATACCTTGATAGCGTCAATGAGCAGACGCCTCCAAGAATGTATCAATAATAATGGAGGTCACACCCATTATTGATTTCTTATATTTATTTATATAGTAATACCTTTATTTAAAAAAAACGTTTTCATTTAATTTTAAACTATAACTTGGTATCTTAATTATAATTATGTAATAAATTCTTGTCAAAAACTAAATATATTCGTTGACAATAAGAATTGCCTTAGTTTTTATTTTCACTTTTTATATTAACTACAGAAAAAATGAAACGTCATAAAATATACATTTTGTAAGGACTAAATATTATGAATAGAGAGTTTAATGATTTTTTTTAAATAACTTACAATAATTAGTAGGTTAGATTTATTTAAAAATAAGTAATAATCAGTCAACCCAAATAACCATGTTTAGTTTTTTGATTTAATTTAAAAGTTATTGCTTGTAGACGTTTTTTAAATCAAAATTATTTCTAATTTTATTTTGTAAACATTTCCTAAACAAAATTTTGATTCGATAATTAATCGAGCTATGGTGTTTAATTAGCGATACCTTCAAATATATTCTTTAAAGAAAAAATTAAGTAAGCAACGTAAATTACCTATTTTCTAAAACGTGCTTAGTGTAATGATTCATTCTACAGTCCTTCTATAAAATAACCCCTGCTGAGACTACCTGCTGTTAGAATTGTAAATGATACCCTTAAACCCGCTTCACAATGTGCAAACTTTTGTTTACAGAAATTGTGGTGTCCAAGTTTTAAATTTCATGAGTGTACAACTGTTTTTGTTTCAAAGTTTGGAACTCCAAACGTTATAGTTTTTTGATTATTTAAAAAATAGTTATTTGTCCAAACAAGTGAGGAAAGCGATTTTTTTCCCCTTGAGCTCGAGTTGCCTCACGAGCGTAGCGAGTTAGACACAACAATTTTTCAACGACATTCCCAAAAAACAACTAACTAACTAACCAACTCAAATAAAAGAAAAACTATTAATTGTAAAACGTAACATATTGTTACAGGATTTCGTTACAATTTCGAACGTAGAAGAAACAGTCAACAATCGGAGGGTTAAAGTAGTCTTGCCTATTTATTCTGTGGTCTCAGGATTTCGTTACAATTTCGGACGTAGAAGAAACAGTCAACAATCGGAGGGTTAAAGTAGTCTCGCCTATTTATTCTGTGATAATAGCGCAAAGTTGCTAGCCGCGTAACTCTAACCAATAAATGTAGTGCAACAATGTTTAAAAGTCAAAATATAAGATACTAAGTTAAACAAAAGTGACTGAATAATAATAGTTATTTGTGTAACAAAAATTAAATTGTTTAAGTTCCAAACGATATTCTTGCAACATGACATTTTTTTGATCACTAGTGAGCGAAAAACAATTTTCCTCGCTATTTGTAAAGAAAAATGTTTGTTTTCTAAGTATGTCTTGAAAAATATTATAATTCAGCGCACGAATTGGCCTGTAACTTAGTAGAGAGGGTTCGGTAGAAATACATAGAATTCGTCACCTACCTAAGAGTGGCTCTTTCTTTCCGAGTCGAACTTCTTGATTGGTTAAATGTAAGGGCGCTATTATCTTTTTATTAACCCTGCAGTGTAACTTGGGTGAAGATACAAACCCAAATCACTGACAAAACAACACACTACAAACTTACTAGAGGGACTGAGCACAAAATATCACTGTAATATCTATAGTAATTTTATTCATTAAAAAAGCGCAAGGTTAAGTAACTGTCAACTGCAGTCTTATCCCGTGCCCAAGTGAAAAGTGTTTTTAATGCAACGTGAATAATGAAAGTAGTGAAATAGAGAAGAGTGAACAGGGATTAGTGGAAATCAACAAGTTAAGAAAATTAAGGATAAGAAGGTTAAGAATAGACGAACAAAGCGAAAGATTTCTGAGTAGCAAGGACGTAAATCGCTAATCGCAGCTGGAGGTATAAAGTATGCTCACGCCCGCTGACGTCACGGCTTCTTATGGCACGATCGGACCATTTAATTGCGCGGTAACGCAGGAGAATACACAAGTGAAAATAATATTTAATTGTTAAAAATGGAAACTGACGCATTTAGAACCTTAATGCAATATTTGCGGGAGCTACAAATCGAGATTCATAAAAAAGTAAAAATAGTCAGGATGCTCTACAGAGCGGGTTAGCAGAACTAATTAACTTAAGAAAAGACCTAAAATCTAGAGAAGAGGATTCGGATCGGAATTATACCGAAAACTTCAGAGAATAACAGAAAGGTTGCAAAGTCAGCGATCGCTAAGTAACAAACACAAAGTAGTTTATACAACAGCAAAACGTATACAACTCAGATGAACAAAGAAACAGAACAATCAAAGAAACCTGGGAACCAAATTGGTGAACTAAAAATCAGGATTTAATCTAAACATGGCATCATTAAACTTACAGGAATTAATGTAAAAGAAGCTGTAAAACATATAGTTGAGAAGTGGGAAAATACAAAATACAACCACTTGTTGTTCAGGAAACAAATATAAAAGAGAGTAAATAACGGATATTGGAAAATATACGTTCTTCAATAGTGGCGGCCAAAATGACAGATTGGGGTTGGTTTTTTATAAGAGATAGTCTACGACAACATAGTAGATTATAGAGGTATTAATAACAGGTTAGCATACTTAAAACTTGTTGGACAAGGTTGAAAAAATTAGTATTATAAATGTTGACGTCTCTACTGAGAATACAGAGAAAGAGGAGAAAATCTATTATGAAGAGTTGGAACAGGCAAACAGAAATATTCCTAACTACGACATTAAAATTTTGTCATCTACAATCGAAGTCAATGAAAACTAGCAAGAACAAATGGTTACGAAGTATGTAAGGAGATGCTACAAAAACTAAAGAAACTAGCTTAAACATGTTATTAGTAGACACACCAGAAAGCAGGCATTACTATAAAAAATAAGGAAAACCACAAAGATTAATCGGAAAGAGAAAGCTTGAATATAACCAACAACTGATTGATAATTTAGACATGAGATTCAGCAACAAGGAAGTTCGACTGTTTTATAAAGAAGTAACAACAGTTTCCAAGAGTTTGAGCCAAAGTCCTGGACGTGTAAAAGTGAAAGTAAAAGTTTCACAAGGATGGATGAAATGTTTTCATGATATAATGAATAAAAAAGAGGATGAACTAGTAGATGATAGGATGCTAACGCCTGGTGAAGAAGAATGAAGATAGTGAAGAACTAACTAAAGAAGAATTTTAATTGGTTTTGAAATGAATAAAGAGCAATAAGAGTGCAGGAAAGGATAACATACAGGCGGAGCTTATTAGAAATGGTGGCGATCAACTGAGTAAGGCTATTTATGGACTGATAAAGCATATCTGGAAGGAAAAAAAAATGTCCTAAAAATGTGTTCAAGCAGTCATATCATCTATTCACAAAAGGGTGACCGACTAGTATGTGCTAACTATCGTCCCATTGGTTCTTAATAAGGTTTTATCAACGATTATTAACAACAAACTAAAAGTGATAGAAGAAAATGTCATTGGTGAATATCTAGTGCGGGTTTCGAACAAATCGTTCAGTAATAGATATTCGTAGTGAAACAAGTGCATGGAAACATGCTAGAAGAAAAACATTATCGTTCAGGAGAGTAAAACTAACTCAATTGGTTAAGATAACTTTAGATGATTCTTGTGGTCAAGAAGATGAAAGATCCAGGGAAAACTATCGAGTACTTTCAATGACTCTACGGGGTTTTAGAGAAGGTGATCCTTTAGCTCCTACTTTGTTTAATATTATGCTAGAGTTTATAATACGAGAATGTGGACTGAGTCCAGGAATGGCAGCATATTCAAACACTCTTGACAACTTTTAGCATATGCAGATGATGTGTTATTAATGTTAAGAACGAAAGAAAGCCCTAAAACCTGTATAAGAAAGTTATAAAATTCAGCCAGTAAGTGCGGATTGGAAATTAATGTTGAAAAATTTCAGTACCTAATTATAAGCAGAGTTAAGAATCTTGATAAGTACGCAGAGTAGTAAAAGCTTATGATTTTCTCAGGGAGTAGAAGGGGATAGTGATAACAATAACACTTGAGAAATTGACAGAAGAATAACGGCAAGGATAGAATCTGCAGCTAGTATGTACAAACTTTTAACAGCAAAAATGTTACGAGACAAGTAAAAGTGTGTATCTGTAATACAATGATTAAATCGATACAAATTTTTTAATGCTTCATTGTAAAAATATTTGTGAATTAACCATCCACCGTCTATTTATTGTAACTGCGCCAACCAACTCTAGGCATTCATTTATCAAAATCCCTAAAGCAAATTTAAAATTTCAGCTTTATATGGGCTCAAATAGCAGCTAAATTTAAATTTTAGTGGATCATATTTTGAAAGAAAGTAACCTAAAATAATTATTATCTCAAAAACCGGTGTAGATAAGTACTATAGAAAACTATTCAGAAAAAAATTATTAGTAAGAAATTGCGATTCTAAAATTAAATAATATACAGAGTGTTTCATTTAAAATTACTAAAGTGTTACTACTTTCGAGTAATAGCGGCAACACCGCCAAAATGAAATATTTTAGAGCAATAGATCGTGTCTATTTATGGCATTAGCCAAATATTCATATTGCAGGATGGGATTGTTCGAGGGATACCAAAACCAACTTAATAATATTATTCGTTTAATTATGTACGTTTTTAAGTTTTACTACCGGCACCTCTTCACAACTTTTTCTTGCCACCATCTTCCTCTCGACCGTGTCTCCTACCTCGGCACCCGTCAACTTGCCGCGCTATACCGACTCGCGGGAATATTTAAAATTCAAAATATAATCCTACAGTCGGCCAACCTGACCGTATGATCGTCCTCGATCGTAATAAGTAAAATACTAACATATTAATTAAAACTAACAAAACTTAGACTAATTACAAATAGAAACAATACATAAAATGAACAATCAATTTTGAACCCATAACCGCATTTGGTCAGGGGGCACAGATAGTCTCAAAAGGGATCTGTGACATTTGAAAATCTTCAATGTCTCCACCACAAATCGATCGTTGTCTAAAATTTTCCTAATCTGATACGGGCCCTTAAATTTTGGTATCAACTTTTTATTATAGCCTGCCGTCACATCTACGTTCTTAATCAGAACATAGTCACCCGTCCTATAGTCATAAACAACTTTTCGTGCTTTATTATAGGCCAACTCATTTTCCCTCTGCACTTTACCAATACTTTCAGAAGCGTCAGCTCTGAATTTAACAAGATCTCTATAAGAATCCTGATTTGACTCTAAGCATAAACGTAGAATATCGTTCACTTCACCGCTCTTATTAATCCCAAATAAGATTTTACTAGGGCTATTGTTTAATGATCTGTGGCACGTATTATTTAAGGAAAATTCTACAGTAGTCAAAACATCGTTCCACCTATCTGCACTGTCTGATAATTTAGATAGCATTGGCGTAATTACTTTGTTCGTCCGCTCGACCTGTCCGTTTGCTCGAGGCGTATGTGTCGCAATTAACACATGTTCAACCGCGCCCTTCATCATAAACTCTTTGAACGCATTACTTGTAAAAGAAGTGCCGCGATCCGAAATTAATTTCTTTGGTCTATTATAACTTAAGAAATATGAAGTCAAGTGTTTTATTACTTCACTAGACTGTGTCGACTTGCAAGGTATAGTTTGACAAACTTCGAAAAAGCGTCAATCACAACAAGAATATACTTATAACCTCTACTAGTTTTCTAGGGGCCATAATGGTCAACATGTATACACTGAAATGGCGAATTGCCCTTACTAATAGGGATGTAAAAATCCTTCTTGTTTCCCAGAATTTGGCGAAAAAGTTAAACATTTCAAACACCGATTAATATAGTCTTCTACCTTATGACGTAATTTCGAAACCAATATGTACGTGAGATGTAATCTACGCATTTCCCAACCTGACATGACCCAAATCATCGTGTCCCGTTCTAATCACGTTCTGTTCCATCACTGTTGGAACATAAAATAACAACTCCTTATTTTTCCCTTTACGGTAAACCAAACCGCTCCGAAGTTCAAAAACTATTTTCAGAGCGCTCTAATCCATCACGAATTTTTTGTTTCATTATCCGAACCTTGTCTTATGGCTAATATTTGTTCGAAGGTGTTTGCCTCTAATACCAACACATTATGGGCACGACTTAACGCATCAACATGTAGCATCCTAGAACCAGGTCTGTGTACAATTTCGAATTCATAGTTTTGGGAAAACATAGCCCACCTCGCGATGCGCGGATTTATATCTTTCTTTGCTAGTGTTAATCGAAAACTATCACAATCCGTTATCAATTTAAATTTTTTTCCCGACAAGTACACATGAAACCGTTTTATTGCATTAGGTCCCGAAACATCATGTCCTACCTCATTTTGGAGTTACAGAATTCACGATTCTCAATAACTCACCGGCAATGCAGGAAGTCTTGCATCCTTGCTTGGGACTGGAGGGTTTTGTTCTCAAATCCGTCAATAATGTAAGAGATTAGGTCATCCTGGCAAAGGCCTAATCTGTTTCCCAATTTTAGCTTGTCATGATAGTATACTGCAAATTGTTCGCTTCGTTTCCATCTGCGAGCCTAAATTTTTCATCAGTTGTATTTTAGCCGGGCGACTTGAAAAGTGGTATTGCAATTCCATTTTTAATGTAGCCCACGGCATGCTAACATGTTCCACACGTGAATGGTACCAATCTTTTGCTATTCCAGACATCTTGCCGACTGCTAATATGTGTGTTAATTTTTCTTGCACCTGATAAACGTCCTGTAAAGCATCGATTCTCCTGAGCCATGTATTTATATCCATTATATCAGCATCTCCATTGAAGCCTCCCCCCTCCACTCGATCGGCGCCTCCATTATTACCATTATTATACACTAAAATAGCTCTTACTGTTTGCTGTATAACATCGTCAACAGATAATGCTCTCTCCGATTCCAATAAGTGGCTCTCATTTACTTGTGCGTCTTCGCCCCTGGTCGACATTTTTGATATCACACGTGTTCTACGATTATCCTCCGTTATACCTGTAACCATTTTATTATTCGCAGATATCCCACTTCTGAACTGCAGGATGGGATTGTTCGAGGGATACCAAAACCAACTTAATAATATTATTCGTTTAATTATGTACGTTTTCAAGTTTTACTACCGGCACCTCTTCACAACTTTTCTTGCCACCATCTTCCTCTCGGTCGTGTCTCTTACCTCGGCACCCGTCAACTTGCCGCGCTTATACCGACTCGCGGGAATATTTAAAATTCAAAATATAATCCTACAATATTAATTCTATTCCCGTGTTCGTGTTCCATAAACGTCTAACCTACCATCGACTATCAATGATCGTGTATGTTTTCGAACGCCTGTAATTTAAATAAGTACATATAAAATTTATGGTAGTAAAACAAGACAATAGCTTTTGGATTGAAAGGGTTCATGCTAGTCAAATTCGTCAGTTTTGAGGTATGGGCAATTGCAGTTCGAAATCAATTACTGTTCATTTTTAATTTATTTTAGATGATCTGACAAAAGTTTGTGTTGAATGACAAAATTATAAATTTTTATAGTAACTGAATTATATTCAAATGAGTAGGATATCGACTCATCCAACGAAAACTATCGTAATCTAAGTATCGTTGGATGAGTCGATATTATGCTATGATATAGTTGTCAAGTGCTCAACAACAACAAAAGCCAATATCAATAAATCATTGTCTGTTAGTTTCAAGAGGGAAGAAAACCCATTAAAAAAAACAATTATTTTTATTGTGTATGCATTCTAAGAGGCACCTGTTCAACAACAGCAACGACAAAACAGGATGTTCAGTTGTAGATAAATTTATGTTAAGAAAAAATATCTAAATTCAGAGCTTTGGGTTCGCCATACCTAGCTGAACATTTGTAAGACCACGTTGCGACGTATTCCTTTTGACCCCTTTAAAGGGAGTACTGTTAGCATTCAATTTCTTAATATTTTAATGCAGATGGAACTTTTTTTAATTGACTACCTCAAACTATGTTGAGTGAGCCTTCTATAGGAGTGTACGGAGCAGAAAGTCAGTCAAACGCCATATGTATTATTCCGCCACCTGCACGGTTTTGATTGACTGTGTCCAGTTTTTTAATCAGTTGAATAGCTTTTTGGTGTATAAAGTAGTGGTCAAGTATATACACCAAAAAGCTATTAGACACAGTCAGTCGAAACGTTAGCAGAATAATACACATGGTGTTTGCCTGAGTTTCTGCTGCGTATACTCTTATAGAAGACTCAACTGTTTGAGGTAAATACTAAAACATATCTCAATATTTCAATAATAATGTTTATTTGTTCAACAGAAAAATTAATTCCATTAATACAACAAAAATACTAATTACCCAGTAATGTAGAAAGAAGAAAAGATAACTAGAATAATAAAATATAGAAATGGTAAATAGATCTCAGTACAAATAGTATAATATTCGTATATAATAGTTAAATATACATATATATATATATATATATATATATATATATATATATATATATATTTAATATAACTATAACTTGGTATCTTAATTATAATTATGTAATAAATTCCTGTCAAAAACTAAATATATACGTTGACAATAAGAATTGCCTTAGTTTTTATTTTCACTTTTTATATTAACTACAGAAAAAATGAAACGTCATAAAATATACATTTTGTAAGGACTAAATATTATGAATAGAGAGTTTAATGATTTATTTTTTAATAACTTACAATTATTAGTAGGTTGGATTTATTTAAAAATAAGTAATAATCAGTCAACCCAAATAACCATGTTTAGTTTTTTGATTTAATTTAAAAGTTATTGCTTGTAGACGTTTTTAAAACCAAAATTATTTCTAATTTTATTTTGTAAACATTTCCTAAACAAAATTTTGATTCGATAATTAATCGAGCTATGGTGTTTAATTAGCGATACCTTCAAATATATTCTTTAAAGAAAAATTTAAGTAAGCAACGTAAATTACCTATTTTCTAGAACGTGCTTAGTGTAATGATTCATTCTACAGTCCTTCTATAAAGATAACCCTGCTGAGACTACCTGCTGTTAGAATTGTAAATGATACCCTTAAGCCCGCTTCACAATGTGCAAACTTTTGTTTACAGAAATTGTGGTGTCCAAGTTTTAAATTTCATGAATGTACATAGTAGTAACCTAATGAACGTAAATATGAAGACACTACATTACCTAGTTTATGAAGGAATTTAAGACTAAAAAATTCTCGCGTAACTTTAACTAAATATGAAATCTTTGTTACAAATAAACCTCTTATTGTGTAAGTATTATCCAATGTGTATGTTAGATACGTTAAGAATTTTCTTTGAACAGATTCGATTTTTAATACTTGATATTAGTATACAGGGAACCATTTTAGGGGACCCGTACTGAAGAATTCCTCTAACCAGTAAAAATACAATATCTTCATCAAATGAATATTAGTAAATGATTTACAATTTTAAATGATAAACCTAGAATTTTATTACATTTATTACAAATTTGAGTAATGTGACTATAGCAAAGGTGAATTTTGAATCAAAATTAACACAAAGATCATTTATTTCTAAGCAGTGTTTTATTAATATTTACTCAATAGTATAAGAAAAAGTTATTCATTAAAGTTATGACTGAATTTTATTAATAATTACTACTTTAAAAAGAGAAAAAGTTATGGATTGAAATTTTCTAGTGTATGTTAATATTTTACATTTTCCAATATTTAACGATAACTTGTTATCAGAGCACTATTGTTGCAATTTAGTCTTGTAAATGTAAACAGTCCCCTATGTTAGATATTGAAGTAAAAATTTTTAAGTCATCAGCACTTAAAACATGTTTGCACGTTAAATTAAAGGATAAATTATTAATAAATAATTAAAACAAAAGTGGATCAATGACAGAACCTTGAGGAACACTTTATGTTGGTATAATAGGCAAAGAAATAAAGTTATTATATGTAAGATAACAATTAATCAAATACGACTAAATTAGTAAAGTTAGTGAATGTTCAAATCCAAATTATTTGACCAATATAATGTCGAGAAATACGATCGAAGGCCGCTATATGCGTATAAATAACATCCACTTGCCCTTGGGACCTATGGTGTTTAGTAGAAATTTGGTTTTTCATTAATAGATATATTCTTGAGTATAAAACGGTTTTAAATATTTTACTAAAATTGTTAATTATACTTAGATGTCGATAGTTTGTAATATTAGTTGGATAACCATTTTTAAACACTGGATTGCGTTTCAGACGGAACAGGTATATGGAGCTCTGATGTTGCAAATGTTGATAAACAAAAGTTAAAATAAGAATTTACTCTTTTGAATATTGCACCTAATTTATTAACAATTTAATAAAAATAGAAAAAGAGTACAACAGATTTTATCTTAATAAATAAGTAACAATAAAGAAATATTTTAACTTGTTTGAAAAAATGTTGAAGAGCACGTCGCCTTATGCTACAATGAATGTAAATGTACCTAAATTGCACTTGAAACGTTTGTACATGATTGCAACAGACATGCATTACTATTATTTCAAATGTTGTCTTCTATTCGACATGTTCATTTTAAATTAGATCGAAATCTAATAAATACGATCATTTCAGACTATAGTAGAAGTGCTTGACAAAAATTGTAAAAAGATGCGACAAAATTGTAATTACGTTTTAGAATGCGATTTCATTACTTTAGATTATAAAGACGAGCTCGGCTTTCCAATTTTCTAAAATTTACATATAAGTTAAATACTTGGTAATGAAATTTGCATGTAGTTCTATTTTTAGCGAAATTTAATTGCAAGTCATTTATAATTAATTATTTTATCAAATCTCTTTTAATTATGTTACATTGATATACTAAATTTGGTAAATATGTGTTAAGTAATTAATTTTCTTGGGTCTGTGCTTGCAATGTACTTACGCGCAAATTTTCAGGGTGTTAAAGGATTTGTAATATATTTTTTTTACAATCAATTATAATTGCATCAGCTTTCATTAAATAGAATTTTCGGTTACTTACTTTAAAAAAGAGAAGAAAATATGATCCACAGAAATTAAAAAATATTTTTTTAGAAAATAAGATATTTTACAATTAAAAGATATCTCTTGATTCGAAGACAAATACACCAGAAAAACATACATTTTTTACCTTTAAAAATATAGTCGCTAGTGAACCAATTTGTTATATTTACATAAATGATTCTGGCATTGAGTCTGGAGAAGACATATTTTACAGAATTTAATTAAGTTCTCAATAGTATACTAGGTTTAAAAAGTTGCAGTTTGAAGCAAACGCGATTTTAGAACATTACTAGGCAGTTAGAGAGAAGTGAGTGCGACTAAATGCCTTATAAAATAATTTCACACAAGATATTCTACTTTCTAAAGTCATTTACAAAACTAAACAAAAATATAACAAAAAGAACCGACAATAAGTAAATGACTATACTACAACACAGATAGTCATATTCAGTCGGTGTCACAAGTTTTCCCGGGGGGAATATGGCATATTCAGCATCAATAAAAAAATGTTAAACACTTTACAATAGTGTTAGTTTTTTTTTCTATTTTAAGTCGGTACCTTTTATTTGTGGTGGTAGTTACTAACTTTGGCATTTAGGTTAAGGTTGAAAAACAGTGCCTTTTATTTGCGATTTATCAATTAACAATAACAAAAAGCTAATAGTGTTTAATTGGTTTAGTTTTTTAGTTATTATTTTATTACGAACTTTATTAAATAAATTTACTTGTGTACGAACTTACAAATGTTGGCAACTTTCGGTAAGTATATGATTAAAAAATTACTGCTTATTCAAGTTCAATCTAATTCCAGATAATTAATGCGACAATAATTGAATTAGTTTCTTCTGAAGCATTGTACCCTAGAGAAATAAAACAAAATTTGGTATGGCGTCTGATTGCATTTCTGCAAGATGCATTGCCAAATTTGAAACATTGTTTCATACATTGTGTGTCTAATAATTTATGTGTATTTAAACAAAGACTTGAGGAGATGCGTAATTTATCATTATGTGCAATGTAAATGCTTGCTTTACTTGCAGGATAGAATAAGCTTTCGATAACTTTCTTTTCAAGGTTTAATTCATCGATACCTCAAAATAATAAAAAAAAACCAACTCATTCTACAGAAATCTTTATTAAAAGTTGTAAGACCATTTATTAGCCCATTATAAAAGAATAAATTTCTTTTGAAGTCTGTAGAAAACTTTGTACGCCAGTGTATTTCTGTAAATAAAACAAGTCTGCGATACATATCTAAGTTTGCATAACATTTTAATAAATTCAACAAATAAAAAAAGTACAAAATCTTCCTTATTCCGTAAAGTGAAGATAATTTCTGCATGTTTAAAGGCAAACCACCTTGGTTATAAAACTACAACTAAAAGTAATTACTTTGCATTTGGACGCCTACGTTCAACCTGGTTAAGGGGGCATTACTTGTCTAACTTGGAAAACTTTGTATGTGTTAACATGGCTGTAAATGTGTGGTGTATCTGCGTTAACATCACCATCGTTGTCTCTAATTGTGGGTCCATTATATTTCATAGATGCTTCATTGCAATACCAATATTTTTATCCATTGTTACCATGTTGAATGAAATTATGAGGCTACCCTTTAAAGAACTCCGTTCAGGCAAATAATCAAGGTCATTTTACACTGTACATTGTACATTGTACACGATGACTTAAAAGCATTTTTGATTTTTACCCACAACAATAATAAAGATGAACTTTGACTTAATAATGATAGTGAACAACACACTAACTTATTAAGTTGAACACTGTTCTTACATTACATATTATAGTTCTATTGTTCATAATCTTGGTAACAAAGATGTTTGTTTAGTCTTCGTCATATACGGAAAAGCATAGTATGTTGATTGCGATAGGTACTTCCATCAGCGAATGAAAATCTGACAATAACTAAACAAATTTTGTATTTGTATGGTTACAATAAACTATTAATTTGTATTTTTTAATTGAATTGAATCATTCTGGTATATAGGTACCTAGTGACAGATTACACTTACAAACAACATTCAAAATATTTAGAGGTTACATTTTTTGGAAGTTAATTTTACGTTTATATGTCTTTATAAGTTATACTAGAAATTGAAAATTAAATTGTATCATTTATACACGATACTACTACAATTAAGCATCGTTAATGAATTTTTTGTAATAATTGTCCCCAAACGCAACCATATGTTAACACTCCGAGATTGCCGTACCTATGCTCATTCCCTAACAAGTGCTAGAATATTCTCGCACGATGTTTTAGAATCTAACTATTCTATAATTGAAAAGTAATCCAGAATGTTAGTATTCTAGAATAGGAGTAGAAAAATGTGTTTATTAAATAAATCGAATTCTATGGGCGTTGAAATACCATTCAATAGTTTTACTTTTGACGGCAAGCTTAAATTTCGTAAATAATGTTCTATTGGCTCTAACGAAGTTAGTACCACAATCGCTGAAAATACAATTGTAGCTTCCCTGATAGGCCCCAAATCTACGCAAAACTGCGAGGAAAGTATCAGTCGATAGATCCAAAGCGATTTCTTGGTGGCAAAGCCTAAAAATGGACACAAGCAGACTTTGGAAGACTTACAACCACGTCGGTTAATATGTGAAACGGAAACTCTACAGTATACCGTTTCTTTGTAGGAGCATCGCTCCCTACATTTGAACAGTTTTTAGCTTTACACTTTGACGCTGGGCAGATGGGTTGAAAGTGGATATGATATAGTGTAACGATTACCAAAGGTGTTAATATCGTAACCGGGACCGACATTTATAAGTGCTCTCCGAAGCACAATGGGGACAGAGCTTCTAAAATTGACTAGAGAAAATCTCTTGCCGTCTACTGGAATTTTCTTTAATTGGCGCTTATATCGCTACCATAATCCACACTAACGACGCAACTAAAAGCTTTTATTCAGTCAACTCTAGCGGTCTGTAAATATACCATAAAAAGTTCAAAAGAAGTAGGTTTTGTCTTGCAATAAGAATGATACAAAGAACAACAAAAAGCTCTACAAGCCGAAACTATCCAAAAATGTTGTTGCTTCAAATACGTGGTCGTATTTAAGCCAATGTTTGTTATTTAGATGAACTTGTTCTGTAATCAAATGCTTTAAGCGATGCAAATGCTAGATATTTAGTATCATGATAATAAATTATTACAGACTACAACCAACTTTAAGATTCCCTCGTCATCTATAAATAGTGACAACTTTTGAAAATTTTTAAAACACGGTTGTGTTTGTATTCTTCACTCTTCCACGACACAAAAGCCAAGTAAGACTCGCCCACCAAAGGGACAGATGAAAAACTTCTTTGACAGAACACGACGCGAAGAAAATACCCGCACAGTTCAAGCATCAAAAACTACACGAATCTTTTGAGGATTCTTTTTCTTCAAGAGGCAATTATGCGGTACGTAATAACTATTGGACTACCAAATTCCGATGATGAAACTCTTGGAACTAATAACTTGTGACCAGAATCTAAATAATCTTATATTAATAAGGTGCAAATTTAAACGACTTTCCACTGCCAAGAGTTTTTTCCCAAGTTGCTGGACCGTCAATATTACTTCCGCATCAAAGCAATGAAAAACAGAACCACGATTACCTAATATTTCTTGGTACGTTCTAGCAAGATTCTTCTTATGGAATACCTAGTACCACTATCGATTTGAGCATGAGGAAGTTTTGAGCAAATCCTCAAAATTATAATGACATTCTATTGAGAAACGTATCGGCCAAATACGGCAGTTGGAATTTTTGTGGGTAACTGTAACCTATGGGTCACTAAGACACGATGTCAAACTAGATGAACGATTGTACCCAGTCCCAAGCGGTTTCAAAAATTTTTCATTAAAAAGCTAACTTGACTTCTTATATTACACAGTGCCCTGAAGATTAGATAATTACCAGAACAATCTCAAATTTCTAAGCTAACTGTTGTCAAATTGTTAAATTGTTATTATATGCACACCTAACTTAACTTTAAATAGTTTCCGACACAAGTTTTTGACTTGTAAAACTTGATCAAATACTGCGAATTTAAGTAGTTTAAACAGATGTGACGATCTGGATGCTGTATAGCGTTATGCCTGCGGTGTCAATAAAATTTCTAAAAAATATATAAACTCTGCCTATTAAATATAGATTAAATTAATTGAATACTATTTATTAACCATCAGATTAAAAGGTGTACGAGTAGTAAGGCAAGTTGTCCGAATTAATAAACTTAATAATTTTTTATGCTAATTGTTCAGTATTTAAAATCTGCCTTTTTTTAAGAATATACCGTACATAAATCTCGTAGAACTAAGAATTCTGGAGGTAACCCTTTTAAACTAAAAAGCCACGGAGGTTAAAAGTCAGGCAATGTTGCTGAATGGTATATTGACAAACTAAATCTAATAAAAATTTGACAAAAATTTTACAATCTGTATAAAATACAACAACTGCTACGACGGAATTTTAGTATAACCCAGTCTTCAGGAACTTGAAGATAGCACTAAATCCTCACAAAAATTCCAATTGGAATCCTTAGCTTTTAAAGTTCTTTTGAAAAAAAATTGTTCCGAACGCGAACGGCCCGGGAAAGCCTCGAAACTGACCCGGAAAATCGAAACAACGCTTTTCTAGGAATATCTGGTTATAGATGCAAAATTATGAAATTTTATAACAGACAAAATTTGTCGAGCAGAAAATTTGCTACAAAAAAGGTTCTGTATGTTTTTCGCTATAACGCATGGGTAACGAAATAAATCAGTCGCCAAATACCGCGAGGCAGTAGGTTAATTGTACTCGAACCATAGTTTAAAATATCTATATGCAGTGTTCGCCATAAAGTTGGAACCATATGGCAATTTTTTTTAATATTGTAGTTAAAAAAAAAACTTTGGGGGGCAATCAATTCTGCTTCTGAAATAACTTAAAATGCGCCAAGTCAAAGTTGACAGGTAACATCTGTCAATTATCAAGTTCGTAATTTTGGAAAAAAATGTCCTAAAAATGGGTCAATTTGTTAAAATTTCGAAAAATGTTACTAGGAAATTATGATGCTAATCACATTTTATGCCCATGTGCCGATTTTGAGAGAGAAATTTTGATGTTCAATAAATTTCATATTTTCGTATTTTTTATTCACTCAAACCAGAAAATGATCAAAAATGACTTTTCTCTCACGTGGCCACATTTGACCCATTAATACCTTCGAATGATTTTACTAATATTCTTTGATTATATATAGCTAAAGTAAACATATGCCCAAATTTGATGACAATAGTATATTTTATGAATAGTGAAACTATACGCCAATATTTCCATAAAAATTGGGAAAAACTTATTGTCACAATAACAAACAAATTTTTTTTATACAATTACACGTTTTAAAGCCACAGTCATCCCCTTTAAAACCTTTTTGAATCATTAAGATTCGTGCTTTCTATCAAAAGTTATGAACGAATGAATGATTTTGAGGCCATTTTCCGAGACTTTACCGGGCGGTTCGCGTTCGAAACAAAAATAGTCGTTGATTTTTAACAGTTCCAAAATAAATTTTTTAAATTTAAATTTGAAGAACTATTGAAATATTCAATGAAATCAATAGTATGGATTCTATTTTATAATAATTCCTTTCCTCTATAATACTCTCAAGTTTTCTTGTTTATCTGACAAGATAAGCAAAACAATGAGAACGTTGTTCTGTACAAAAACGTTACTTCAAATCAAATTAACTTCAGCGCTCTAGCGATAGCTCGTCAACGCCATCTCCAATATAATAGCTGAACTACTATATTGTATTTTACACCGAGTAAGACGTGTTTGTGTTGTTCCTGGTAATAAATAGTGTTTAATTAATAATTATTATTGATATAATGAACATTTGTTTGTGTATAAATGAAGTAAACTTGTTTTATGCATTTCTGAATGTAATCAATTAATATCAGTAAGTACACATTTAATCTTTATTCAACAATTCGTTCCTAAAAACCTTGGCCATTCTAAGTCAAAAAAAAAAAAAAAAAAAAAAAAAAAAAAAAAAAAAAAAAAAAAAAAATAAAAAAAACAAAAACGTATAATTTCTTTGTAATTTTTTAATTACCTTAATTCCTTTACCGTTGCCTATTCTTACAAATGTTTGTTTTTTTTCTTAAGTCCTCGCTAAGGGCACAGCGGAGGTAAAGATCCTTTGTTTTTTTTTCTAATTACTTCAATATGAATAACAAATTAAAATGTAATAAATGCAATAAATCTGTCGTTAAAGCTAGATTAGATTGCATAAAATGTGATGGTATTTATCATATAAGCTGCGGGTATAGAATGAAAGGTGCTACCTTTTCTAATGATGATGATTTTGAATGCTGTTCCAAAATTAATAAGAAATCAAAACTGGATCCACCGACTCCTGAATATGGGAATGAGATGAATTCTGATAGCAAAATAGCGTTGGACTTTTTAGCGTCAAAGAACTGCAAGAATCAGTTGCTACTCTTATAAAAATTATAGATAAGTTGAATCAAATCTCGGGAATTTTGAATAAACTTTCTGAAATTACAACTAAAAACGCTAACCTTAGGGAAGCTATAACAGTTTTGACAGAAAAGTTAATACTCCGAAAATGTATGTAGTAATATTGAATCGTCTAAGAAATCTCATGACGTACAGTCTAATAATACAACATCAAGTGATGAAGATCTAATTGCGGTGCTAAATGATCGAAATTGGCGAAAATGTAATGTTATTTTATTTGGAATAGTTGAATCTAACAAAACTTCAATTATTGATAAAATAGAAGATGATAAAGTTATAGTTAATAACATTTTACAATCAATTGGCGTAACTTATAGACCTTTACGATTATTTCGGGTTGGACGTAAAAAATAATAGCAAACCCAGACCGCTAAAGCTAATTTTTAAGGATGTTTATGAAGTACGAGAAGTTTTAAGATCTAATGCAATTAATCCTAATAAACATAAACCATTTTCACGCAGATAAAACACCAAAATATCTAGAGTATTTGAAGAAGGTGATTTCTGAACTTCGCGTAAGAAAAATAATGGAGAAACAGAGTTAGTCATAAAATATCGTTTTGATATACCGTTTATTACAAAGTCCCTGGCACCGTAACCTTCTGCGTCAAAAAACTGAATTTCTATTTTCAAAATTGTAGTGGCATTAGAACCAAAATTCAGATGCTATCTATAATGATTGCTTGCAGTAATTTTGATGTTATTATTTTATGTGAAACTTGGCTATATGAAAATTTGGGTAACAATTTGCTTTAGTTTAGTAATTATAATATTTATAAATCAAATCGATCTGTATCAGGTAACGTTAGAGGAGGTGGTTTGCTGATCACAGTAAAAATAGGTTTTATCACTTCATTAATTCATCTTGATAATAAAATCGAGCATTTATTTGTGAATCTAAAAATTAATAACGTCATATACATTATTGGTGCAGTTTACATACCTCCTGCTTCCAGTTCTATGGTTTACGACAAGTATTGTCAATTTCTTGAATCACTTTTGTCTAATAATAGTAATACTAAAATAATACTTGCAGCGGATTACAATTTACCTAATCTTGTTTGGATTAAGAAAGGAGTTGATTTTGAAAGGGTTTCATTTTTTGATCAAAAGGAAGGATTCATCATTAATTGCTATAATTCTCTTCTTTTAAATCAGGTTAATTTAATTCCCAACAGTAGAAATGTTTATCTTGATTTAGTGTTTACAAATGTATTGAATGTTTATGTATCTCTATCTACTAATAGATTACAAGATGATAGTGTTCATCATAATGCTTATGATATAAATATTCCTCTAAATACGAAGTGCGAGTACTTACAGCCTCAAGAAGTAGTAATATATAATTACCATGAAGCAGACTATGTTAGTATAAATAATTATTTTTGTTCTATAGATTGGAATATCGTTTTTAATAATAGTAATATTGAAGTCATTATTGAAACATTTTATTCTTTGTTTAATAAAGTACGAGATCGCTTTATACCATCTAAGATAGCATATAATAAATTAGTTTCCAATTTGGGTCACTAAGGAATTAAAGGAATTAATACGGCAGAAAAAATATCTCATCACACATTTAAACGTAGCGGTTTGCCTCAAGATTATGATGTCTTTAAGTGTTTACGAAATAAGTGCAAAAACTTTCAACAGATTTATTTAATTATTATATGGTCAAAGTCAATTCTAATTTACAAAGTAATCCTAAATATTTTTGGAAATTTTATAATGAAGTAAAGGACAATAATTTCATCCGTCTTTTAATGCGTAATTCAAGCAATGGAAAGGTAGCCGAAAACAGTAATAAGGTGGTCGAATTATTTACTGAGTATTTTGCATCTGCATACACTAAAGCTAGTGTACTAAATTATTTAGACTCTTTCGAAAGATTTTTTGATCATGAACCAAATGCGGAAAGTATTAAACTAAGTTCAGGACTTGATGGAATTCCTATTTTGTTTTTGGAAAAATGCGTATCGTCCTTAACTATTCTAATCCATCGTCTATTTATGTTTTCTTTAAACAATGGTGTATTACCGAAAATATGGAAATTATCATTTGTTACACCGATCCATAAATCTGGCAAATCAGATGATGTATGTAACTACAGAGCAGTTTCGAAACAGTCTATACTTCCTAAAATATTGGATAATTTTGTAGCAAGGCAACTGACGTGGTCAGTAAAAAGATTAATATCTCTATGTCAACATGGATTCATGAAAAATAGATCAACTATATCGAACTTAATGGTTTTCCAGCAATTTGTAATGAAAAGTTTTGAAAAAAAAGTCAAACCGATGTGATCTATACTGATTTTTGCAAAGCTTTCGATAAAATTAATCATATAGTACTGCTAAAAAGTTAGAGAAACTAGGCTTCAATAAATCGATTTTATCATGGTTATAGGCGTTTTTGTGCAATAGATTTCAAAAGTTAAAATTAAAAACCATATATCTGAAGTATTTCAGTGTATTCCGGAGTACCTCAAGGTTCTCATTGTGGTCCGATATTATTTTTATTATTTATAAATGATATAAAAAATTACATCAAACACTCAAATTATCTTTTTGTTTGCTGATGATTTAAAAATTTTAATTATATTAGATCTAAAGATGACTGCGACAAAATGCAAAAAGGATTTACATGGTTTAAACTTGTGGTGTAATCAAATTTACTATTTTTAATCATGATAAATGTAATGTATTGACATTTACTAGATCAAAAAAAGAATTGAATACAATTATAAAATTGACGACAAAAGAATTTCTAAACTAGAAATAAAAAAAAAGATTTAGGTGTACTTTTTGATAGTCAACTATTGTTTAAAAATCATACAACTAAAATGTGCAAGAAACCAATACAAAATAGGGAATGATTAAAACTGTTAGCAATGATCTCACTATCAACTCTATTGTGACATTATATTACTCTCTGGTACGAACTCACTATTGTTTGGTGTCCACATATTAATTACCTGGAAAATATGATTGAAGATGTTCAGAAAAAACTTCTACGTTTCCTAGATTTTAAACTAAGGAGAAGCAACATCACAAATATAAATAATCCAATTTTATCATCTTTACAAATTTAGTCCGTATCCAATAGGCGTCAAATTGTAGATTTATGTTATCTCCATAAGATTGGTAATGGCGAAGTGGATTGCAGTGTGCTAGTTGAAAAATTAAATTTTATATCTTATGGTAATTTATGATCAAGATCTAAAGATATTTTTAAAGTACCTCAACATTCTTCCAATTTTGCATATAACAATAGTATATTAAGACTTATGAGACTGGGCAACAAATTTAATGTTTTTATGTGGTTTAATTTATTTGGATCACCATACAAAAATTTTAAACATAAGTTAAATTCATTTACTGTATTTCCACAATTAAATAATTAAGTTTTAAATGTATGTATTATTTTTTACTTATTATATTAGTATTTCATTTGTTATTTCTTATGAATATATATATATATATATATATATATATATATATATATAAACAGGGTGTTTCTAAAAGGTATGTCATAAATGTAACAGCGTAATCCTGGGACAAAAAAAAGTGATTTGACAAAATTTACCTATATACAAAACGTACTCCTGCAGAGCTACAGTTATTTAAAGTTTCATTTTGATTTTCCTATATTTGGAATATTTAAGCCAAATCTAGAGATAATCGAATAAAATTTAGCATGAGAGTTTCTCTGTAGGATGCAAATAAGCAGTAAAATTTGTACTTACCTAACTTATTATTCAAGGTTACTTAACCTAAAAGAGCATTCCATTTTTGGCCAGAATTTTTTTACTGGTATAAGTAGTCGAAATCTAACTTTATCACGTTGAAGTATGTTAAAAGCAAAAAAAAGATTCTCTTGTTAAAGGTGTGAAAAGTTAACCATTTTCGATAAAAAATCCATTTGAAATTTTCTTCTGTTTTCTTTAACATTTACATGTTTAATTTAGTTGGCTTAGAAAACAGTAACTATGGAAAATAAATCTTACTTGTTAGTGAACAAAAGACTTACGGCTTGTTGTCAAATTGTTCAAACAAGGTTTTGAAAGCACTTCGTTTTAGCTACTACTTAATTTGTTGAATATCGTAGATTTAGATCATATCAATAATGAATGACAACTATACGTTTGGTGAAATGGCAGATATGCATTTAGTGTTCGGAGAATGTCGTTCCAATGCAGCTGCAGCTAGAAGAAGATATGCGGAGCAATACCCTAACAGAAGACTTCCAGATCGGCGTACATTTATTGCTGTTGACAGACGTTTACGAGAACATGGTACATTGAAACCTAAGACCTCTGATTATGGAAGAAATAGGTATGTAAGGAATGTGGATCTCGAAGAAGATATTTTAAATATTGTCGAAGACAATCCACGCATTAGCACTAGAAAGGTAGCCTCAGTTACAAGCATCACATAGTGTAGTATGGCGAACTATTCGAGAGCAGTTACTATATCCATTCCATGTACAAATTGTTCAAGCTTTGCAACCAGCTGATCTGGAATTTGAGAGCAGCTTATGGTGAATGGTTGTTGCGACAAAATCGAAGGGACAATAATTTTTCACAAAAATACTTTTTACGGATGAAGCAATATTTACCCGTGATGGTGTGATGAATCATCATAACGAACATTTTTGGGCGGAAGATAATCCGAATGTAATAAAAGAAATGCGACATCAGCATAAGTTTTCAGTAAACGTATGGGCAGGAATATTGTGCGAAAATTTAATTGGACCATTTTTTCTACCGAATCGTTTAAACGGCGAAAATTATTTAAATTTTCTTCAACAA
Source organism: Abscondita cerata (assembly GCA_030710515.1). Taxonomy (NCBI): domain Eukaryota; kingdom Metazoa; phylum Arthropoda; class Insecta; order Coleoptera; family Lampyridae; genus Abscondita; species Abscondita cerata. The sequence continues at coordinate 110,558 of JALBCR010003402.1, read as the reverse complement.
CAGCTTCCGGATTTATTAGAAGATGTTAACCTTAATACTCGGTCCCACATGTGGTTTATGCAAGATGGAGCTCCACCACATTTTAGCCGTGCAGTTAGGGAATGGCTTAGTGAAAACTTTCCAAGGCGCTGGATAGGACGAGGTGCTGATGCTCGGTGGTGTGGCCTCCACGCTCGCCCGACTTTAATCCATTAGACTATTGTTTTGGGGTTTCATGAAAGACGCTGTTTACAGTAATTCAATTACCAGTGAACTTCTGCTGAGGAGACGAATTCTGAAGCAGCTAACGATTTTCGAAATCTTCCTCATATCTTTGAAAGCATTCGCTTTTTCTTTAATGAAACGTGCTAGAAAATGCGTTGAAGTGGGTGGAGGACATTTTGAACATGTTTTATAATTTTTATTATTCGTTTCTCTTTTATTGTTGTTTTTTTTTGTAAATTTTATTTAAATCTAACTTAATAAATTCTTTAGGTTAATAGTTATTTTCTAAGCCAACTAAATTAAAAATGTAAACTTAAAAAAAACAGAAAAAACTTCAAATCGATTTTTATCGAAAATTGTTAACTTTTCACACCTTTAACAAGAGAATCTTTTTTTTGCTTTTAACATACTTCAACGTGATAAAGTTAGATTTCGACTACTTGATGGAATGGAATGCTCTTTTAGGTTAAGTACCCTTGAATAATAAGTTAGGTAAGTACAAATTTTACTGCTTATTTGCATCCTACAGAGAAACTCTCATGCTAAATTTTATTCGATTATCTCTAGATTTGGCTTAAATATTCCAAATATAGGAAAATCAAAATGAAACTTTAAATAACTGTAGCTCTGCAGGAGTACGTTTTTTGTATATAGGTAAATTTTGTCAAATCACTTTTTTTTGTCCCAGGATTACGCTGTTACATTTATGACATACCTTTTAGAAACACCCTGTATATATATATATATATATATATATATATATATATATATATATATATATATATATAAAAGTAACTTTGCCGACAAGGTATGTAAAGCAGTTACAAGTCGATTCTTCAATAATTATAGCCAACTATAACAGTTGGCAAGTATAAAAATTTCAAATCGCCTGCAGTAAAGTACGCAAGAGGTTGTACAATAGCAAACAAACACTGAGAATCACCCGACAGCTGTTGCGTACTTTACTGCAGGCGATTCAAAATTTTATACTTGCCAACTGTTATGTTGGCTATAATTATTGAAGAATCGACTATGTAACTGCTTTACATATCTGTCGGCAAAGTTGCTTACATTTACGTACGTGAACGCTTTCACGAGTCGAAAACTTATCGTTTAAATAGATATATATTTAATTATATTTTTGTTTAAACATATCAAATCAATAGAATTTGATTTTGTATTTCCGTTAAATAAAGTATTAACTTGCACGACTTCAAACGGCGATATTATAGTACAAATTATAAAACAAAGTAGACCTCTCTCTTCGGTGATGCATTGTTGTTAAGAAACATTAGTCTAAAAATAATGAAATAAATTACTTTAAATTTACTATCATAGCGCCATCTTATAACTTGGCTACAGCTAAAATTTTGCAGGCTACGGCAAACATTGAATTTTTAGGTGTTGACCATTACAATACTTGTACCCTAAATAAATGACCCATAAACCCATTTTATGGGAAAAAAGTGAATTGTATGTTAAAGTTACTTTAACATCATGAAAATCTCATTCTCAACGTAAACTAACTTGTAATTAATTTGATAAATTATTAGATTCTTTGCATTTAATAGAAATTAATCACTACATTTATAACAAGATTAAATCAATTATGATATAGAGCTTAGTAAATTTTTTTTTAATAAAATAACCTTATTTTTTTTAAATACCTTAAACAATTATTTAAAACGTTAAAAGGTAGTTAACACAAGCACTCAACAAAATAAGTAAATAAGATGTTAGTATTTCTTTATAGAACAATCAAAATCTCATTTAATTCTACGACAAATTAAATTTTTCTTTACGCTTAAAATCCTTTTAAACTTTAAACCCAAAAGTTATTCAATACACTTACTTCAAGTTATTTTTATAAAGTCCACTACTCAAACCATCTAATGCACTCTAGAAGTAGCACCTTAGGCTACGTGGTGACAGACAACACAAATACCATTACAACCAATATTTCCGAGATCTCGAAAAGCTTCTAGTGTAATCGTAAAACGTCTAAACTCCCATGTGTATTTTTTTGATTCTGTAACTTTTATTCCCTTATACTTATATATTTTTTTGAGCATCTGATAAGATTTTTGTTACTTGCAGAATATAAATTAAAAACGTTTTTTCTTGTCAAACTTTTTATTTATCTAACATTATGTATGAAACTACTATATTAATATACTATAAGGTAAAATCGTTAAGTAAAAAGGGTTTAATGCGTCATTAAAATTGTTCTAATAAATTTAGCTAAGAGTTTATAGAGTACCTAGAAAAATACGTCATGAAAATTAAATTAATAACTTTATATAAAACTATAATCAATGATAAAACATAAGCTTAACATCAGCTTTTAAAAATGGTATCACAATCGACATTTTTATCCGCCATAAAAAAAAGATCCAGCATCATAGATAGCACTAGAAATTTTGTGATATAAATATATTTTTTTCACTTTATTTTTCTGTCAAAAACTTAAATTTATGATTTTTTTAATTAAGCAAAAAAATTGTAATAATTTTTGCACACAATAAGAAAAAAATTTTCTCCAATCGGCGAAGCCTATGTGCTTGTGCTTTAAAAACAGTTAATTAAAACGAAAACTGCGATTAAAATGGTATTAGCTATGAGTTAGGGGATGCATGACGAAATCAAATAAATTTTGTTTATAATTTTTTTTTAAGCGTTTATTAATTAATCTGCTTTTATTTATTCTTTTCAAGTGTAATTTTAATTACAGAAGTACTAGTATTGCACTACACGTATGCAGTAGAATTTAACAGCACTTGTATTTTTACTTTACTTTAATGCTAAAACATAACGATCAAATTCAAATGAAATTAAATTAAAGGCAAATTCAATTTTTGGTCAATCATTTTGTGCTTGTGCTGTAGTTTATTTAGAAATTAATAACGTTCGCGTATTAGCTTCGTCGCATGCCACATCGGCTTTATCAGTTTTAACAGCAGCTCCGTCAACCCGAATTTTAGGAGATGTTTTCTTAATTCAATAAATTTTCTGTGTCTGTAAAATGCCGTTCGCAATTAACCATTTTCGCTTTTTCCTTAATTAACCTGCATTATCTAAGCATAATAGAAAATATTTTGTTTCAGAGTAATTAGTTTTCAAGTAACTAGTAACACTTTCTATTTGAGATTTTTAAATAAAGTTCTTTAATTACATTCGCATCATATAACACTTTTTTTTATTCAGAGCTTTATTCAAAATTTGTAGTTTTCGAGATGAAAATTGGCAAAAAATATTGGTCACGTAATACGCATTATCTGTCAAATTAAATTTTTTGTAAATGCAAAAGTTTGTTAATTTTTCAAAATACCAAAAAAATTATTAAAATAAGATTTTTAAATTAATGCAATTTTATTTCATTCATAAAATTTTAATTTTATAAAGTCATTTAGATTAATTTTTTTTGTAACACATTTTTTGAAAAACAAACGATTTTTTAAAACTACTTATTTTATGACATTAACTTAAAGAAAACAAAAAATCACGTGATATAATTTCAATGGTAGAAATGTGTAGAAAGTGACTATATTTTAAATTAATGTGTTTGAAATAAAATATTATAATAACTAGAAACTTTGTTTATATTTTACTTTGCAACAACGTTGCAATTTACAACAATTGGGCAAAAAATTGAAATTATTTTATGCAGCTGAAAGTTTTCGTATACCTAGATTAAAAATTGCATTTAACAACTTAAATCGCGTAATTTCTATTTTTTTATCAATTTTGATTTATGCCATTGTCAAATTTCAATAACGTTCTTATAAAAAGAAATCCCATATGATGCGAATTTTTACTGGCCACTCTGTACCCCATGAAATTAAAATTCGTTTGTGTCTAAAACAAAATGAGTGCATTAAAGTATCTAATTTTTGTGAAAATTTAAATCTGTATAATATGTTTCAATTTAATTCTATTAAGAACTGTGATGATAGAATGCTAGACTTAGTTTTTAGTACTAACACCACTACCTTTGTGGAGCGTAGTTTGGAAGCATTAGTTTTGGAAGATAAATATCATCCACCGTTAACTATATCATTTGAATTTTTATTTACATCTTCATTTTTAAATTTTGATCATTATTATTATGACTTTCGCAACGGCAATTACTTAGATCTTAATTTCTACTTGTCCACTATAAACTGGGAATTTCTTCTACCGTTAAGCATTAATGATGCTGTAAACTCTTTTTATAATATCTTAAATTTAGGTTCTAGCTATTACATACCCATAAAACGTACATCAAATTATAATAAAAAGTTTCCTCCCTGGTACTCTAGTGTTCTGCAAAATCTAATTAAAACTAAACATATCTACCATAAGTTATACAAATCTACAAATTGTCTCACTTATTATAATGAATTCTCAAAATTACGAAGTCAATGCAAAACCCTTTCTAATCAGTGCTTTAAATTACATATTAATGATGTACAATCAAAAATTAAAAACGATCCTAAGTACTTTTGGTCATACATAAAATATCAAAAGAAAGATAATCATTTACCCTCTGAAATGAGCCTTGGTGTCGTCAGTCAGTACTAATGGGCAGGAAACATCTTTGCCAAACATTTTGGTTCTGTTTTAAGAAAATAATAAGAATTATTACCAAAAAGAAATTATTTCCAAAACGATGTTAGCATATCCAATTCAAATGGGGTTTTACCCTATGGTTCTCTAATTCTTTAAGAAAAAAAATCAATATCCTTTGTGGCTACGTGTTAGCATATCCAATTCAAATATTGTTCTAATCTTTAAAATTATTTTTGTGGAATTTTCGATACATGGAAATTAACCTATGTTATACCAGTTCACAAGAGTAAAGATAAAACCGATATCACTAACTACAGACCTATCTCAAAGATATCTGAAATTCCAAAACTGTTTGAAAAAATTATTGCTAATAATATGTTTCCGTTATTAATACAAACAATCATTGAAGAACAGCATGGATTTTACCCAAATCGCTCGACTACCTCGAATCTCTTAGTTTTTCAAAATTTTATATATCAAACTTTTGATGAATATACTCAGCTGGATGTCATATATACTGACTTTTCAAAAGCTTTTGACAGCGTTAACCATAAAATTTTAATTAAGAAAATCGAAAACGTAGGTATTGGTGGTACTTTACTTTCTTGGATTGATAGCTACATTTCCAACAGACGTCAAATAGTCCAGTACAAAATTTTTATTCTGATCGTTTTAGTCCATTCAGGAGTACCACAACGTGCTCATGTGGCTCCTTTGCTATTCTTAATCTTTATTAACGACATTAAACATATTTTTAAACACTCCCAGATTCTTCTTCTCGCTGATGACATGAAAATATTTAAAACAATCAGATCTGTAGGCGACTGTTTTCAGCTTCAAGAAGACCTTAATGCTTTTTTTAATTGGTGTTCTTTTAATTTGATGGAACTAAATTTGAGTAAGTGTTTGTCAATTACATTTCATCGCATTATTAAACCCATAAAGTTTGACTATATTCTGGATAATCACTTATTACAAAATTGCGTTTCAGTTACTGATTTAGGAGTTATATTTTCTCGAGATTTGTCATTCAAAGAACACATAAATCACATTAGATTAAAAGCAACTAAAGAATTGGGTTTCATTTTTCGTTGCACAAAAACGTTCTCTAATGTTGATACTCTAAAAGTTTTATTTGTTTCATTAGTACGTTCACATTTGGAGTGTTGTTCTCAAGTTTGGTCACCTTATCATTCAACATATATATTAAAATTAGAAAAAGTTCAACATAGATTTCTTAGATTTATTGCATATAAAACTGGAATTACATTATCAAACTACTCTGAAATACTTTCATTTTAAATATAAATACTTTAAATTCTCACAGAATACTTTTGGATATGGTGTTTTTCAGAAACTGGTTAATGGCGTTTTAGATTGTTCTCTTCTTCTGCATCAAATCGATTTTAATGTACCGATCAAAACTCTTCGTAACACTTTACAATTTTCAGTAAGGTTCTGTAAAACTTCCTACCTTCTTAATTCTCCTCTCCAACGGTTTATGGAATCAGCAAATTTGTATTTTAACCTTAACTTTTACAGTACTAGTGCCGACAGTTTAAAAAACAACTCAAAACTAAGTTAAATAAAATTGATGCTTCTTTTTATGCTAATTATTGAGTTCTGTTATAACTTTTTGTACCATTTTAGAGTGTTTAGTTAAATTAATTTATTGTTATATTGATTTCTGTAATTTGAATTATTCTTTTATTTATTATTATCTAATATAGTAATTATAATTTTACTTTAAACTAAATTACTTGTATGTACACTCATTTTCTGTATATAGGGCGTTGCCCGTCAAATAAATAAATAAATAATAAATAAATAATCTAACCTAATTTGATTGATGTTAATTTGATGATTTTCTGGAAACGTATGTTTCAAAAAACAAGCAGTTGTATTGACGTGCACGATTGTTTTGCCGGTTAGTTGCAGTTAAAGAAACTGTCTATTCGCAATGTCAAAATTAAATTATTATTGTCAAGCAGCCACCTTGTTTTTAGATTTATATAAAAGCGTCCACAAAATGAGGGAAAATAAAACACTTTAGGTTTAAGCCAGAATTAAACACCGTAATTAGGTTAAAATTTAAGGCCTATAATTACAATTCCATTTACAAAAACCTAGGCAATTACGTCTTCGTACTAAATCTTAAGCAAAAATTGTAATACAACTAATACAAGCAATCACCGCCTCTGCAAAATATCCTATAAACTATTACCTTCCATCACAAATATCATAAACAGTAAATTCAAATTAATAACTTAAATTTAAAAATTTGTAAGGATTAAGGCTTTTACGGCCGCATTTACCTTTTCGACTCGGTCTAATCCCGGAAGATGTTTTTGTTTAAAAAATGTGGTATCTATAGTATTTATTTAACTTTTAATATTTCACATTTTATTTATACAACTTCAGTAATTTAAATCTAACTTCTTCACAAAAGCGCTTTTTTTAATGTTAGTAAATTCCAAAATATTAATGTATTATCATTTATCACCAATTTTTATCGTTATAGCACGATATTACCATAAGGTCGTGACGAGGTAACCATATAATAAATACGTCAAATGTGTTCACCGTAAACTCATTTTTAAACTTTTTGCGTTATTGAGAACTCAAAGGTCCGCACAAGCATGTTCTGACTACCTTAGCGAAAGATTGTCAATTATTGAATTCCACAGATGCTAAAACACTAAAAATGGGCTAGAAAGTAATTTTGCTTAAATAACCTGTGGTCAGTGTTTGTACTTCACCAAATCAAAATTTGTAAAACGTAAAATTGATCATTAGTTGGCGATGTTTTAAACCATTTTTCTAAACCTCCACAATGATTATTTATTATTTGGTGATCATAACACCGCGTAATAGTTCTACAGCAGAACTTTAGCTTTATATTTCAGTACGGAACTGTGTATAATTTTTAAAAATTAAAAGTGTTTTGCGCCTCTCTTAAAATTAAATGATTAATCCCAAATTATCTCCATTGAACAAAGAAATATGAAATTCAACATAAATAAAGTCAACGAAAGGGGTGGGTTTATCTGTAAGAATATGGATAAATTAAATTAAACTAAAGAAAAAAAATAAAGAAGAAAAAAAAAAAAAAAAAAAATTAAAAGTAGAATCTAAAAAGTCTAGTTAGAATATTTTTACCTTACATAGTGTATGAGATATTAAACAAACTATTCTTTTTTTTAAATAAGACAACCGGTATATTATTTCAGAATGTGATTTGTTTTAATTTAGCTCCTCAAAAATATAACATACTTAATATTTATTTTAAACAATGAACCTGTAATTCAAATCACATTCTGAAATAATATACAGTGTTTCCTTAAAAAAAATTTGACTTAAAATCTCATAAACTATGTAAAATAAAAATAATCTAACTAAAACTACTGGATTCTATGTAAAAATTATATAAAACGCATTTTTATCTTTTCGATATATTAAAGAATAACACTGATACAGAAGAAAAGTTAAAATTTTCAATTTCACCTTGTATCCCTCAAACTAAAAGGTTATTATTGATGCCATCTTTTAATTCTCAAAAAGTGGCACAAGTTTGCCAAAACCGTAACCTTGTATCTTGACTAATAACGGAGATATCCTTCAAATACATACATAACGAAAATGAGACACACTAGATGAGCAAAGTCGATGTCTCGGCTGCATTAACAGAAAACTAAAAACATATTATGGAATTTGAAAAGAGATTCTTAAGTACCGTGGAAGAAATTTTCATTTTTTTTAATTGAAACGGTGACGTCATCAACATTTTCTTCCAGAAACATACTTATATTTTTGCATAAGTAAAAGACTAATATTTCTGAACATAATAGTAAATTTTGATTTTGATGGTAATTGATTCTTTTATCATGTATTATGCATTTAACATTTTGTAGTCGGCTTTATTAAAGTTAAAAAAGTAGGCTCAACTGGATCAACTTTTGAGTGACTGATGCGTAGAGATATTTTTAGAGGAGGGTGACCACCAACAATATCAAGTGGGTGAACCATGGGTTCCTCACACTGCCAACATGTACCAATATCTTTAGTAGTAAAGCAAAGATTCAATAAGGTTTCTCTAATATTTTTGGCAAAATTTATTTGTTGTGGACCCATACCTGCCATACCACATGTAAATACGTTACACGTACGATCAATAGTTTCATTAGGATCTGGTAGGCATGTGTCCGTGTTCTAATTTGTTTTAGGTAAATTAAAATCGTCAACAACAACTGTATCACAGTTTGGGTGCTTACAGGTAATTTATCAACCTCAGATAAGAATTACCTACTCATATACATCAATTCCTGAATTCGGAGGTATATACACAGCACAGATTATTATGCGTCTTTTTTTAATTTAAGTTCACAAAAATAACTTCAATAAAGATGAACTAATTAATATGTTTTAGGATATACGCTTTTTCATCGCAACAAAACACCTCCTTCTGACCATTTTGAACTGGAAGCAGAATCTTTTCTATAAACTGTATAATTGTCTAAACTCATTTCAGCAGTTTGAACTCCACAGTGAGAGAGATAGTGATTTTAACTGCTATACTTTAGTTGTAAGATTGGATTTAAGTACCATTGGTATTCCATTAATATATTTGATTTTCAAATTCAACTCACCTCTGCCCTTGCTTTCATCCAATTCCTTTAAACACCTCTTTAACTCCTCTCTTTGCATCATTGCCAGATCATGTTTCACAGTTTTCATCTTGAAACTTCTAGCACTTTGAATAAGTTTATTTGCAATATCACAAATGGGTAGTAATGAATTGTACAACATGTACAACATTTTGGATAAGTATATTTTGGGATACAAAGATTCCAGATTTGATATCTGCAATGTTGCCAGATTTACTTACTTGAATTCTATTTTGCACGGACAGTTTTATTTAATTTAAGACCTTCCTGACTTTATCAAATATTGAGTGTTACATTATGGTTGAACTCGTATTGAAGGGGACATTTCAATAATGATACAATATACGGGGTGATCTATTTAAAAAACCAGAGTTAGTAATAATATCAGAAAAACGGTAAATCTGGTAACATTGCAGATGTCAAATCTGGAATCTTCGTATCCCAAAATATACTTATCCAAAATGTTGTACAATTCGTACTACCCATTTGTGAGATAATTGAGCGTTTCTAGACTTTTGTTCCACTCTGTGTATTTAAAAAGAAATTAGCAATGCTAACGCATATTTTCTGCAACACCTGACATAATAAAACCAGGTCGATGATACAAAACCTCCATTAAACATAATACATTATGAGAATTAATATTACATTCAATGTTTAACAGTTTTTCATATATGTCATAAACACTCCAACCATCACCATCCTAGTCAGATTGATTTGGTGTTTTCTTATTCTCCTTCTCCTCAATAGCTACACGTTTGATTACATGATTGTAGAACATATCCAACTTGTGTGATTGCATTAACTCCAGACGATAATTAATTATATTTTTCAGCCCAAACATGCAATCGACATCCCATTTGTTTAGAACACAATTTTTATAATTATGTGATAAAGTAATTGTATTTACAAAACCATTATCGCTACCTACACTCCAACCTCCTATATCGGAATGATATTCCGTAGTGTAGATAATTTTACATCATGAGATATGTCCGAGGTTTTTCTTATTCATTTGATAGGTCTGCCGTTGACATCTACAAACTCTTGTCTATACTCCTCACCAACCGAGTTGAGGAAAAAGTCGTTCATTAGATGATGATGGAGTCCCATGAGCATCCTCCACTCATCGTCGGTAAGCAACACATTGTTTTTTTTACGATCATTGTAATGAACATTATATTAACCTCATCATCATAGTCTAGCTTGTAACACGTCGAATTCACCAGCTTCTCGTTCCATGCGTTGTTGAAATTTAGAAGACGAGACTCGTTGACCATGTCATACTCTGTAGCAAAAGACCACGATGATGATGATGACGATGAGATCGAATCCATCGACACATTTTGCAACCTGCCCTCCGTGTTTGATGTATTCACTCGATTTTTTTTCAGATTCAACACCACCACAAAATCATATTGTCGTAGACGCAGAATCCAAATTTAATGAAACTGAACGCAATTCAGAACGCTGAATGAAATTGTTTATATCACAATTTATTTTATCATTCATAACGTGGAGAACGAGCCAAATTACCTTGACGAAGACTCGAGAGAAACTAACGCTCCCCATGATTTATTCTATCGTAGGGGCAAGACAAAATTTACATCTTATACATATGTGAATAGAACACCTGCACGTTCAGATTTCATGATTTATTCTATCGTAGGGCAAGACAAAATTTACATCTTATACATATGTGAATAGAACACCTGCACGTTCAGACCGTGAGAGAAAGAGATAAACAAAATACGATGAAGAAAGATAGAGTTCCGTGTTTCAACATGCAAGTCTTGTTTCGACGGTGTAGGCGATCCAATCAAAATCAACTATCATGGAGGCGGAGAAAATCGCCATCTTGTAAGCGCATGCACGTGTATTGACCACAATGGAGCAATTACACTCTAAGAGCAATTACATTCTAATTACCCAATCAAAATCAACAATCATAGGGGGCCGAGTCCCAAAATCACCATCTTGTAATCACACGCATATGTATTGACCACAATGGAACAATTACACTCTAATTACCCAATCAAAATCAACAGTCATAGGGGGGCGGAGTCGCCATTTTGCAATTGTAAGTACATCAGCATGTCATGACCACAATGGCGATCAACCAAAAGCTGTAATTGCTCTAGATCACATATTTTGATGTTGAACTCTTACTGTTTAACTACTAAAATTTTTGGGCAAAGACAATAGCGAGGCTTTCACAGGTCATAGTTTACGAAGAACTTCTGCAGAATACTTGGGGGACAAAATTCTAGCATAAATGCAGTTGAGCCTCACATCTTCAAGGAGAGGAATACAAACCAGTAGTTATGAAAATATTTCTGTTAAAATTCCTGAGTCTGAAGTTTCTATACCTACAGTTATTAATAATACTGCTTTAATAAAAAACGTGCAGTCAGCAATTGGTTCTGACTTTCTGTTAAATACTGCTGTAACTATACACTACGCAAGTAATTAAAATTTCACAATAAATAAAGTTGTTCTAGTCGGATTTTGGGTATGACTAACACTTAGTCTTTTATCGATTGGTAATTTCCTTTATATGATAAATATATGATGTTACAATGAATTTTGGGTACTTAGGTCATTCATTGATTAAAAACATTGATTTTCAAAGATTTTTACATATACCTTTTATCAACTTGTGTCTTATCAATCCACGGACTCTCCAATCTGTTTATTATAGTACTCTTTGAAATCATTTATAATGTAGGATCATATAATGCAAAATCCATATCGGAAAAATACTTTCAAAACATCTAACATGACTTTCGGGAGTGTGGTTTTGTACAAATAAGTCACATCTGCCATCATGTGTAAAAGAAAAGCCATTGATGCAAGAGTCTTGTTACATCGCTTTTGCTGAGCTTAAATATATCGCTTCTACCAATTTTATGCTGTAACGTTGCAACAGTGGCATATTAACCAATTTTAATAACACTTTGATTATTGTGGATGTTATAAATTGTCTGCTTAAGTAAATCCGTTACAAAATTATCAACATCTTAATATGACTTTGATTTTGTAGGTCTTTGTTTTGGAAATGCAGGTACTTCATTCTCCTTTTAATTTCGTTTCTTAACAGAAGTCAAAGTATTAACAATATTGTCACATGCTCCTACAGTTCACTCTAATAAATTAAACCGTAACGTTACCGTAAGATAAAATAATTATATACTTTAATTTATAAAATACTTGAATAATTGACGTAAATGACATCAACACATTACAGCTGTCAACGCTGTTACGTACAAAACCCAGTGAACTCGATTTTTATTAAATGCGAGATAATAGTATATTATGCTACTAGGAGTAGAACGCATTCTTTTGTGTTGAGCGAAGGTATTGCGGCCGAAGCGCAGCTGAGGCCGCAAAATACTTTGCGAAACACAAAAAGGCGTTCGACACCGTGTAGCATATACTATTTTTCTTCAAGCGTAAAAACCAAATTCTTGAAGTAATTGAGGTGGTTTTAGAATGAATAGGCAACAGCGTTAACTCAACTTTACAACTGTCAAACATGACTGTCAAACAACATTATTTTTGTTGTGTGTATTAACACGGTTTGTAAAAGGAAAATTTTTGTATTAATTTGTAGAGTAAGAAAGAAAGCTATAATTATTTAACAATACAACAATAATAATAATTAACTCTTATTTCAGATGAAAACTTGAAACAAACATTCTTTTGTAGTAACTATATAGTGGAAAAATACCTATTTCTTATTTATAGTAATATTAAAGGTACAATTTTGTAATGTCGAGTTAATAATATTTAATCCACTACTTGCTGTTTTAGAACTGACATTGACGTCATTATAGTCGTGATGGATTTCATATTCACTTGACTGGGATATGCTCGATGTTGCGGTGGAAGTACTAGGCCTGTTAAGATCACCTGATGTTACGGTAGATGTGTTACCTTCATCGCACCCTAATGTTCTATTGGCAATTTCACGTTTGTTTGAAAGGGAGTCTTCGATGTATCCCTCAGCTACATTGTTAGATTTCCATCCACCGTGTCTTTTAGAGTGGTAATGTCTCCACCATTGTCAACTAACAATGTAGCTGAGGTTCGTCGCAGTGTATGACCAGTGTATTCCTCTGGATTAGGTAGTTTTAAAAAAGTTACCACTTGTTTTAGTATACCTGAAATTTTATGTATCCCCATAACGACACGGTGGCACCTACCATTTTGGTATTTTAAAAGAATCTTGTTATGTTGATGTCATTAGGTCGAAGTGTCATATATTATCTACATAAATTTAAATAAAAATCTCCAACTATGGTAAATGTCCGTGACTTATTCGTTTTAGTATTAGGAATTTTTACTAGTATTATACGTTCCAGGTCTTCGATATCCTGTATTCTTAAATTGACTAGTTCGTCGCAACGACATGCCCCACTAACTCCGAATATTAATACGATCTAAGAAAATAGTATCTACTTTAGCGATTGAAAAAGTTATATTTGAAATTACCTTCATGGCCAAATATTCATTGTTTGGCGCATTTTGTAAAAAGTTATTAAAATGTTCTTTTGAGAAAACTTTTGCTTTTTTACCCATCAGCTTGGCGCTTCAAGAAGGAAATTAATTTTGCGTAATTTTTAAGTTTATGTCATGTTTAATATTTAATTGGCACTTTAGCATGGAATATTGTGCCCATAATGACGAACTTTTCATAGTTTCCGCCAAATGGAAAAAATACGCTAACATAACATTTTCTGTGTAATTGATTATATTATTTTCTTGCGCCCATTTCAAAAATTTATTGTAAGCAAAATCATATATTTTGCGCGATTTGTTGGGGATCAAATTTTCAACTAAGGCATCGGCGATTTGTTTTATTTTAGGTGGAGTTCCTTCAATTTGCGACATTTTTAAAAGTTTAAATTTTAAATGGCGTTTCTGCTTAAAAGTGCTAATACCTCTACCGGCAAACCAAGTTACTAATTGAGCGTAAAATAATAATATTATTGTACGCCGTAAAATAATGTAGTCGTTCTATATATTCAATGCGGTATAGTAAAATTCATATTTTAGCACGCTTGAAGAAAAAATATTTCCTCCCGCGGGAGGTAAATGGCTCATTTTGCTCCCTCAAAAAAGGGAGCAAAGTTGTATATTATATGCAGTGAGTAGAAAAACACATTTTCTACTTTATTTTTTGTATTTTGTATAGAAAAACTTGAAAACGAGTTTTTGAATAATTTTTCTTAGTTAAAACAAAAAACAAATCATATTAAATAGACGACAAACTAAATATCCATGACAAAAATTTTGTACTATAAACCAAGTTTTAGAACGCCAAACAAATATCCGCACTGTTACTTGGAAGTCAAGTAGTGAAACTAATTAGTAAAATTTCACTTTTTCTTAATATTTTCATAGCGATAAAGTGACTGTTTTTCATATTTATACCAAAAAATGTATTTAAATTTATTTGAAATACAACAGTTGACTATTCAATACATTGAAACCATGATTTAGTATTGTATTTTGCAGATTCATTTGAAGCAGACAGCTTAGATCGTAATCTCAATGTTCTGTAAGTTACCAAAATCCTTTGATTGTTCTCTACTATTACTAATTTAACTATATAGGGGTATTATGTGAAACTATAGGTTGATTCACGCCTTATTTTAAGTTTTCTACTAAATAATACTTGAATAATAATTTAATAAACGCAGAATATTGACCAAAATAAAATTCTATTTATTTGATTAGCGACGTTCCATCGGTTACTATCAACTTATTCATGTCAACTAATAATTAAATTATTAAATAAACTACAATTTCTACTATGTCTATATAAAGGCTTGAAATGAAATTAACTTACTAAGATGTATTGATAAGCTCCAAATAAGATTAGTTACATAAAACTAAAAACTGTTCTAAGTATTTCTTGGGCTTTGAAATCTTTCATCTAATAGTCCGGCGTTTGAAGTTTTTCTTTAGAACCTTAGTTAACCGTTTCGAATGTGCTTAGTATCATAAAGCTTCAAAGGGTTACATTAAGAAAATAATAAAAACAAAAAGGTACCTTTGTTAAATATACTTAAATTTAATTGCAGGTGAAAAATTACGTAAAACTTAACGTAATCGTTAATGCTATGTAATTATTTCAGAAAGTAAGATACGTAAAACTTAGCATTGTTTAAAAAACTATGATTTAGAATAATATTTATGAGATTATTTTAATTGTATTAACCATGTTTTAACTTACAATTACTTTTTTATACACAACACCCACAAATCTCTTTGATCAATTAACCCTTTAAAAAAGTAATTGATCCAATTTAATTGTGTATAATGTAGAAATAGTGTTTTATGAAAAGACAATTACCAAATATAAACCATGTTACGCACAATCCGTTAAATGTGGAAGAATGCGTTTTCACAATAGAGGCGTAAACGCATGTAGTTACGAGAAAAATTGTATTCAGATTTATAAGCAAAAGGAAGTCGAAAAATCGTTGGTGTAAAAGATGAAATACAAAATTGACAACTAATTTTTTTCTTTGCATGAATTTAGTTTATGAAGATAAAGTATTTTATAATGGCGTTTATGATACATTTGATTTTTTTGTGAAATGAGTTTTTTAGATTATCTTGTAAAATTACTATAAAAACTTTTACACTGCTTTAGAACACATTTCTTACTGCAAAACTTGTACCTAGCGATCGAGAATAGTATGAATAAGGTATATTCCGCACGAGTGTACGTATCTAAAGATATTGACTTTTAATGTTGAAGCGATTATATTACATTGTAAACTGTCAAATCAAACAAATTAAAAACAACGTTAATAACTTAATTAGAGCTTCTTTTAATTTCAATTTTTCTGGATCTCTCGGTATTTGCTTTATACGGGTGGGGCACTACCAACGTATTATTCTGTAGCTCTAAAACGACAAATAATGTAAGAAATTTTAGAGCATACATATTTCGAGATTATTTAATACTTTACAAGTATTTTTGATTGTACAAGGTGCTCCAGGAACACGTACCTACCATATTAAAGTTGGGTTATTTTAAATGGATGACCATGTATTTTTTTCTTATTTTTGAAGGGTACGATAAATAATAATGTATATTCTTTAACATATCCCCTATACCTGCTTACTTTCGTTTCTGAGATAAATTGATTTTAACTGATTTGGAGACTTTCCAAAAAAATGCAATAACTTCAAGATAAATTTGAACAAGCAACTTTGTTTTACACCATCTTACTAAAAACTTTAAACATCCCTTTAGCAATATTTACTATTATGTTATGATGTACAGGGTGTTTAAATTTAAATTTTTAAACTAAAAGTTGCAAGATAATGTTCATATTACGGATATTTCACAGTTAACTTAGATTCTAGTACATCGAAAATTGTTAAACTATCAAATTTTAAAATATCTCGAAAACTATTCGAGTTAAAGGTTGGTAACCATAATACCGACTAAAAGGTAATTAATTCCAGCTTTTAACAGGCTACAGAAATGTAGGGTGTTTCATTTAGGGTAAATTCGGGATAGATGCCCCACATTTTTATTTGGCAAATTTTTTACAAAAACAATGTAACCATAAATAAAAATTGTGGAAATACTCGAAGAAATGTATATTCTTACACTTAAGCTAAAGGCTTAACATTATAACTAATAGTATTAACTGATTTTGCAAAAAGACTACCAAAATAACATTTGTCATTTTTCCCGGAATATTGGTCGAAAATGCCCTTTAATAATATTACTACTATCCTAAAAAACAACAGAAAAAACTAGGCTAAACATTAGCTTTTCTTCTTTGCAAAGGTTTTCCGGTAAAGGTCGCAAAGATTTTTATATTTGGAACAGCCATTATGACTCCACTTTTTGCAGTAAACGCATTCAAACCAATTTTTTGGTTTCATCTTTCTCACTAACTGCATGTACTTCTTCTTGATAAAGCACGTTATAGTCAGGGTCAGTATCTGATTCAATTTTTTTAAAATTTTCTGTGTTGTCTTTTTTGCGTTATTCTCTTTTTTTCATTTTTCATTTACTAAATTACCTTTCCTTTTTTTTTTAATTTTCTTTTGCAATGTTCTCTTCTTTTTAGACAAAAAATCTGGACAGCAGTTATATGACGTGCACGTATCTTTACTTCCTAAACTTTAACAACTGGAACAGGATTAATTCTTTCTAGGATTTTGTCTGCAGTGATAGTATCATATAGGACAGTATTGGCTTGAAAATTGTATTCAGGTTCACCGTTCTGCCAAGAGCATTTAGGTACTGGATTTTGTATATAAGAAACTATAAACGTTGGTTGGCGTTTTTTGACTTCATGAAACTAAACGTTTAGATTAAACTGATTCTGTTGTAGATAAAGGCATTTCCGGAATATCATTTATTGTAATAGGAGCATTTTTCACCATCAGGAAAGCATAATCAGGTACCACGTACCATCGTAAGGATAAATGCCTGAAGATTTAAAAGCAGATGTTGCCTTGGGATGGCGGCTTTTGTCCGTGACTCATAAAGTAGCTTTCGAATTGCAAGCGCTTTATTTGGCAAGAAAGATGTGCTTTAATCTAAGCTTGACTAGCTTGATAAATGGCAGCCTTGAGAGACTTGAAAACTGCACGGTCAAGAGGTTGTAGATAGTGGGTCGTGTGAGTTGGGCCTCATTGCAGTGGGACGTGTGTTCATTTAAAATGAGGAAAACTTTTCCTTGGGGCTTCCTTGCAATAAATATATTTTACTCATTCCATAAATATATTCGCGTGTATACAGTGACCGGCAAAGAGTTTGCATCAAATGAGAAAACTTTTGTAATTGAGATATCCAAAAATATCTTTTGGCAAATGAGTTTAGCATATTGAATGACCAAATAAAAACACTTTGACAAATGTCATGTGACCACTGTCATGGCGGCAAATTAAAAAATATTCCTTAAATATGTAAAAGTGAGGTTAGATAACACGATATTGAAAAATGTCTAAGAGAAAAGTTGTTCAGAATTAGATTACACGTCTATGTGCTAATTTTGAAAAAAAATTAACGATTTTCAAATTTATCAGTTTTCCGCCATTTTTTCGGATTTGCATAAAACACAATAAAACCAACAAATAAACTTCACAATCTAAAAAATTTTTATTTATTAGTCTACCAATGGACGGTAAAGAAAAGAAACATTGTTTTTTTAGGACGGACTTTTGTTGCAATGGCCTACAGAAAACAAAAGGTTGAAATTACAAATTTAGAATTATTTTAAAATAGTGTTAAAATGATCAATTTTTTTATTCTAAACCCAATTTAAACAATTTTTTACAATATTGTCTAGATAAAAACATACAAAAATTAAGAACAGTGCAGTATTATTTTCGTATTTTAAGCTATTTTTTCTTTTTAATTGCTTAAAATCATAATTGTTTATAAAAACATTAAACAAAATCAAAAGCAAAATTTTGTTTTCTCAATATTTCAGGAAAAATGCCGGAAAACTAATATTTTGAAATAGTCGTTATTTTCCTTTGAAAATTAGTACATAGACGTATAATCTAATTCTGAACAACTTTTCTTTTAGGCATTAGTTAACATCTTGTCATCTAACCTCACTTTTTACATATTTAAGAAATATTTTTTAAATTTGCCGCCATGATAGTGGTCACATGACATTTGTCAAAGTGCTTTTTCTTGTCATTCAATATGCTGAATTTATTTGCCAAAGAAAGTTTTGCATATCTCAATTACAAAAATGTTTCCTATTTGATGCAAACTCTTTGCCGGACACTGTATAAGCAGATTTTTCCGACGTATATATTACAGCTCCTGGAGGCATACCGTCCTGATTCTCTGTTTTTTGTTTTTTCTTTCTTTTAAACTAAAATAAAAATTTAAAAAAATAAAAAAATTTATTTCATTATACAAGGGGGTAAAAAATTCCCCCCTCCTTTAAAAAAAAAAAAAAAATTTTTTTATCTTTTTTCTCACATTACCAAACTCAATTTTACTACCTTTTTCTGCTATTACAATCCGGGCCTGTTATTAAGTTGTAAGCCAGTTTTGTCCATATTAAAAATATGGCCATGTTTTTTAAAGAGACTGTGTTTATCTAATACACTTTGAAGCAATTAAAATAATTTTTGACCACTTGCCTAAAATAAATAGGTCAAATAAAAACAAATAATAATAAGTTAACATCTAGCAATGTCATGTAATTCTTATTTGTATCGGAATTGTGTGCTTTTATGTTGCTATAAATGAAGAATAAATGGAGCACACAAAAACAAATATTTTTTGTAATTTACTTGTTCAGTCCTCGAACACGAGCCACGGAAACTCCTTCTAATTTTCTTATGCACAAATCATTATTACGCTTTAAAAAGGAGTTCAGCCAGTCGTATCTAGCTCTGTTGTTAGAAAACTTATGGTTAATGTGTATGCTGCATGCGAAGTTGTATGCCAGCACTCTTACATCCTCTCTAGTAGCAGCAAACTCTCGGCTTTGTAATTTTTTCAAGTGAGTTGCCAATTTTCTTTCATTTTCAGCGCCAAGTCACTCCTTTTTGAATCCTTCTTCACAATGTCCTGGAAGAGATTTCATATGTGCGAGAAGCTTCATTAATGCCCATTACATTATTAGAA
Organism: Abscondita cerata; assembly: GCA_030710515.1. NCBI lineage: Eukaryota > Metazoa > Arthropoda > Insecta > Coleoptera > Lampyridae > Abscondita > Abscondita cerata. The sequence continues at coordinate 90,506 of JALBCR010003402.1, read as the reverse complement.
ACAGCATTTACGGCATTAATTAATTGTTCCTCTGTCAGACTTACGCTGCCAGTTAGACGGCATACTTAAAATTTAAAATTTTTAGTTTTAGAAGAATGCTATCTTTCACTGTATTAAGTAGGGCATCTTTCCCAAAAATGCGATAAAGATGCCCCAGTAAACTACAGCACAAAATTTAATCAAATAGCATGTTAAACAATCAAACCCTAACCTATAAAATGCCTAAACATATTACAACTCAAAAGCAGGGGTTCTTTTATGCTTGATGTGTTTTGCAAAACAAAACAAAAGCTACTCAAGAATTTTTCGAACACATTGAAAAACATTTACGCAAACAACTTACCTTAATATCGACAGATATGTATAAAACCACGAACTACACTTCTGACTACATGACTACGAACTAACACAAGCGCCGGCGCCGGCGCCGTCTAGTAACTAAAAAGAAAGTTATGATCGTATGCCATCTTTCTTTGTAGGGCATCTATGCTGGATTTACCCTAAGTTAAACAAATTATTTAAGTTTTAAGTCGTTAGTGTTATGGGGTAGTATTAAAAACACCATGTACATCATACCATAATAGTAAATATTGCAAAAAGGATGTTTAAGGCTATTAGCAAAGTGGTGTAAGTCAAAGTTGCTTGTTCTTAATTATTTTAAAGTTATTGCATTTTTTGGAGGGTCTGTAAATCAGGTAAAATCGATTTATCTCTGAAACCGAAGTAAGTAGGTATAGTACATGTTAAAAAACATACATTATTTTTTTATCGTACAATTCAAAAATAAAAAAATACAGAGTGATCCATTTAAAATAACCCAATTTTGATATGGTACGTCTTTCTGGAATACTCTGTACAATCCAAAATATTTTGAAAATTTGGTTTCGAATAGTCTTGAGATATGTATGCCTTAAAATTTCAAACATTATTTGTCGTTTTAATGCTACAGAATAATTTGTTGGTAGTGCTCCACCCTGTATTACCTTCAAATTATTTTTTATAACAACGGTTGTATGGGAATATTCGTCCAATAAGAAATTTTCTTTATACTACACTCAAATCTAACCCCAAGAGATTTATAACAATTTATAAAAATATTTAAAAACGAAATTGATAGGGTTTACTCTTTTCTATTTTTAACTGTTTTGATTATGCACCGCTAGAGAGTCTTGGTGATGTTTCACAGACGTTTTTGTTTTAATACCTGCAAGATTTTCCATATGTCTATTTAAAAAAACGGTTTTGTTGTTTCATCAAAAATTCAACAGTTAACTTTTAATACTGCAATTATACTTAAATTCGTAGTTTTCCTTAGTAAATTCCACAAATTTTCAAAAGTTATATACATTATATAAAAATGCCACAATGTAGTACAAACGTGAGTCCTAAATTAATGTTTGGGAGAGAGATTAAATCTCGCATCGATTTGATTAAACCAAATATACCTAAAACTCAAAACAAAATAATTTCAAATGCTCATCACATTCCATTAGGTACTAGAGTTGCCGCTAGAGACTATTTAAATGAAAAATGGCAATTCGAATTATTACTTCAAAATTGGGGTTACTAGATTATTATGTTAAATTAGATAATATGCATATTTGGAAAAGACATATTAATCAATTACGAATTATAAGACGAAACACTCCTACAGAAACAACGAGCACGTACCTACTTCGACCACCACCAATGAAGATCTCCAGTCACAACAAAATTATGATTAAGAAACTTCTTCTCCTGTTAGTGCAGATCCGTTAACGGATATTAGAGATTATTCTGGCTATTTGTATTTTATTTATCGCGGCTCTAAAAAGTCCTGTTGTTGTGGTATTGTACCATGTTCTTAAATTCTTGATCCACGATATCTTTCTCCTTCTTGGACCTCTTTTTCCCAATAATTTTCCTTGTAATACAAGCTGAAGCAATCGATCTCGCTCTCCATTTCTCATTATGTGGCCTAAGTATTCAAGTTTTCTAGTTTTTATAATCTTTATTCATCTTCTGTAACACAGTGGCATTATTAACGTGTTGCGTCCAGGATATTTTCAATATACGTCTATAGAGCCACATTTCGAATGCTTCAAGCTTTTTTGTTGTTGTTTTGTTAAGGGTCTACGATTCTGTGCAATAGTCTTATTTTCATATCTATATGCAAATCATCACTTAAGAACAGGGCTTTCAGTTTAACAAACGCACCTTGACCTTTTTCTATTTTGCATTTTATTTCAACGGAGTGATCCCAATTACTATTTAAGGTGATTCCTAAGTAATTGTATATATGCACCATTTTTATGGGTTTGTCTTTAATTATTAATTGACACGGAGGTATCCCATCTTTCAAAACTACCATATATTTTGTCTTATCTGTGTTTAATGCTAAACCGTATGTTTCGCTTACTTGCGTTATTTTAGTCATTAATCTCTGAAACTTGACATATTATTTGCAAATATCAGCGTGTCGTCGGCATATCTAAAATTGTTTAAAACTACTCTGTTTATATGCATCTTCTAAATTTTCTAACGCTTCCTTGAAAATATCCTCAGAGTACACATTAAAAATTATTGGGGACAGGACACAACCTTGCCGGACACCTTTTTGGATAAGTATGTTATCAGTGATGTTGACTTCCACTCTCACGTCTGCAATTTGACCCCAGTACAGGTTTGTGACTATTTTTAAATCTCGGTCATCTATTCCAACCTTTTTAAGTACGTCTACCATTTTACGGTGTCGAACTGTGTCAAACGCTTTATGGTAGCAGTCGATGAAACAAGCGTATACATCGCAGCTCATGTCACGGCATCTTTGAAATAACACTTCTATGCAGAAGAGAGCTTTTCTTGTTCCTGTTGCATTCCTGAATCCAAATTGTGTTGGTCCTAGATACTCTTCACAAGGTCTATAAATGCTTAAATTTTAAAAAGGTTTTCAGAAGGTGACTCATAAGGCTTATGGTACGATAATCAAAACATTGTTTAGCACTTCGCTTCTTAGGGAGAATTATAAACGTAGATAAGTACATTAGGAAACTAAATCTCAAAATACTGAAACCGAAAATATACCTACATTAAGAAGGCCTACGAGAATTCGCAAACCAGTTGTAAACCTGAGATTATAGTTTAGCTTTAATACGAATTATTACATCTTGTAAATTGTATATAAGTTGTTACATTAGAAATTAAGTATTTACTACATACTCTTAAATATTGTAGATAGATACATTTCTTTATTTCAAGAAAATCTCACATTGTTATTTGTTTATTATATTTTTTAAATTTTGTATAGTTTTAATTTTCAAGTAGAATTTAATTTTGTGGAAAGAGAGGAAATGTTACATATTTTGTCAGTACGCTTGCGTTTCGATTTAGAAATATTCCCGGTGGGGAAATTTCCGTTTTGAAAATTAATCGTTCCGTTTTGTACATAGGGTAATATTTAGGGAAAGTAAATTTGGATGGTTAGTGGGAGGTGCTGGAAATGCTGGTTGGGAACAAGGGTTTTTGATGTATGCAATTTAAGTGTAAAACCAAAATCACCAATTGAGGTGACATATTTTGAACAGGATGCGTGCGAAAACAAATTTTTAAATGATACATATAGAGGGGTTAATGGCAGATTTGTTGTTAAATATCCGTTGAAGGCTGATATTTCGTTATTGGGTAATAGTTTTGAATCAGCAAACCAATAATCTTTGCGATTAGAAAGTAGATTTGATTGGTTGACGAAATAAACAATTGAATGGTTTATGGTGCTCCTCCTTCAAGAAGTCCAATTATCAATCATTAGTTATGTTAAGGAGGAAATAATTACTTAACATCAAAGTTGATTTAATAAACCCGCTAGTTTAAAAAAATAATATTGTAATTTCATGAATGAGTATATAAAATTAGGACATATACAGCGTGTCCCACCGGGAACGCCATCGATAGATTATAGAAAAACTGTACATGGAAAGAATTTTGAAAATTTGGTAGTATACTAACATCGACGGGGGCAGTTCCGCTAAAATATTTTCAAGATGGTGACACTTCCGGTTATACCGGAAGTATGTGTCAACTTGCTTATTTTAAATAGAACACCCTATATATTATTCTATTTTTGAATTTTGCCCAAAATTCTAGACACATTTTGTGTATAATGTCCTATACCTAAGTCTAACTGTTTTGGACTTATTTTAAATTTTATGTCAAAATGACGTTTTCAGGCCTAAACAAAATTATAAAATTTTCCCATACTAATGCCTTTATTATTTAATTGAAATAGGTTTCCTTGTAGCAGGGGACCTATTTTAGTGGGCTATGTCGATATTTTGATAATAAATTAATACAGGGATCAAAAAAAGGATTAAAATTAAATTCAAAAACACGTCAAAAGTCATTTTTTTAAATGCAAGCACCATGTTTTTATAGCTTTATTTTATTTAGCATCAAAAATAAGGTTGACTTTGTACAAGGTTGTCTATTCAAAAATTCATGGTTTTCGAAATATTGGCAATTTAACTTTTTTTTGTTGCACAAATGCTATTGTATTTCTTTAATATGAATGGTTATTCCTAGTTGGCCATGATGGCGTTAGAAAACAATCAAATTTTGAGTGCACTAAGATAACTAATTGTAAAGGTTCGAAGAGAACACACAAAAAAAAAGTTTTTATTTTCGAATTTTGTTCGATATTTAATAAAAGTGAACCAAAAATATGAAACATTAACGGTTTTGAATTAATTATGTTATTATAGTATTACGTTCAGTCTGCCTTAATTTCTTATTTTGATTTAATTAACTTCAAATGTCAAATTTCACTTAAAATGAAGCGCTCGAGAAAAACTCGTTTTTGATCGAGTTTTGTCACCGGTGACAAAAGTCACTTCAGTCAATAGTAGAGTTTTTCGACTTCTCACCAAAATGACGTCATTTTGGCGACAAAACTCACCGGTGTGAAAAGTCACCGGAGTCGGTGGTAGACCTCCTGATCTGGCGATAATCCTGCAGATATTATTAGTAGAGGAATGAGGTGTAAGAAATTAATAAAAAAACTCCATTTGGTGGGAAGGGCCTAAGTGGTTAAAATTGCAGTAGGAAAAGTAGGATTATTGTGTTAGAAATAATTATAGGTTAATAAATAAATGTTCGCCTCTTAATAAATTAAAGCGCGTAAACGCATGGGTACTTAGATTAATTAATAATTGTAGGCATAATAAGCAAAAAATTATTTAAAAGTACTGTTTACTGTGCTCTGTTCCTCTAATTCTCATATAATCCATTCCTTTCCGTTTATTAATAGTATATTTCTTATAATTTTTGGCTATAAACCCTTTTTCTTTACTTCTATCATATACGGAATTAATTTTTTCTTATCTCTCTTAGTAGATATGCAGTACCGATCTTGGAACACATCGGATACTTAGACCACGACGGATACTTTGTGGTGGGAGAACTAGAATCCTCGGATACTTTGTAGTGGGGGAACTTGACCACAAGATGGCTGTAATTTTGGAGCGGGGTTCTGGTCTACAAAATGGCAGACCACAAGATGGCGCTGACTTTGGGGTTGGTTGACTACAAAATGACGGTCCACAAGATGGTGGTAACTTCAGGGCGGGTTCAGGACCACAAACAGGCAAAAATTTAAGGTAGAGAGGTAGGTTCAGGACCACAAAATGGCGGATCAGAAGATGGCGGTAACTTTAAAGCGGTCTACAAAATGGCGGAAAATTTGAAGTGGAGGGGCAGGTTTAGGACAACAAAATGGCGGATCACAAGATAGCGGATATTCATGTGGGTGGATTCAAGACTATAAAATAGCAAACTACAACATGACGGATAAACACGTTCAGGGTCGTTTGGAATGGATCGGGATCGTTCAAGGTTGCTTAAAAGGTTAACGACCTGGGAAGGGTCACGTTCGAGGTTTCGTTTTGTAAAATCGAATGTTGGAATTATTAACCTTTATTTAGGTCAACAATAAACGTAATTTTGATTTAGGAGCAGAGTTTACTTAAACAAACACCAACAACAGCAAACAACAATAACAACAACAATAACAGATAAACAAATCTGTATCTGTATAAACAGATCTGTATCTGTATAAACAGATCTGTACCTGTAGGAACAGACCTGTATCTGTATAAACAGACCTGTGTCTGTATAAACAAACCTGTACTTGTATGAACAGACCTGTACCTGTATAAATAGACCAGTATCTGTATATTCCAAACAAGCCCAAACGTGATTATCCGCCATGTTGTGGTTCGCCATTTTGTGGTCTTAAACTCGCGTCCAAAGTTACCGCCATCTTGTAATTAGCCATTTTGTGGTCCTAAACCTGCCCTTCACCCTCAAATTTTCCGCCATTTTGTGGTCCTGAACCCGCACTGAAGTTTCCGCTATCTTGTAGTCTGCTATTTTGTAGACCAGAACCCTGTTTCAAAGTTTCTCCACCACAAATTTTTCGCCATTTTGTGGTTCTGAGCCCGCCCCCAGAGTTACCGCTGTCTTGTGTTCCGCCATTTTGTGGTCCTGAACCCGCTCCGAAATACAGCCATCTTGTGGTCACGTTTCCCTACTACAAAGTATCCGAGGATTCTAGTTCCCCCACCACAAAGTATCCGTTGTGGTCTAAGTATCCGATGTGTTCCAGGATTGGTACTGTATATCTACTTCTCTTATCTTTTCTCTACATCCTCGCTAACTCTAACTTTAGTTCCTCTCAGTTTATTTAATTCCAGTTTTATCATCTTTGTTGTAATTAAAAATTTTATTGGTCTGTTATTTATTTTGTTATAGTTTCCTAATCTAACTACAATAAAAATGAAAACAGACCAATAAAAGTTTATCTTCATATTATGCATTTGTACCTCCATTTCTTCCCTTATTTCGTTTAAAAATTTTCTGTTAAAATGACTGAGTTTTTGTTCTTGTCTTCTGACAAAAATTATCAAGTCTCTGTTCCTTAATTCAGCTTCCAGTTTTCTATTCTTTTTACTTAGTTGTTTATTGTATCTTCTAGCTTAATTTATTTTTCTTTTTGTTGATTTATGCTTTATTAGTCCCATCTATTTTTCCTTCCATTTGTACCAATTTGGCCATAATGTCTTCTAGAGTTACTTCTCCCATGTTTATTGTAATTAAATTCTTATTTCAGATAGCGATGGCTCAGAAATCGGTGGAATTAATAGCTAATGTCTAAAAACTGTGAAATCCTTCTTTTACGGTTTTTGAAATTGAAAGCGCCAGATTGATTTTCAATGTAATTTTTGTGGCTTTTGATTCTCAAAGGGACAATTAATTTTTCTTAGTTCAAGTTATCATTAAACAAAAATTTTTAAATGACCAATATGTATACATAAGCCACTTCGGTCAACTATCATGATATACTTGACGTGTAATTAATGTAAAATTAAGGCGACTCTGAAATAGTGTATTTCATATTACGAACTAGAGACCAAATTTTTCTGTGCGAGATGGAATTTTCCAGTGGGACCGCAGTCGAATTGTTATGGTTTCGTTCTGTTGTTATGTCTTTTAATTATTCCATCCATAAATACCATTGGAGTGAGACTTCCTTTTTGTCGTAATAGTACAATGAAAGTTTTTGACATTTTATTGTCACTTATATAATTGCGATTCGATTATTCTTGTGTATTACTTTATTGTTCGTCTAATAATGCTAATTTTTTATTGACTTGCTAATCAAAAAACCACAAATACATTTTTTTCCGCAAGCGCCATTCATATTTTAACATTCAACCTTGAATTTAAAATAAGTACATGTATTTGTTACAATTTTTTTTGCAACTGTTATTGAAAATCCGCCAATAGTATTTTACACATACCTATTTCCTAATCTACTTTTAATAATTTTGTTTGTAAAGTTTTTTTTATTTACTGCTATATATAACGACCTCGGAAATTTTTATGTTGTCATAGACTTTAAAGTTTACTAAAAATCATGAAGATTATCTTGTTACTGTTATGCGCTTTCGTCGCATTATCTACTCAAGCAGTAAGGTATTTATATTCAATTTTACATTTAGCTAAGTAACAAAAATTTAGAGTGAAGATAAATTTCAGAAGATATTTATTGATTGTTCAAAAGAAAACAACATTACACCCGAACAAGGAAAACAAATGGAAAAAAAAATTTTGCCAAACGAACCAAATGTAAAGTGTTTTCTTAAATGTACCATGGTTAAAATGAATTTCATGAATGCAGATACAAATGCAATTAATTACGATCAGATAATAAATACCGATATACCAGGAACTACTACTGAAACCAGAACTAAAACAGTTAACGCATGCAGAAACATAAATAATTCTAATGGCTGCGAATTGGCGTACGATTTTGCCCTTTGTGGGATTAAAACGAATGAAAATATTATTTCTATGTAAGTAATTTTGAATAAAGCAATATGTTAATTTGAATACTTATTTAAACTCACTGGCAACTAATACACATGATTAAAATTTTTAATAGTCTTTTGTCCCTAATATATTTAAAAGACGAGCCCACTCACTCCTTATCAAAAATTACAAAAGTGCTACAATATCTTCCTCTTCAAGGTAGATCGCGCAAATTAAAATACACAATAAACAACACAGAATATACATGAACAACTAATAGCCACAAAATGAGATTTTAAAAATTCTAAAACTGAAACATAACATAACAGTTTTTCATAAAAATCAAATTAATAATTTAACAGTCAACATATACACTGTGTCCAAGATAAGATAATGAACAGCATGGGGATCTTGAAAACTGAAGAAGATACAAGGTCGTTCAAATTCCAAATAATATTTTTCGTTTTTGAGATTTTACAAAAAATCAATTTTATGGATTTTTATTTTTCGTATTTTTGCGCTTATTTTTTAAAATATTAAAAATCATTGACACTTTTAGAGCTTTAGAAAATGGTGTTTCCAAAATTATAATCCAACATTTCATCTCGGAGAAATCATCAACATGATTTTTTAATGGCCGCATACAAAAAACACCTTGTATTTGGTAGTGTTTTTTATTACAAATTCAACAATTTATCACACATAGTTTAAAAGCTAAATTTGTAAAAATAGTTTAAATTGCCCAACTTTTTGCAATTTAAGTGAGTTTGTATTTTATACCGTTTTTAAGATCCCGATATTCATTCTTATCATGGATACCGTGTATATTAAATCCGTATATTATATCATGCTTAATGCGAAACCATTTGCGTACGTGATCGCTAACACGAGTCGACAGTAGATGTCGCAAGAATTTGGTTTCAAGCAGTGGTAACGTAAATACATGGTTTAGAGTACGCAAGCACATTTTAACTAAGTTTACGTGTAAAAATAATCACATTTAAATTATGTTTAATAGATTTGATTTAATTTTTGTTTAAAAATGATATTTTTAGTTAAATTTTTGCACTAAAGAAGATGTCGGAATCAAAGGGAAAAGAGTCGGAGACAAAGAGGAAAAAGAATGCAAGAAGAGGACATGTATGAAATTTTTAGAAATAGTAGTCCAATCTCTGAAAAAAGGAGGAAAAAAATAGAGCAATTGTGTACGGTTAGGGAAGTGGAAAAAGTAGAATACGAAGGATTAATGGGGTTGTGCAAAGATATGTTACAAAAAATAAGATCAATAAAATCAGTATAGGAAAAAACAAATGAGGAAATAAAGGAGATAAAGGAGGAGATAAATAGAATTAGTGGAAGGTGGAAAGAGAAATTTAAGAATTTAGAAGAAAGAATAAAAACTTAAAAAAAATGGAAAAACAAGAAAGAGAAAAAAGAAAGACAAATTTAGTGATTAAAGGGCTAAAGACGTGCGGAGGAAGAATGGAAGTAAAGAAGCAGATAGAGGATATGTTGAAAAATAAGATGGGAGTAGAAGAGAAAGTAGAAGAAGCAATAAAAATAAAGAAAGGAATAGTGATAATAAAGGTGAAAAATATGAAAGATATAATAAGTATTTTAAAAAATAAAAGAAAGTTGAGAGGAACGAGAATATATGTAGATAACGACTTGACAAGAAGGAAAAGAGATATACAACGAAACATAAGAGAGAAAGCGAAACAATTGGAAAGAGAAGGAAAAGGGTGAAGATAGAGTTATGGGTCGAAGGAGAGGAGCGAAGGTGGATAAAAGAGAAAGAAAACTAAAAAATGGTCTTCAAAAAACTAAAAAGTGGGGGTGAAGAGGGAGAGGGAAAAATAGTAAAAACTAAAAAGACTATAAAAATAAGTGGGGGGGAAAGTGTGAATATAGAGTAGTTAAGCAACAGAGTAAAATAGTATTTTGGAATGTGGCTGGAATAAAAAAACAAAGGACAAGATTTTTGGAAGTAGAAGAGAAAGAAAAACTAAAAGAAAAATAGATAGTAAAAAAAGGATGGACAGAGAAAAGTACAGAAAAATATAAACTAATAATGGAATGCGATTAAGAAACAAAGAAAGGGATAGAAGAGGAAATCGAAAACATTGTAAGAAAAATGGAAGAAGCAGTAGAAAAAAACATACCGAGAGCATAATACAGAAATGGGAAGGAAATATTATTGATAGAACGGAGAGTGTAAGAAAAAGAAGAAAAAAGGAAGACGAGGGAGAAGAAAAATGGAAAAAAAAGACACGCAAGTTTAGAGGAGTATAAGAATTTAAAAAAAGAATATAAAGAAATCTGTAACAAAAGAAATAAGAATATAAGGAGATGGAAGATAAAATAACGGAAATTAAAAATGAAGAAGACATATCAAAGTTTATAAATAGAGAAAGAAGAAAGACAAAAAACCAAGAATCAGAAATAAACGAAAATAAATGGAGAGAACACTGTATAGAGTTGTTAGAAGGGAATAGACACAAGCCAAAAGAAACAAACGGAGTAAAAAAACCAAGGAAAAGAGATGGAGAAATAAGAAAAGTGGAACTAGAAGAGGTACTGAAAAAATGAAATGTAGGAAAACGGAAGAGACGGACGGAACACAGGCAGAACAATGGAAATATATAGGGATTAAGGTGAGAGGAAGGGTGAGAACATAAGAAATGGAGAGGGAAGGATTACCTGAGAAGTGGAAGGAAGCAATAGTATGTCCGATACATAAAGGGGGAGACAGAAGAGAAGTACGGAATTACAGAGGAGTGAGTATCACAAACGCAGGGTACAAGATCTACGCGGAGAATTTAAAAGGAGGCTAGAGGCAGAGATAGAAGAAAAAAATTTAATAGGTGATTGGCAAGCGGGATTTAAGAAATGGCGAAGGGCGATTGGACAATATATATATATATATATATATATATATATATATATATATATATATATATATATATAATGCTTTATTCTTTCACGTGTAAACATGTTTGTAATAAAAATTTTTGGGGTTTAAACACGTGTATTAAATATTAAAATTACAAAGTTTCGCCACGCTAACACGCAGCTTTAAGTAATTAATAAATTAACAATCTTAGTTTCTATGCGATTTTGATTTCAAGGTCAAAATCGCATAGAAACTAAGATTGCTATTTATTAATTACTTGAAAAGCTGCGTGTTAGCGTGGCGAAACGTTGTAATTTTTTAATATTTATTACACGTGTTTAAACCCCAAAGATTTTTATTACAAATATATATATATATATATACAGGGTGATTTATAACTATTGGGACATAGGCTAAGGGCCGGTTATTTAGGCTAAAATATGACGATAGGACCTAATATTTCTTAATAAAATATTGCTGTGGAAAAAGATACAGAGCGTTAAATTAAAATATTTTTTTCATTTTTTGTTAATAATTTTACTGTAAATTTATCAATTCTTATCAAAATCGGCAGAGAAGCATAACTTTAGACCAAGAACATTATTTCATGTACTATTTTACAATTTGTTGTAGGGGGCGCTACGTGAATGATTCCTGATGATAAAATCGACTGGTAACTTTTTTTGAGGAAACTTTTTAGGGATTTTGATTAGAGAATATGACGTAAACATTATTTCTAGACAATATTGGTACTCTTGTTTAAATACGATAATTTTATTTGTTTCTGAGAAAAACGCAGTTGAACAGTTCGTAGTGTCAGAAGAGGATTTCAAATATTACTTTATTCATTAAGCGTACGTTTTGGACTGTCAGAATAATTATACTTCTCTGTAGATTTTGATAAAAATTGATAAATTTACAGTGAAATTATTAACAAAAATAGAGAAAAAATTTTTTTATCTAACACCTTGTATCTTTTCTACGGCAATATTTTATTAAGGCATATTGTGTTGAATATTGAATATGTTTGCGTTGTTTTTAGACCTAACAGTTGCGTTCAATAATGTGAATAGAAAAGAACTATGGAAAGGGCTAAGAGAAAAAGGGATAACAAGATCTGATAGAAGCACTGGAAGAGTTGTACAAGGAAACAAAATGTCAAACAAGAACAGAAGGAAAAGTTGGAGAATGTTTCTGGACCAATAAGGGATTTAAGCAGAGATGTTCAGTAAGCTCGTGCTTATTCGCGCTATACATCGCCGATATGGAAGAGGTAATGAAAGGAAAACAAAGGGAGAGAGTGGTAATAGGAAGAAAAAAAGTATGGGTGCTGGCATATGCGGACGATTTTGTGGTGGTGGCAAGTAAGGAAGAAAAAATGAGAAGAGCAATAGATGTAGTGGAAAAGTATATAGAAGGAAAGGGAATGAAGGCGAATGTTCGAAAAACGAAAGTAATAGTGTTTCAAAAAAAAAAAAACAAGAAGAATGAAAAGAGAAGAAAAAAGTGGAAATGGGGAGAAAAAGTAATAGAAAGGGTGAACGAATGGAAATATCTAGGATATACTATAAAATATAATAATAAAGACGAGGGGCATATAAGGAAATTAGTAAAAAAAGGTAACAAAGTTGTGGAGCAAGTGTGAGGAATAGAAGAGAGAGTGTTTGGGGCTAACATGGAAAAAAGAAAATAGTTTTTCCAGAAATTAGTGATGAGTGTTATGATGTACGGAGTGGAGGTATGGGGATGCAAGGAGTGGAAAAAAGTGGAAAAAGTACTGAGGTGGACGTTGGGGCTAGAAAAAGAAACACCGGCATATATAGTGGGGGAAGAAATAAAAATGGAGAAGATACGAGTACAAGCTGGAAAGATAGCAATAAGGTATAAGGAAGATTTAGAAAAAGGGAGGAAAATACAATTATAAAGGAATGTTGGAAAGAAGTAAAGAAACAGAGAACAAAATTAGGACAAGAAGAAAGGAGATTATATTACGAAAGAGTAGAATATGCCAGAGAAGAAGTAGAAAGAAAAGAGCGGTAGGCATAAGTATAAAAAACGACATAGTGAGAAGAGATAAGGATACGCAATTTTAAGAAAGAAGAGCAAAAATAAGAGAAGATATAACGAAAGATATAAAAAGATTATGACCGAGAGAGTACCGAAATATATACGGGAAACAAAAGTTTAAAGACAAAAAGGATGATAGCAAGATTTAGATGTGGCAATGATGAAAAGGTAAACAGGTATTGGCTAGAGGATAGAGAAAGAAAGTGCAGAATGTGCGGGGAGGGATGGGAGGACTTGCAGCATTTAATGGAAGAGTGTGGAGAAATCAAAAGGGAAGGGAGAAAAAGACAAGTAGTGTTAGGAAAAAAAGGGAAAGGAGAGGAATAGATGAGGGAAGTAGTAGAAAGAAGAAAATTTTTATGTAGAAGAAGGGCCGTTTAAGTTTCGGTGTTGGGGGGTTTTAAAGAAGGAGCTGGAATATTAGTTTTTAGGGAGTATATTTAGATTGGTTACCGAATCGTTTGTAAAAATGTAAATTTTGGCAAACTGATAAATATATCTATCTATATCTGTCCATCACTAGATGTCGCAAAACTTATAGTTTAATTATATTTTAAATTAAGTATGTAGGTACCCACTAAACAAAGAACATTAAAACAATGTTTTTTAATATTTGAACTAAGTAACAAATTAACATCACATCAACATTGTTTATGAAAAGAATATTTGAACATGTAAATATCATTACAAAAATATAATAAGTTGAACATGTGTTAAACATTATTAGTACAACATTACAGTAAGTTATGTTTTTGTGCAATATAGTATAAACAAACTTTTTGAGCAAAACTTAACAGATAAAAAAATTTATACCAGCGTTACATTACAACTACTACAAATTAACTGCTCTTTTTGGTTGACAAACTATGCTCAAAATCGAATTGGATCTGTACTATTATAAATAAGACTCATATGCACAGTTTCATAAAAATCTATCCGGTGGTTTCCTTGATATCTCCTCCCAGACGTTTGTCTACCAAGCAAAAGATTTTTCTTTTTTTTTATTATTACTAGCGCAACAAGAATTTTTTCTAACGATTATATGATTTTAACTAAAGGGGGACTATTACTCGCAAAAGTAAGCTGATAAAGCTGAATCCTTTCATGGATAACAATTGAATAATTAGAGCATTTAGCCGATTTTTCATTCAACAAACGACATCCAATTATTTTGCCAAAGGGTCATTATTTAACATCACTAAAAGTTAGAGAAAGTCATTATAAAAATCTGCATGGAGCGGCACATTATCTCTTAGCTGATTTAAGAGAAGAGTATTGGCCGATAGCCGGGTTAACTAGTGTTAAAAGGGAATTAAGAAAATGCACAGTATGTATTAGGTTTAGCTCTACAAAAATACAACAATTAATGGGTAATGTACCAAGTGAAAGGCTGGAACCTTGTAGACCGTTTCAATTTGTGGCAATTGACCATTGTGAGCCATTTGAGATTAAAGAAAGGAGTTTTAGAAATACCAAATTTGTAAAGGTATATGTTTGTGTTTTTGTCTGCAAGGTTACCAAGGTTGTTCATTTGAAAGATGCTTTCGAGCTTACTTGTGACGCATTTTTAAATTGTTTTAAGCGATATATTCGGAGCGACAACGCCACTAATTTTGTTGCCAGTTGCAAATGTTTTAAGGAAATTTCTGAAACTTTAAACTCATACCAAAATACAGAACTATTTCAAAATTATGTAGCAAGTAATAAGATTAAATGAAAATTTTTACCGAAACGATCACCTCATTTTGGAGGGTTACATGAAGCTACTGTTAAATTGTTTAATATTAAAAAAAGTTTTATTTCAATACTAAAGATAAATACGTTAGTTTGTGAAATAAAATCAGTTCTAAATTCTAGACCGCTAACTCCTCTTTGCGATAATCCACAGGACCTTAGCGCTCTCACACTGGGCCATTTTATAACTGGAAAGAGAATGGATACTATCGTAGAAGCTCTTGGGAAAAGGTTAGACGCTTACTGCAGGTTACGAGCGATAATTGCAAGTTTCTGGAAGATATGTGTGCGAGCATACGTTTTCCAACTACAAGTCCGTCAAAAATGGAATAGAAGAAACAAAAATCTGGAGGATGGAACGTTAATTTTGCTAAAGGATAGCAACTTACCACTACAGCATTGGCGCATGGCTAGAGTAACTACAGTTCATTGCGGTCAAGACAGTCTTGTACGAGTAGTCGACTTACTAACATCAACGGGCCATACCACGCCCGCCATCACCGAATTATTACCTTTAATTGAAAAAAGATTCTTTGATTGGGAGGTGAGATGGACAAAATAATTTATTGGTGTAGGGATAAAACCGGCACCACAATTTATACTTTTAAGTTTAACAGAATTGGATTCCACCCCTGACTGGCACTCGGGTCAGTTCAGCTTTTTATTACACCTAATATGAAAGTTTTGTACATATTATAATACAGTCTATTTTTAAGGTTATTGGTGGTTAATTATTTATTTTATCCACAATCACCATATTATAGAGCTATTATTATGCCGTTATGAAACGTATTATAACACCTATAAAACACTAGTGTTTTATATTCCATAAACAATAATATATAAAATTCAAGAAAAATTTGCAGAAAATTTACTAATTATTTATTAACATTAATATTAACATTCACGTTAACATCAAAAGTAAACTTATTTGCAATATCAGGATTTACATTTACACAAACCACGTTTGAGGAAGACTGCATCGCGGAGATCTCTTGCATTGTGCTGGATTTTCCTTGAATTTTTCTAGCAATATCGATTTTATTTGACTCTCTTTCTTCTATATACCCCTCAACAACACTAGATGACCTCCACGCTCCGTGCCTCTTAAGAGTGAGAATATCACCACCAGCATTAGCCAACAGAGTCGCCGAAGAACGGCGCATACTATGGCCCGTATAGGATTTAGCGTCTAGAAGTTTTAAGGAAGAAGCAATCTGTGAGGGGATTCTGGAAATAGTGTTAATTCCCACAGGTTGCACGGTGCATTTTGAATTTATATATCACAAAAAAAATCTTCCCTCCGAAATAGTACTTTTAGGGCGTAGGCGTATGTATTTCTTGCATATCTCCATCTAATACAGTGAAACTTCTTGACATATTGGTCTTTGTTTCTGGGATAGACACGTAGATAAAAGATCCTTTATCTTTCACATGTTCAATATTTAAGTTTACCAGTTCATTGCATCGTAAACCTCCACAAACACCCATTATGACAGCAACCTAGAAATATTTAAAATAATTAAGATACCAATACGAAAAGAAAATTAGTTGTACCTTTATCATTAAGTACTTTTCATCAGATGCTGTTTTCAAAAATTGTTCGATGTGTCCCTCTCAAGCACTTTTGCCTTCTTTGCCTTGTAGTTTTTTGATTGGCTCTTGAGATAAGCAATTAATTTGCCGTATTTTGATATGTCAATATTTCTATGCACGTTCAAAGTTGCTCTTAATATTGAATATTTGGTCCACATCGACGAGGAGGCAAACTTGCTTCTTACATTTAAAAAATAAGCCAACAGGACGTCCTCGTTTATGATGTTTGCACCTCTTTTCTCTCTCCATTCATTAAAGGTAGCAAATTCTTTTATGTATGCATCTTTAGATTTGGCCGGCAACAATTGCAGGGTTACTTCTTCAGCTTCTGCTTTAATTTCTACCAGCAAAGAATCACTTTCTGACATTTTTCAAAACGACGCACACAAACGATTCCTAATTTTTTCACAAATATAGTTTTAATAGAAAGCATCCTAGCAACTAATAATGCAAAGCCGCCCAAAGTTTCACTAAATTTTCTAATATTTGCAATTACATTGAAATTTTAGAACTGTCAGATTACTTATTTTCAATTAAATTGGTTTGATTGTAGATAAAATCTTGTAGCATTCGTGTTTTAGTGGCATATTATCCCCTTAAGAAAATTAAACGCTCGAACTTCGT
Organism: Abscondita cerata; assembly: GCA_030710515.1. Classification (NCBI taxonomy): domain Eukaryota; kingdom Metazoa; phylum Arthropoda; class Insecta; order Coleoptera; family Lampyridae; genus Abscondita; species Abscondita cerata. The sequence continues at coordinate 73,249 of JALBCR010003402.1, read as the reverse complement.
TCTCGCGATTAAAAATTCTAGCGTGCATAATCTGCCTACTAAAAACACATATACAATAAATAGCTATAACACAAACCGAATGTGAAGTTTATTATCCAAACAGGAACAAAAAAAATATTTTGTCTGGTAGTCAGACGGCTAGGAGGAGATATCAAGGAAACCACCGGGTCGATTTTTATGAAACTTTGCATATAATTTGATTCAATTTAGAACATAATCTATCGACCCAAAAGGGCAGTTATCCTACATAGATTTTTCCTTTCTTGGAATATTTGCAAAAATATGTTACACGATTTATTTTCAAATAAAAGTTTTTGTAATTTAGTTATACACAACTTTCGTATAAACTTTATTTAATTTGCCAAGTAATTACTGAGCATTGGTTGAATACACACTATTATAATTTGCTAGAGATTTTAGCGCTTTAAACGTGAAAAATGAAGCACTTAAAGTTTCTTTAATTAACAACGGTAGTATAGTTATAGATTAGTTGGACGTTGTACCTAGTGGATTCAAGTTTGTAGTTAGATTAAATGCAAGTGAAAGTGTTGTAAAAGATTACGTGGGTTTTCGACTAACAAACGAATTACCTACAACACCTTATAATCAAAGAGATACAACATTCTTCGCATTAATTCACAGCAGTAAATATAATTCTAAACAAATTAAATGATGGATGAATTAACCTTTAAAAGACTTTTAGATGAATTTAAACTTAAAATTAAATCAGACATTGAACAAATTATACACAAAAAAGTTTCAAATCTTAATATTCATGTAGTGCTTGAAAGACAAAAACAACAAATTTATGATCTCAAAAACAAAATTTAGAACTATTGGAGCTTAATAAAAGCAACAAATAAGGTTAGAATATATTCAGAGAAATAACAACTTAATTTTCTATGGCATAAAGGAGTCAGTAATGAAACAATAGAGGAATTAGAAAACAACATCATAGATCTGTGTATAAACATTTTATGGAAATAAATAAATCAGATTTAAATTACGTTTAAAGATTAGGAAGATATGAAAATAAAATCGACCAATAATTGTGTCAAATCCTATCTAACTCTAAAAAGCTAAAAGGAACCGGCATATTTATATTCGAGGACATTGACAAAAATAGACGAGCAATTCGCTAAATCTTATTATCAATTCACAAAAAACTAAAAAACTCTAGTAAACAAAGTAAATTAAAAAAAATGGATTGATTTTAAATGAGATATTTGTTAGTCACAAGGATGTAATAGAAAAATATGGTGGTGGAGAAGATGTTAACAAACATAGTACAACTTAGGGAGAAGGTGAAACAGAAATCGAGAATGCGCAGAAAAAAAGAAAATGGGGAAAAGGAGAAAAACAACCGAGCGAAAAAATTCAGAATTTTTTTTGACCCCAAATTAGTTCTTTACCATCGATCTCAAAGTGAATCTAAAGAAGTAAGTAATTTCTAAGATGGTTTTACTGTCGTAGCATATAATGTTGCTGGACTTAAATCCAAAATGGAATATTTAGAGTTTAGAATTTTCTCCAAACATTCAACATATTCTTTTGTTTGAAACATTTCTTATTCTTATATTCTTTCTTTTTAGTTTCAAAAACTATTTTTGATTTTGAAGTAAAATGGACTACGGCAAACAAAGTAAATATTTTTGGCAGAGCTAGTGGTGGGACAATAATAGGTATAAGAAAATCCCATAAAGGTGCCTGTAAGTTTGTAAATATTAATAATTTTGATATACTTGAAGTTTATCATACTTGGCCAAATTTTTTTATAGTACCAGTTTACTTAAACTATAACAATTGGGTAACAGATTTAGTTAGTTTTAGATAATAGTAATAAGAATTCTTGTTAATGGGGGATTTTAATGGAAGAATTGGCGAATTACAGAAAATTTCAAAACACTCAGTATCATGCTTAAATTTAAAAGAATGTAGAAATTCAAAAGATAAGACGTCAAATAGTAACGGCAATGAATTACTAAAATTTTTGTAGATTACAATTTAGTTTTACTCAATGGTCGTACTAATGATGACCCAAATCGAGAAATTATCTTTGTAGGCGGTAGGGGTTTATCCGTAATTAATTTATGTGTAACATAAAGTGTTAGATGTAGATTAGAATCCAAAACCGAGAAAAGCGTTGAACTTTTACCGAAACTAAAGTGGGATTCAAATAAATCTCAATTGTATCGCAATATGATTGATAAAAACATAGAGGAATATAAGGGTAATTGTACATACCAGGTGTTATCAACTCTAATTTTTGACTACGCGAAAGTTTATAAGTTAAATAAAAAAGGAAAGCGTTTTTATAAACAGGAATGGTTTGATCAACAAATATATTTCGTAAAACTAATTCAAATATAATTAAGCAAAACTATATGAAATGTGTTGAAGACTACAAAAGATTTTGTATTGATAAAAAAAACAAATTTTAGATTTCTGTGTGGGCAAATTTAAAACAGTTAACGATTCAAAAAACTTTTGGAAACTGGTACGATTTTTCAAAAAGAAATCATCCTTGTGCAATAATACAATAGGTACTAAGGAGTGGTATAATCACTTTAAAACCATATTGAATCCCCCTGTAGATTCGATAGAATCAGCTACGCAGAACCTTTTATAAGCAACAATTTATTAGATACTAAATTTACTTTGAACGAAATAAAGTATGTGTTACAGCGGACTAAAGATAATAAAGCGCCTGGTAAAGATATAATACCATACGAATATTATAAATACGCATCGGAAAATATGTTAAAATTTTTGTGCAAATGTTCAATAACATATTCAATGCAGGTAGGGTCTTACAAGGTTTTAAAGGACATGCTTCCAATTACCGAGGAATATCTTTAGGCAATACGAGGATGTATTGATATCTAGTTAGCCTAGACCAGTTCCTTGCATAAACAAAATATTGCGTTACCATAGCAACGAACAATAACTGTCAGTGTAAAGTTTGACGTCAAAAAAGTAAACCAGAGTCACGCAATAAATTAAATGAAAAAAGATGTCCACCGAAATTGTGAAAATCGAAAAACTGGAGTATCGAGTCATCATCAAGTACCTGTATTTAAAAGGGTTAAGAGGTAAGCAGATTTACGAAGATATGCTTAATACCCTTGGTGATCAATGTCCTTCGTATGCGACCGTCAAAAATTGGAATGCAAGCTTCAAAAAAGGTAAATTTTCTATTGAAGATGATGACCGATCGGGAAGGCCAGTTTCTGTGTCAGTCCCCAAAAATATCGATGCAGTTCATGACATGATTTACCAGACCGTCGAATTGGGCTAAAACGGATATCTGAAGCACTGAATATTTCATACGAACGCGTTTATCATATATTCTTTAAAGAAAAAAATTAAGTAAGCAACGTAAATTACTTATTTTCTAAAACGTGCTTAGTATAATGATTCATTCTACAGTCCTTCTATAAGATAACCCCTGCTGAGACTACCTGCTGTTCGAATTGTAAATGATACCCTTAAGCCCGCTTCACAATGTGCAAACTTTTGTTTACATAAATTGTGGTGTCCAAGTTTTAAATTTCATGAGTGTACATTTGGATGCACTAGAGTTTTAGCACTATAGTTTTTACTAAATTTTTTTATTTCCTCTTGGATGGATGGAATTTGTAAGTCTCTTGCGATTACGTGATTTGGGACATACCAGGGAGCATTAACGAGTGTTCTGAAGACTGTGTTCTGAAAGCGCTGGAGAATTTCAAGATTTGAATTAGAGGCTGTACCCCACAGTTAAACCCCGTAAGTCCAAACGGATTTTAAAATAATTTTGTACAAAAGCAGTTTATTTTCTAGTGACAATTGTGATTTTCTGCCGATCATCCAGTGTATTTGTCTAAATTTTATGCCAAGTTGCTTTCGTTTTGTAAATATGTGCTTCTTTCATGCCAAACACTTATCCATGTGCATACCAAGACTTTGTATCATTTGCTTGTATTATCTGTTTGCCGTTCAGCGTAACTAGAGAACAGATGCCTTTGTTTAATGAAACGTTACATTTACCGATTTAAATTCATTTGCCTTTATTTTCCAATTAACCAAGATTGCAATTTATTTAAATGGTCTTGAAGATATTGTGATGCAATAACTGGATCAGCATGTATTGCTAAGACTGCATTATCGTCCGCGTACGTGGCTGTTGTAGTTTTGTAGGTTGTCGGCAAGTCAGCGGTGTATAATAGATACAAGATAGGTCCCAAGGTGCTACCTTGTGGTACACCAGATTGAATTGGCATCAAATCAGTATATTCATCTTGATGTTTAACTAGGAAATGTCTATGTGTTAGGTAGGAAGTCAGGATACTGACAAAAATGTGTGGAAGATTTTGTTTTTAGTTTGAACAAAGGCTTTTTATGCCAGACCTTATCGAAGGCTTGGCTGATGTCTAGAAATGCCGCCGTGCAGTAGTTTTTTTTTCAAACGTCAAATTGATCAAATTCAGTAGCCGATGTACTTGTTCGATAGTGTTATGTTGGTTTCTAAAACCAAATTGGTGATTCGGAATCAGTTTTTTATCATCTAGAATCTATTTCATTCTTATCAGCAACAGCTTTTCAAAGACATTTGACATTGGTTGGGGAAATGTCCCAGTCTCAAAATTGCATTGAATATTTGCTGTATAGCTTTATACTCTTTAGTTGACAGTTTTAGTAACACTTTACCGGTCATTAGGTCAAAACCTGGAGCCTTTTTGGGGTTGATATTTTGTATGGTATTTTTAATTTCTGTAAAACTGATGTTTTTAATGGGTAGTTCCGTTTGATATGGTGAATTAAGATATTCATGTATCATTTGCTCTTGTTCTGGTTCATCCATACTGTTTGGTTTGAAAACTGTCGTTAAGTGGTTTGCAAATGCTGTAGCTTTTCTTTGTTACTCCGAGACCATTTATTATTATCATTTTTAATTGGTGGAACGTGAACCTGGGGCCTCTTAAGTTTCCTTAAATTTCGTGTAGTAGCTGTTTTAATTTTTTTACTGTTTTATTAAATTTTCTTTTGTCATCTTCGTTTCCTGTGGTTTGTTATTTTTTTTCTCAGAAATTTTTTTTCTAACTATTATAGGACACTTTTCCTTAATGGTATCACAATTATAGTCGGGCGTTGCTGCCCATGCTGCATTTTGAATCGCTTTAGTTAGATTTGCTACTGCGGTAACCACTTCTACTGGGGTCTTTAACTTTATGTTTAAGTTAATTAGCTGGTTTAAAATTGTTCTATACGTATCCTAATTTGTTTTCATGCTGTATAGTGTAGGCTGCTTTTATCTTTCTAAGATCTGTGAGTACAATGTTATTATGACTGGTGAATGGTCGCATGATAAATCAAAACAGGATGTTGCTTTAATTTGTTTTTCATTTATTCCTTTTATAATTGCAAAACCGTGTAAATCAGGTATTTTTCTCTTATCGGTTGGCCAGTATGTGGGTTCCCTTGTCAATACTGCTGCTAGGTTTGTTGTTCTTAAGGCAGCGTATAATTGTCTGCCTTTTGGTGTTGTTATCCGTGAACCCCAAATTTCGTTTATGGCGTGCCAGTTTCCTCCAGTAATAAATGTATTCCCTAAAGTGTTAAAATTGTTTGTAGTCTTCCTTTTATTATTGAACTTTGGTGGCCAGTATAGGTACTGCTGATACATTAATTTGTCCCATATGATCGTTTATTGCTAGTGTTGTTGCTTGTAAATGCTCTGTGCTATAACTTTGTACTTCATGGTGTTTGATATCATCCCTTATAATAACTGCTGTTCCCCCATGAGCATCACCGTCCGGATGTCCAATGCTATATATTCTATATCTTGGGATTTGTAAGTGACTTTTTTGGGTGAAGTGCGACTCTGACACTAACATTATATCTATGCAGTTCATTTGTAAAAATTGTTTTACCTCTTGTGCATGTTGGCACAAGCCGTTGGCATTCCATAAAGCTATGTTTGAGCCATTATGACATTTTGCTTACTAGCGTTGAGATTAAATTCATCATTGTGCCCATTTGACCGATGAGCTCTTTTATCATATTTTTAAGCTCTGTTAAATCGCTACTTTGTTGACTGAATATGACTGGCTTTGTTTGATTAATACCATTTACTTGTTGTGGATCATGGTGTAAAGTTTGTGAATAAGTTATATTAGGTTGTACATATCTTGGTTTACTTTTTAATTGTGGATATAATTTTTGCTGCACTTGTTTATAAACTATACATCCTTTATAATTAGCTGGATGACTCCCTTCACAGTTAACACATTAAACTTCTTTGTTTTTTATTTTTCTGGGACAATTTGACGTTAAGTGTTCTCGTATGCATTTTGTTTTTGTTGCAAAAATTTTTTGTATGGCTATATTGTTGGCATCGCATACATTGCGGTATACTTCGTTTTGTGCGTGGTGCTTCAAAAGTTACACATGTATTTTACTTTATAAAATTTTTTGTTATTGTCCTTTAGTTTTAAATCAATAAAAAATACAGGAAGACGTATATCAGTACTTGGTTTTTTGATGTTCCATACATTTCTAACTTCATGTCCTAAACCTTGTATGCTGTTTTTTATATCCTCAATGTAGTGTAGTGTAGAGTAGTGAACATTTTTTAATACGACTCGAAAACTTTTGTCTTGTTTAGCTTTGTAGGTGTGGTACTCTGTATTTTTATCTTTTAGCATTTTTATAATATTGGTATATGTCTGACTATCTGTCGGTTCTATTTTAACTTTATTATTACTCAGTGCCTTTGTGTGGTACTTTTCTTTAGCTATTTTATCTTAATTCAGTAATCAGTGGCTTTATGTTTTCTACTCCAGCAATAAAGATTGGTGGTGGTTTTGGGCCCTTTTTTTGTTCTTCATTACGTAAATTTGTTTCTATTGATTAATCTTCAGTAAGGTTCTGAAATCGATTACTTAAAGGAACGCTGTTACTTAACCAGTATTTATTTGTTTCGCTCTGATTTGAGTGGCCTTCTTTATCTGTATTTCTTGGTCATTTGTGGCTTTTTACAACTTGCCATTCGTTGGTATATAATGTTTGAGATGATGTTGGTTCTCTTGCAGGTGTATTTTGATTATATATTGTTGAGAGTGGCTGCATATATAGGGCGTGTTGTAAAAATAAGGGTTGTTGGCCATGCTGGCCTAACCCGGTGGTTAATTATTACCACTATAAATTGCAGTATATTGACTAAATAATGTTAAAATAGAATATATTGATTTATTATTATATAGTTATATTAGCACTGACCTGGGGTCACGCATTTATCACTTTACACTTGAACTATCAGCACGCGGAGCACAATCGTACAACCTTATTGCTTCAAATTTAAATGGGTACTCCCTAATAAATATTGCACAAAAAAATAAGTTACTGTAATGTCGTACTAATAATGTTTAACACATGTTCAATTTATTATATTTTTGTAATGTTGTTACTTTATTCAAATGTTAAAAAACATTGTTTTAATGTTCCTTGTTTATTGGAAGAGGAGAAATTGGCGTCGTTAGTATTGGGCGGTGTGTTTTAATTTTTATGTTTTCTTATCTATACATAACAAATTATCGTTTTTAAATTTCCTGTATTCTAAATAACACACGCTTTTTTTTTCCTTTATGCTTATAACAAAAATTTCTTGTTACGCATCCGTTAAGTAAGAACTAATTGTATAAATCAAATTAATCCGTAATAATTAATTTAAAACTAACTTCATATTAATTTTACATTGTATACGACAATAAAAATCTGAAAATCCATATATTATACATTTCAATTATACTTAAATCAATATGGACGACATTTCTAATATTCGCAATTTATATTTTGAACGGTGCTCATGTCATCACCCTTTTCAATTATGAATGTCATTCTGTTAATAATAATCAGTCCAGCTGATGGACGAATAATTGCTTGTTCAAATTTTTAATCCGTCAGAATATACTACAGTTTTATATTTTGATCAAATAAGTTGTTGACGTTGTCAGAAGTATTCTTGAACGATTCAATAATTTTATGTAAATCAATTAATTTTTTTTTAATAAATTTTGATATTAGCATAGTAATTCACTCTGAACCTTGGCAAATTACCAATAATTGCTTTTGAGAGCTTTCAACTTCATTTAATTTATGTGAGTTAGTCAATATATAATTAGAATTTATGAACATGATCATATATAGAAAAGATAGACCTTTAGAAACGGCTAAAAGAGGTGGAGGTGTACTAATTGCAGTGAACAACAAATTTAGCTCAAAAGTTATACCCACCTTATTTTCTGACATTGAGATGTTTTTGTCCTATGCTCTATTGGACTTAAAAATTTAATTGTGGGAACTGTATATTGTCTTCCGTATAGTTGCTCTGAGTATTACAATAAAATTTCTATTACTATGGATAATATTATGCAAATGTACAATACTTCTGAAATTCTATTTGTGGGAGACTTCAATTTGCCTTATACGTGTTGGAATATTACTAAAGACAATGTACACTCATGAAATTTAAAACTTGGACACCACAATTTCTGTAAACAAAAGTTTGCACATTGTGAAGCGGGCTTAAGGGTATCATTTACAATTCTAACAGCAGGTAGTCTCAGCAGGGGTTATCTTATAGAAGGACTGTAGAATGAATCATTACACTAAGCACGTTTTAGAAAATAGGTAATTTACGTTGCCTACTTAATTTTTTCTTTAAAGAATATATTTGAAGGTATCGCTAATTAAACACCATAGCTCGATTAATTATCGAATCAAAATTTTTTTTAGGAAATGTTTACAAAATAAAATTAGAAATAATTTTGATTTAAAAAACGTCTACAAGCAATAACTTTTAAATTAAATCAAAAACTAAACATGGTTATTTGGGTTGACTGATTGTTACTTATTTTTAAATAAATCTAACCTACTAATTATTGTATTAGTTATTTAAAAAAATCATTAAACTCTCTATTCATAATATTTAGTCCTTACAAAATGTATATTTTATGACGTTTCATTTTTTTCTGTAGTTAATATAAAAAGTGAAAATAAAAACTAAGGCAATTCTTATTGTCAACGTATATATTTAGTTTTTTGACAAGAATTTATTACATAATTATAATTAAGATACAAAGTTATAGTTTAAAATTAAATGAAAACTTTTTTTTTAAATAAAGGTATTACTATATAAATAAATATAAGAAATCAATAATGGGTGTGACCTCCATTATTATTGATACATTCTTGGAGGCGTCTGCTCATTGACGCTATCAAGGTATCAATATAATTAATATTAATCGTTTCCCATGCGGTATCAATGGCTGCAATTAGTGCATTACGGTTTACTGGTATAAAATTTGGCCCTTGTTGTCTTCGGATAACAGCAATTATTCGAGCCCAAACATTTTCGATAATGTTAAAATCTGGGCTTTTTGCTGGCCAGGGTAACAGCTCCAAGTTATTTTCTCGTATCCAATTGCGCACAACCCGCGAAGTATGAATAGGGGCGTTGTCCTTTAACAACAAAAATACATTATAAAAATGTTAATTCAACAGATCCCGAACTATTTTTTGGAGAAAGTATAGTGAAATAAGAATACTTACTTGTTGGAAAATATAATCTTCGTCTGGATAAAACACTTCGACTGAAGGTTTCATAATAGTTTCCAAAATATCTAAATACGCAGCAGAATCAAGACGTCCATCGATAGCCCAACAAACTCCTGGACCCCGCGCGCTAACCCAACCCCACACATTCACAGAAAAATAACCACTTCGTTTTTTAGGACATATGTGATTATTTTCGTAACGAGTTCCTTCCATTCTAAAAACTTTTGGTGGTCCATCGTTGCGGCTATTGAACGTTTTTTCGTCGCTAAAAATCACTCGATTCCAAAATTCCAAAGGTTCGTTCACATATCGCCTTGCAAATTCCAGACAACGTCTCATATTTTCGTCACTGAGAACTTCTTTCGCAGCAGCATTATACTTCTTTATTCCCATCTCCTTTAATCTTTTTTGTGCAGTTATACGGCATCCGGAAAATGTGTATCTGCTATAGCCCTGGGTATGTAGCAAATGGTTGTTCTGTTACGTAATGAAACAACTCGAGATCTTGAGCACGTGTAGATACTTTAGGTCTACCACTTCCGATGGCTCTTTCCAAAGTGTGTTCAAGATTCCATTTTACTCGGTAATGCCCTACGGTGCTTTTGGTATATCTAACATACGTGAAATTTCACGCACGCTACGGCCCGCCGCTAATTCCGAAACAATCCGCGCTTTCAAATCAGCACCGAGATGAGGTGGCATTTTCACAACACTTGAAATTTTTAAACTAAAATGGAATTTACATTTCTTACTTTATTTATTGGTTCACACTACCCCTTCTCAAACAGTAGGTAATTGTTTATTTATTACATACTTCTAATGACCAATGTAACAACCCTTAGAGCAATATGACTCAAAGGAAGTAAATTAAACAAGCAAGGATATTCTATTGTTATTGAAACTTATTCATAAAGTAAAAGCCATTTCCTTATAATGCTAATGGACAGGATTTTCTTTTAAGTATTAAGATTACAATAGAGGACTTATAAACTTTCGAAAATATCTAATTATAAATATTTACACTGCAATTGCGCTTTTTCCTTAATAATTTCTTAGCAATAACATACACGTTCTTGGTTTTTAAGTTGTCATAAATTTGATATGATATAAATTTGTGTTTCTAATATTACATCACAAACTAATCTTTATTCGCCAAAAAATTGTTGCTTAAGTTGTAAAGCTTCGTACACACCTGAACAACAAACCGAGCAACAAACATAACAACGAACCGAAAGTCAAACAGAACGACAAACGATCTTTTATGATTTCCACAATCCGAACAACAAACGGAACGTTTGTGCTGTTTCCATAATTATTTTCAGTAGTTTTCAGTTCATATATATTTATTATTGAGAAGAGAAAATTGCGGAAAACAAGAAGATAATGCCAACCAAATTTTTACGCACAAAGAAGAGTAAAAAATTATAATTTACTTTGCTTTTTTTTTATTTTGGAAATTTCCCGCCCAAATGATGCTAATAGGGACATCATTTTTTCTTGCGTTCTTAAACATTGATTAATTTAAAACATTTTTCTTCTGTCAACTCCATGATATTACCTAAAACACAACAAACCCACAAAAGTTTGTTTGCCGTTTTGTTTAGATTCGTCCAAACCTGCAAACGCATTCGCGCGCATTTTCTTTGATGTCGGAGAAAAAACCGACAAGTTGCGGGAACGCCGCAAACCGTTCGTGAAACAATCAGGACTTGCGAATCTGTTCTAAAATTCGTACGTAGCACCGTCCAAATTAATGTTCCGATTGCCGTTCGGTTCGTTGTTCTGTTTGTTCCTCGGTTTGTTGTTCAGGTGTGTACGAAGCTTTACAATAAGCATATTAATATGAACTATATCTTATGAAAAGAGAGTTATGTAACTATAATTAACGACTTAACGTTACGTTAGGATTCCATTTACTATTTACACATATTTTCTTGGAACATTCGATAATTAACTATCGGGATATGATGACCCTATACTTCGCAGGTTGTGCGCAACTGGATACAAGCAAATAACTTGGAGCTGTTACCCTGGCCAGCAAAAGCCCAGATTTTAACATTATCGAAAATGTTTGGGCTCGAATACTTGCTGTTATCCGAAGACAACAAGGGCCAAATTTTATACCAGTAAACCGTAATGCACTAATTGCAGCCATTGATACCGCATGGGAAACGATTAATATTAATTATATTGATACCTTGATAGCGTCAATGAGCAGACGCCTCCAAGAATGTATCAATAATAATGGAGGTCACACCCATTATTGATTTCTTATATTTATTTATATAGTAATACCTTTATTTAAAAAAAACGTTTTCATTTAATTTTAAACTATAACTTGGTATCTTAATTATAATTATGTAATAAATTCTTGTCAAAAACTAAATATATACGTTGACAATAAGAATTGCCTTAGTTTTTATTTTCACTTTTTATATTAACTACAGAAAAAAATGAAACGTCATAAAATATACATTTTGTAAGGACTAAATATTATGAATAGAGAGTTTAATGATTTTTTTAATAACTTACAATAATTAGTAGGTTAGATTTATTTAAAAATAAGTAATAATCAGTCAACCCAAATAACCATGTTTAGTTTTTTGATTTAATTTAAAAGTTATTGCTTGTAGACGTTTTTTAAATCAAAATTATTTCTAATTTTATTTTGTAAACATTTCCTAAACAAAATTTTGATTCGATAATTAATCGAGCTATGGTGTTTAATTAGCGATACCTTCAAATATATTCTTTAAAGAAAAAATTAAGTAAGCAACGTAAATTACCTATTTTCTAAAACGTGCTTAGTGTAATGATTCATTCTACAGTCCTTCTATAAGATAACCCCTGCTGAGACTACCTGCTGTTAGAATTGTAAATGATACCCTTAAGCCCGCTTCACAATTTGCAAACTTTTGTTTACAGAAATTGTGGTGTCCAAGTTTTAAATTTCATGAGTGTACTTTACACCAGTGGTAGAAACTCTGCAATCGTTGATAATCTTTGTGAATGTTTCAATTTATGATATATGCTTCAATGTAACAGTATTCAAAATACAAATCTCAGAATACTTGATATTGTTTTTCCATTGTTACTAATGTAATTGTTGAACGTAGTTTAGATGTTCTTGTTCCGGAAGACAAATACCATCCTTCATTACTGATAACTTTAGAGCATAAATGTTTTAACGGATCGCTAAATTATTATTATTATTATTATGACTTTGTAAATGCAAATTATTCTGATTTATGTTATTATCTTTCTATGATTGATTGGAGTTTCCTATCATCTTTAAATGTTAATGATGCTGTAGAATGTTTCTATACTATTTTGCATGATTGTTGCGTTATTTTTGTTCCCATTAAACGTTCATTTAAATCTAAAAATAAGTTTCCTACCTGGTATTCGATTGAACTGCGTGAATTGATACAAACTAAAAATGTATATCACAGATTATTTAAATTTACAAATGATCTAAGTTATTATAATCAATTTTGTACATTGTCGACAATGTAATATGTTATCTTCTTCTTGTTATAAGTCATATATTGAAACTTTACAACTTAAAATTAAGAATAATTCAAAATATTTTTGGACTCATATACAGAACCAAAAAGGTGATAATAATTTGCCATCTGAAATGATTTTTAATGCGTCAAAAGGCTGCAATGGTCAGGAAATAGTTAATCTATTTGCTCAACACTTTGGCTCTGTATATGAATCATGTAATAATGGTAATCTATACAAACCAAAACTAATTCTTCATCAAATAATTTTAATCTTCATAAAGTAGACATTAGTGTTGCTGATATTTTAAAAGAACTAAATAATCTTCCTGACAAAGTCAAATGTGGGCCAGATAATATACCACCTATATTTTTTTAAAAATGTTGTTACGTATTAGTTCATCCGTTCCATATTATTTTCTCTATGTCTTTGTCATCAGGAATTTACCCTGATCCTTGGAAAACTAGTTTTGTAAATCCCATTCATAAAAACAAAAATAAATTGGACATTAAGAATTATAGACCTATAACAGAAAATTCTAAAACTCCTAAACTCTTTGAAGAAATCATTGTTTCTAATATTTTTCCTTTAATAAAACACTTGATCATTGATAAACACCATGGGTTCTTTCCAAAACGTTCAACTACTACTAACTTGTTATTGTATCAACATTCTATTTATTCAGCCTTTGAACAAAATCTTCAGATGGACGCTGTCTATACCGATTTTGCCAAAGCTTTTGATAGTGTAAATCATTCCATTTTAACTACTAAGCTAGAAAATATTGGAATTCTTGGATCATTACTTTCTTAGTTAAAAAGTTATCTTTTGAATCGTATCCAAATAGTTCAATGTAATGGTTTTTTTTCACATCCAATTCCTGTTCATTCGGGTGTTCCTCAAGGTTGGCATCTTGCTCCTTTACTTTTTTTAATTTATTTAAACGATGTTAAAGAAGTGTTCAAACATTCAAATCTTCTCCTATTTGCTGACGATGTTAAAATCTTTAAATTTATTAAATCTTTTTAAGGATTGTCATCTGCTTCAAAAAGATTTAGATCGTTTTAATGATTGGAGTATTCAAAACTTGTTAGAACTAAATTTAAAAAAGTGCTGTACGATTTCCTTCCATTGTATTAATAACCCTATTAAGTTTTCTTACAATATCAATAGTCAATGCTTGCAAGTTACGAATTACATAAAAGATGTAGGAGTAATATTTTCACAAAATTTAAATTTTAATTTATTAATAACAAAGCAAGTAGAGTTTTAGGATTTATAATTAGATGTTCCTTACAATTCACTAATCCGTTTGTTTGTGATCAAATTGTTAGTTCGTCCTCACTTGGAATATGCCAGTACAGTTTGGGCTCCTTATCTGATAACACAAATTAGTAAAATTGAAAAAAATCAACATCGTTTCTTAAGGTTTCTCTCATATAAATCAAGACTTTCATCCTCAAATTATCTCTAAATTTTATCAAGTTTTAATGTTAATACTTTGAAAGCTAGAAGAATTTTATTAGACCAATTATTTTTCTATAAATTACTAAATGGTGTTATTGACTATCCATCTCTTCTACAGGAAATCCATCTTAACGTTCCTAGTAAAAATCTACGTAGCAGAAACCAGTTCTTTTTAAATTTTAGTAAAACTAATTATCTTCTACATTCTCCTTTTTTAAGATTAATAAAAACTGCTAATTCTTTCTATAATGTTAATTGCTATGATTGCAAATATAATACTAAGATAGATCTCATTAAGGAACTGCCAAATATTGATGTTGCTTACTACTTAAACTAAATTTTTTGGTTACTTTAGTATAATTATCTTCTAATATTTAATAGATTACGTTTCTAGTTGGTAATAATTATCGATAATATATTTTAAGTTTATGTTTTCAACATTTTAAATCTAAATTTCTAAATAATGTTTTATTTATTATTATTTTTTAATTGTTTTGGATCTTATCAGGATTTTCTAAAATTAATTAATTTCAAATTGTACATTTTGTATTTGTTTAATATGGGGCTTCCTGTAATAAATAAATAAATAAATAAATAATCTTAAGGTTTAATTGCTAAAAATATTTTGGTTATAATTTATCGTCGTTACTTAGGTCAGTTTTCAAAATTGTCTTCAATTTGATAGATAATTATTATTTGTAATTAAATTTTAACTATTTTTTTTAATAAAATGTTAATTTCTTTTCATTATTAGACACATACCTTAGCTTCAGTACAAAAGAATACGTATTTTATAGCATATGCAATAAAGCTACAGTTCCAGTGCAATTGTAAATGAGTTTGTCAAAGCGTTTTTTTGTCTTTTTAATTATTATTCGTTTAAAAATATAAAAATAATTGAATAATTTCTTTATTTATTTACGTTACGACAACATCTTACTAAAAGCAACATTGTTTCTTGGATGTTACATTCTTATTAACACTAACTTCCATACGATTTCTTAAGTATTTTGGGAGCAACGTAACTAATCCCGCTGTTGGATTAAGTTTACACAAACTTTCAAAATTAATCATTTTTTTTATTAAAATACTCCCTCGATTTAAACACAAAGGGTGCGTTGACTTTTATTATTTTCGTAAAACAGTAAACAAGAGAATATTATTTGAAAATAAAATTTGTTATTAAATGCACATAAAAATTCTCTTTTTGGCTTTGATCTTATAAATAAGTGTTTATATATTTGCAAGAAGTTTTTTGAATAATTAAATAATTGCAAATACATTTACATATCGAATGTAAACTTCCTTGTGATCTCAAAAATATACGAAATTTAATCACAAGATATTATACTTCTATTAAAATCATAAATAAATAAATAATAACAACAGTAAAATAAATAGTATTACGTAATTTGTTGGTTACATTACATATCAATATTGTATTGTAATATAAGTGTAATTTTTCAAAATAATCAGAATACCGTATACAGGGTATATCAGCAAAGGCCGTTTAATTAGAAGTTTATAGAGTTCCAACTAAAAAAAAAAATGAAAATGTAGAATTAGGTATAATTGATCTCGCCCTATTTATCTAAATTATGTTTAGACTTTCAGTACTTTGTTTATGTCGGAAGTCGTATTTACTTGGTTATTTAAAATAAAACACTATGTATATTTTTAAATTTTCAGATGGGAATTATAATTCTGAATCATTTTTATACAACCTATAGTTGTCTATCGACATTTTTCGGAAATTCTGACAGCTAATTGACGTTTACAAAATGAATTGTAATTAACAACAATTTTTAAATTTATACTATTCAGCGTGAATTAAAAATGTAAAAAATTCAAATTTTTTTACCTTTAAGTGGTAACGCGGTGTCTCTCAGGCACAGACGCATTTTCAGTTTACAATATTTCTGTCATTTTTGTAAATATGTAATTTTCCTTTCAGGTAATCTTTTATTACACTATTGAGAAACGAAAGTTATAAATTAATAAGTTTTACTGCACATCGGAATTAGTATGTAGCCTCTAAAGTGTATTGGGTTGTTTTCTGTGTCTCGGAAACACCGGGTTACTGTAAATGTCACGTATATTTTTTGAATTATAAACAGAAATATTACATTTCAATAAACACCAAAACATACATTGACGCCAGCACTTTCATAAATAACGTACATTATTACCTTTCAGTTATGCTTACGCAGTATATAATAATGTGTAATTCTTTTCAAGAGTGAATATTTAGTTGTCTAAAATATCTTGCCGTGTGCGTATGCTAATAAATCTTTTAACGTCGACTGTTGTATATAATTTCAATAAAAAACATAGTTATAGCAGGTACAAGCAGAGATTATTATGAGTTTCATCGACCCCTTAGTGAACAAGAATTATTACAGGCAGCAGAAGATTCTGTTCGTGAGATTGAAGAGTTTCGGAACATGCCGTGTTCAGATACGGACTTAGAGGAACATGAAAGTTTCAGTAAACATAATACTGATACTGAAGAGGAAAGTGAAACTAGCATTACGGATCATGAAGAGGAGGAGGCCGTTCAAGAACAAGGAAATTATTATTTAGGCAGAGATAAAATTTCTAAATGGGAAAAAAAATCGCTTCCAGCATCCAGGACCAGACAACACAATATTGTAACACATTTACCTGGCAGTATTGAAGTTTCGCGAAGTGTTGTGAATTATTTAGAAACTTTTTTATTATTTTTTGACAATGAAATTACCAGTTTGTTAGTGGAAAATACAAATATCTACATAATTACAAAAATTAGTGGCAACTACGTTCAAAAATCTCAATGTCGAGAAACAACAGATATAGAAATGAGAGCATTTCTAGGTTTGTTGATAATGTCGGGAGTGTTACGTGGTTCTCATTTGAACTATCAAGATTTATTTGCCCAAAAAGACATAGGACATCATTTCTTTAGTTCAGTTATGACATATAAACGTTTTCTGTTTCTTTTGGCATCTTTACGTTTTGATGATATACGTACACGGGAGTGAAAGACTCAAAACAGACAAATTAGCACCAATTAGGTCTTTATTTGAGAAAATAGTGCAGAAGTGCTCCACATTTTTCCGGCCAAGTGAATATGTAACCATAGACGAAAATTTATCGGTTTCCGAGGGAAATGCAGTTTTCGCCAATACTTACCCAATAAACCTAGCAAATGTGGAATAAAAATATTTGCCATAGTTGACGCCAGAAATTTTTATTGCTCAAAGATGGAGATTTACGCGGGTAAACAACCAGATGGCCCATATGCAGTTTCCAACACGGCAGAAGATATTGTCTGTAGGCTAATAGAACCGGTAAATCAAACGGAAGGAACGTGACCGTTGATAATTGGTACACAAGTATCCCACTGGCCTTACGTTTACTTCGTCAGCATCGACTAACACTTGTAGGAACAATTAGAAAAAACAAAAGGAAATTCCTGCTGATTTTCAAGCAAATAAAAATCGACTACAATATTCAACATTATTTGGATTTACCAAAGAAATGACATTAATGTTATATGTACCAAAGAAGTCTAAAGCTGTTATATTACTTTCAACTTTTCACAATGATGATAAAATAGATCCAAGCACGTATGGGCATCAAAAGCCAGATATTTTGACTTTTTACAATCTCACAAAAGGTGGTGCTGATGTAAACGATAAACTCTGTGCCACTTATAATGTTGGCAGAAGAACTAGAATATAGCCTGTAGTTATATTCTTTCACCTACTAAATATTGCTGCAATAAATGCCAAGGTTATATATGAAGCAAATTCGGGAAACCCAGTAAACAGAAGCAAATTTTTAAAGGAACTGGCGTACTAAATGGTCAAACTATGGCAAGTAATAAGAGTAGAAGATACACATATTCCGAAAGCAATTAGGAAACGACTCAGAAAAGAAGAATCAGATAAACCAGTCCCCGAGCAGCCAGGAGGTCAACGCAGAAGATGCTATTATTGCCCTTGGGCTAGAAATAGGTCAACTAAACAAATATGTATCAAATGCCGGAGAAATGAATGTGGGGAACATATTAGAAACATTTGTGTTGAGTGTTTGCAAGACAATGACTAAAATTATTGATTTTTAGGTACCATGCACTTTAAGGAACAAATAAGAAATATTTTCAGTTTTCAATATTGTTTTATAAATAATAAAGCACTTTCTATTTTCAAAAAATTTATATTCTTGACATATAATATTGCATCATTCGTTTAATTATATTTTAAAAGCACTTGCACAAATATTTTTGAGTCCGTGTGTACGAGCCACCGCGTTACCGTAAAGAGTAAGTCAGAGTGACGCTACCACTTAAAGGTTAAATGGAACACTCTATTTTTCGTTTTCGTGATCAAATTAGAGACAAAATTTGGTACACCGTGGTATAACATGTTTTTATCCGTTTATTAAATTGTTATTTTCAAAAAACGGAAAATTTTAATTTATTACTTATTATGTCAAGAATGCTATAAACTGTTGCTATGGATACAAGAAATAATTTGTTAAATTACAAGTTAAAATGAATAACAACAAAAGATATAGGGCCGTATTATGATTTTCCTTTCGTTAAGACTTAGAGACTGTCGTTAAGGGTATAATGAGAGTCTTTAATTTTAGTTTTTGATTTCCTTTTCGTTAAGCGATTAGAGAATGTCATAAGTTGCTATTATTAAATAATATTTTAAACAACGGCTAGCGATGTTTAAATTTTTATTTATTTTGAGAGTTCAATAAAAATGGCAGACATAAATAATGCTTTGCGAGATATTGAATTAGTAAATGACTATATGAATGTTATTGATGATCTACGGAAAAATATTTATGCGTACCATCAACGCAAAGACCCTTTAGGCGAATTTTCGGAAACAGAATTTAAGAAAAGATATCGTTTAAGAAAAAATACGGCATATTATGTTGTCAATTTGATACGAAACGATATAACACCTACAACCAATCGAGGAGTGAATATTTCTGTAGAATTACAAGTGCTGATTACTCTCAGATTCTATGCCAAAGAAAGTTATCAACATGAGCTTGGTAAGAACAACATGTACATACAAGAAACAACAATAAACTCTACTTAAAAAGTTATTAAAAAAAAATAATATTGTTAGGTGATCTGCAACCAATCTTCCGTTAGTAAAATCGTTCAACGAGTATCTTCTGCGCTGGCTCGTTGACGAAGAGAACTCATTACATTTTTATGCACTCAGAAATTTTTCTGACGTGGTAGGGTGCATAGACTGTTCCTATATATGGATATAAAACCCAAACAGTCAAAATCCTAGACTGTTCTGTACCTAAACCTAATTGTTTTTGTACTAAGACAAATAGAAGGAGAGAAATATTATTAAGTGACAGCGGGTACGCATGCGCCACTTATTTGCTTACTCCTCTACTACGTCTTATAACTGAGGCAGAACTAAGATATAATGCATCCCATAAGGCAACGCGCGTAAAAGTAGAATGCTATTTTGGTCAGTGGAAAAATATGTTTAAAAGCCTTCGGAAAAGATTAGATATAAGCCTTGACACAGCAAAAATTTGCATTGTGGCCACTGCAGTAATATACAATATTTGGTTGCAATTTGATAACGACTTTGAAGATGATTCAGAAGAAGAGGAAGATGATGAGTTTGAGAAACCCGTAAGAAGACCTGTCAATAACCAGTTAAGAGGAACTGTGTTTAGTAATGGATTTATACAAAGACATTTTACAAGGCAATACTAAATTTGTTAAAATAATCAAATTGATTAAAAAAGTTTTATAATTTATTAAATAAGAATTAGTAATAACAAGAGTATAATTGTTGAAAACATTTTGTAAGTATTTTATTATAATAAAAAATTTAAACTTTAACTTAACTTAATTACCTACAACCAAGATCTTGATTCTTCAACTCATTAATCAGTTTTTTTTCTTGATTTTCAATTTTAAGTTTTTCTTTCTTTAATTTTAACTCGTATAATTCTAATTCTTTTGACATTCTTAGTTCTAGTACCTTTAATCCTTCAGAATTTAGGTTTATTATTATTTTCAATTTCATTGTCAATTTTTCTTGCGTGCAATGATATCATTTTCTCTTGAGTTTCTTTTCAATCAACGGTTTTTGTCATTGGTTTTAAATATTTTTCTTCTATTTTTAATTAATGGTTTCTCAATAGGTTTTTTTGGTATCAGAATAATTCACCGCCAACAATTCACCGACAGCAATTCACCGACAAAAAATCACCGAAAGTAAATTCACCGCCACAACAATTCACCGAAATCAACATTCACCGAAACAAAATTCATCGCTCATAATAAGAATAAGTATTAGATATTTTAATTATCTTCAATAGAATTTTAACAAACATAATTACAGTAACACACTAATTTTGTTTTCTAATTAGTTAAAAATAACTTACCTCGTGTTATTCTATTTTGGTTTACCTAGAATTAATTCCTATGAATAGTACACTATCATATCTCATTTAGGTTTGTTCACTAATTAGTGAAATAATTACCTTTAATATGTAAATCCCTGTGAAAAGAACATTACAATAATCGCTGTTTGCACCGTAATTCTTAAGCATACGGAAAGTGCTCCTGATGGGCACTTTTCTTTAAAGAAAAATAGTGCGGTGATAAAATATTTTCGAAGTGTGCAAATTACCAGAAAACTGTGTGTAAAGCAAGAGCGACAACCATCAATGATGATGTTATTGTTCGGGGTGAACAAAATCATGTTGGTGACGCAGCTGGAGTGGAAGCTGTCAAAATTTACCAATCTATGAAAAGAACTGCCAAAACAACCAACGATGCTCCGCAGGCGATAATTACCGATGCAATAAGCCAGTGCAGTCAAGCAGCAGCTCCCAAACTTCCAACTGTAGATGTGATGAAGAGAACGATCCGTCATATCCATCAACAGCAAAGGGCTGGTCCAGCTCTCCCCAATAATCGCGAAGAAATTCAATTTCCAGAGGAATACACAAGAACCCTCAAAGGTGAAGATTTTCTGCTGTACGATTCCGGCCCACAAGAAGATAGAATAGTGATATTTTCCACCCGTAGAAATATGCAGTTACTGGCAGGGAGTGACCATTGGTATGCGGATGGAACCTTTAAAATCGTGCCACTATTGTTCCATCAATTATATACTATACATGGGTTAAAAGAAAACGCGTCAATACCTTTGGTTTACGCGTTGTTGCCGAATAAATCACAAGAGACATATGCACGCCTTCTACAAGAATTCAAGAACTTAGAGCCATTATTGTCACCAAGAACAGTAACCACAGACTATGAAAAGGCTATGAATAATGCGTTTAGAGCAGAATTTCCGAATTCAACGTTAAAAGGGTGCTTTTTTCACTTCACCCAGTGTATTTTTCGGAATATTCAAAACTTGGGTTAAAGCAGAGGTATGAAACAGACGCAAATTTCGCGTTACATATGCGAATGTTGTCGGCAATAGCGTTCGTCCCACCACAATCTGTTGTTGACGTGTTTGAAACATTGGTTGAAAATGAAATGTTTCCGCCAGAGGCCCAAGAAGTTGTCGACTACTTTGAGGATACGTGGGT
Source organism: Abscondita cerata (assembly GCA_030710515.1). Taxonomy (NCBI): domain Eukaryota; kingdom Metazoa; phylum Arthropoda; class Insecta; order Coleoptera; family Lampyridae; genus Abscondita; species Abscondita cerata. Next base: position 51,091 of record JALBCR010003402.1, on the reverse strand, counting down.
TGGACGCCCCAATAGGAGACAGCGCCGACCACCACAATACCTTTATGAAATGTGGACTGTTTATGAAGACAATCTTGGAGAATTTGCCCAAAACAAACAACTCTGTTGAAGGTTGGCATCGAGGATTCCAAGAACAGATCGGGGCGATGCATCCGAATATTTGGAAGTTCTTAGATTGTCTAAAAAAAGAACAAAACCTTAATGAAGTCCGAATAGAGCAGTATGTAAGCGGAATCGAACCACAACCTTCGAAGAGAAAATATAGGGATTGTGCTCAGCGTGTCAAGTCTCTTGTTGATCATTATAATCCTGGCAACATAATTGACTACATTAGAGGAATTGCCCATAACATATCTTATTAATTTCTGCTTATATTATGTTTATTATTTTGTCGATGATTTAATAATATTATGTCAAATATGTATATTTGCCTTACTTTTGACGATGATTTTTATTAATAAATTATATTTTTATCATATTTTTATACACTAATATTTTCTTTATTATTATATTTATTATTACACAATGAAAGTGGGTTACCATTAAAGTTAAGCATATTTACCAAAGTACTATCTGGTGGTTATAGATAAGCTACTTTTCACTAATTAGATAATAATAATAATTTTTTTTTCGGTGAATGTTGGTTTCGGTGAATTGTTGTGGCGGTGAATTTACATTCGGTGAATTGTTGTCGGTGAATTGCTGCCGGTGAATTGTTGGCCGTGAATTTTCCTAGACCCGGTTTTTTTAATGTATCTGTTAGTTTTTCCTTTGTTTTATTATTATTTCTAACACGATGTATGTATCTTTGGTCTTTGGTATAGAATTGAATAAAAATTACCTTACAATATAACCACTCTTGAGGTCAATTAATCCTTCAAACATATTTATCTTAGGTGACACCTTATTAATGGTATTATTCTGCAATGTTTAACGTACCTAAATAAACAGGATAATAAAATGTATCAACAAACCACGTCATTTTCATTATCGCTAGCATCGCAATCAAAAGCAGTGACATCTTCTTGGAAGTCTTGGGGACTAATATCAGCAATCGTACATTCTAAACTGGTGGGTTCCGCAGAAGGTCCAGGTCCATCACCTGTTGTGCGAATTGTTTCTTATAATTTCCAACGGAAGATTTACCATGCTGCTTGAGCCTATAATAAGTGACACGCAATGTTGCCCCGTCTCTTGCATTAAATCCACACATAATCGACTCTTTCGGCTAATTATCCCACACTTCCTTTTTCTTTTTATTAATTTTGGGTTCGCTCATTTTGCTCTCTAAAATTTCTCGATTTTTATGAACAAAATCAACCACCATTGCTTTTCCATCTTCAGTAATTTTTTTTACTCTTTCGCGTTTACAAGACCTACAATTGCCGTAATGTACACTCATGAAATTTAAAACTTGGACACCACAATTTCTGTAAACAAAAGTTTGCACATTGTGAAGCGGGCTTAAGGGTATCATTTACGATTCTAACAGCAGGTAGTCTCAGTAGGGGTTATCTTATAGAAGGACTGTAGAATGAATCATTACACTTAGAAAATAGGTAATTTACGTTGCTTACTTAATTTTTTCTTTAAAGAATATATTTGAAGGTATCGCTAATTAAACACCATAGCTCGATTAATTATCGAATCAAAATTTTGTTTAGGAAATGTTTACAAAATAAAATTAGAAATAATTTTGATTTAAAAACGTCTACAAGCAATAACTTTTAAATTAAATCAAAAACTAAACATGGTTATTTGGGTTGACTGATTATTACTTATTTTTAAATAAATCTAACCTACTAATTATTGTAAGTTATTAAAAAAATCATTAAACTCTCTATTCATAATATTTAGTCCTTACAAAATGTATATTTTATGACGTTTCATTTTTTCTGTAGTTAATATAAAAGTGAAAATAAAAACTAAGGCAATTCTTATAGTCAACGTATATGATTAGTTTTTGACAAGAATTTATTACATAATTATAATTAAGATACCAAGTTATAGTTTAAAATTAAATGAAAACGTTTTTTTTTAAACAAAGGTATTACTATATAAATAAATATAAGAAATCAATAATGGGTGTGACCTCCATTATTATTGATACATTCTTGGAGGCGTCTGCTCATTGACGCTATCAAGGTATCAATATAATTAATATTAATCGTTTCCCATGCGGTATCAATGGCTGCAATTAGTGCATTACGGTTTACTAGTATAAAATTTGGCCCTTGTTGTCTTCGGATAACAGCAAGTATTCGAGCCCAAACATATCATATCCCGATAGTTAATTATCGAATGTTCCAAGAAAATATGTGTAAATAGTAAATGGAATCTACTAACGTAACGTTAAGTCGTTAATTATAGTTACATAACTCTCCTTTCATAAGATATAGTTCATATTAATATGCTTATTGTAAAGCTTCGTATACACCTGAACAACAAACCGAGGAACAAACAGAACAACGAACCGAACGGCAATCGGAACATTAATTTGGACGGTGCTACGTACGAATTTTAGAACAGATTCGCAAATCCTGATTGTTCCACGAACGGTTTGCGGCGTTCCCGCAACTTGTCGGTTTTTTCTCCGACATCAAAGAAAATGCGCGCGAATGCGTTTGCAGGTTTGGACGAATCTAAACAAAACGACGAACAAACTTATGCGGGAGAATTAAATTATTTATTTTTTGTCCTCTTTTTGTGGGTTTGTTGTATTTTAGGTAAAATTATGGAGTTGACAAAGAAGAAGAAAAATGTTTTAAATTAATCAGTGTTTAAGAATGCAAGAAAAAAATGATGTCCCTATTAGCATCATTTGGGCGGGAAATTTCCAAAATAAAAAAAAAGCGAAGTAAATTATAATTTTTTACTCTTCTTTGTGCGTAAAAAGTTTGGTTGGCACAATCTTCTTGTTTTCCGCAATTTTCTCTTCTCAATAATAAATATATATGAACTGAAAACTACTGAAAATAATTATGGGAACAGCACAAACGTTCCGTTTGTTGTTCGGATTGTGGAAATCTTAAAATATCGTTTGTCGTTCTGTTTGACTTTCGGTTCGTTGTTATGTTTGTTGCTCTGTTTGTTGTTCAGGTGTGTACGAAGCTTTACAACTTAAGCAACAATTTTTTGGCGAATAAAGATTAGTTTGTGATGTAATATTAGAAACACAAATTTATATCATATCAAATTTATGACAACTTAAAAACCAAAAACGTGTATGTTATTGCTAAGAAATTATTAAGGAAAAAGCGCAATTGCAATGTAAATATTTATAATTAGATATTTTCGAAAGTTTATAAGTCCTCTATTGTAATCTTAATACTTAAAAGAAAATCCTGTCCATTACCATTATAAGGAAATGGCTTTTACTTTATGAATAAGTTTCAATAACAATAGAATATCCTTGCTTGTTTAATTTACTTCCTTTGAGTCATATTGCTCTAGGGGTTGTTACATTGGTCATTAGAAGTATGTAATAAATAAACAATTACCTACTGTTTGAGAAGGGGTAGTGTGAACCAATAAATAAAGTAAGAAATGTAAATTCCATTTTAGTTTAAAATTTCAAGTGTTGTGAAAATGCCACCTCATCTCGGTGCTGATTTGAAAGCGCGGATTGTTTCGGAATTAGCGGCGGGCCGTAGCGTGCGTAAAATTTTACGTATGTTAGATGTACCAAAAAGCACCGTAGGGCATTACCGAGTAAAAGGCCCCTATTCATACTTCGCGGGTTGTGCGCAATTGGATACGAGAAAATAACTTGGAGCTGTTACCCTGGCCAGCAAAAAGCCCAGATTTTAACATTACCGAAAATGTTTGGGCTCGAATACTTGCTGTTATCCGAAGACATCAAAGGACAAATTTTATACCAGTAAACCGTAATGCACTAATTGCAGCCATTGATACCGCATGGGAAACGATTAATATTAATTATATTGATACCTTGATAGCGTCAATGAGCAGACGCCTCCAAGAATGTATCAATAATAATGGAGGTCACACCCATTATTGATTTCTTATATTTATTTATATAGTAATACCTTTATTTAAAAAAAACGTTTTCGTTTAATTTTAAACTATAACTTGGTATCTTAATTATAATTATGTAATAAATTCTTGTCAAAAAACTAAATATATACGTTGACAATAAGAATTGCCTTAGTTTTTATTTTCACTTTTTATATTAACTACAGAAAAAAATGAAACGTCATAAATATACATTTAGTAAAGACTAAATATTATGAATAGAGAGTTTAATGATTTTTTTTAATAACTTACAATAATTAGTAGGTTAGATTTATTTAAAAATAAGTAATAATCAGTCAACCCAAAAACCATGTTTAGTTTTTTGATTTAATTTAAAAGTTATTGCTTGTAGACGTTTTTTAAATCAACATTTCCTAAACAAAATTTTGATTCGATAATTAATCGAGCTATGGTGTTTTGATACTTCAGCAGAAAAAGAATGTATGTAAACAAACTAGAAACAAATTATAATAATTGTTAGAAATGGTGATTGTTCTGATATAGCGCCTGATATAATATGCTATATCGTTTTCAACTTTTTTATAATTGTTTTGCTCTAATTATTTGTTATTGGTTAATTTTATTTTTCAATTTAGTAAAATGTTAAATTCCTAATATATTATTATAACATTCATTTAGTGTAGTTGTTACAGTTTTTCTATATTTACTTTTAGTTTATCTTTACTACTTTGGTTAGTTCATTATATTCATGCATACTTATTACTAATAATAATAATAAATTTTATTTATCTTAAAGACCTATTCCGTCCATCCAACTCAAACATTACATTACATAAGATTAAGACTACTAAAAGCTACTCTATAAAACTACACTACAAAACTACAACAATTATAAACATTTACTTATTTTAGTGACGATGCAGACTCCTTAATTTGTCTTATAGTTAACAGAGATTCCCAAAAGATACGAATCAATGAAACATCAGTACTTTTTTAATTATCGACTGACCATTTGCCAGTCGAAACGTCGATAATTAAAAAGGTCCCGTTGTTTTATTGTTTCGTATAGTAGTATCCGTTCGAAATTTGGATCGCGTCGGGTTTTGGTTTCTTGGAACCCTCGTTGAGTACAACTTAAGTAATGAGTCATTTATGGGACGTATTCAGAAATATTCTTTCAGATTTTAAGTACTGAATTTAACTTTTACATTATACGTAAATGTCCTTTATCACCTATACTTTTTTATTTAAATTTTTATTGCCGTAATATGTATTGCCAATTCGAATTTTGTTTGTATTTATTAATTAATTGATTTTATTTAAATTAGTTTAGTTTTGCACTTTTATTTGTTCATTGATTGTTGGTTTATGTATAATGTAAGTATAAAAACTTGTTATAAATACATGATCGATACATGCTTATTATTGTAATAAAGAAAATATTGAATTGAATTTTTAATTTAATTTAGCAACAATCAACCTAGTAAATTGTTGCTTACAAGTAACTAAAAAACATCACACTTAAAAATGTCACAAAACTTAACAAAAAAGTAATATTATGTTTCTACAAAGTCTGTATCGTCGTCTGAACTTTCTTGACCTACAGAAATGTGACCAGGCTTTGTTGGTGGTATTACAAAGTACGACTTTTCTATTTCTTTTACATGCTTGACGCAATTTTTTCACAAATCTGTGTTTTGAAGTTTTTTCCGCAACAGGTTTTATAAGCGGAATAACCGATGTATCACAATTTGGATTCTTATTTTTCTTTCTTATTCTGGATTTTAATGTTGCCCACACTAATTCAATCGGATTGAATATACAATAATATGGTGGCAGCTTTAGGACCGCATGACCATGTTGGCGACACGAATCATCAATAACGTAAGTCTTCTCAATGTTTCTTTCTTTTATTAACTTCAAAAACACTTCTTCAAAATGTCTTCTTTTTAGTAGACTTACATAGAATCTTTACTAGCTGAGGGGAATGATAACTCGCATTATCCATCACTATAACGGAGTTTTTTGGAATATTTGGCAAAAGTTGTTTCCTAAACCACTGTTCAAACAAAGATGCGGACGTGTCTTTGTGGTAATCTGCTGAAGAATTTGCAATGTTTTTTGCACTGCACATCAAACCATTCTCACTTCCAGCATGCACTATAATAATTCTTTCCATGAGACGAAGAGCCATTCAAAGCGCTATTTCGAGTATCATCAGTCCATCGTCTTTTGATAATATCATGCGTATCATACAAAGTTTCGTCTACGTAGATTATGGGTCTTTTTTCTTCTCTGAATTGCTTTATTTTTCTTAAATAAGTTGATCGCAGTGCTACAATACTTTACGATTCCATTATTACTAATCGTTTATTTAACTGTTTAAATTGAAATCCTAACTTTTGCAGTAAAGAAGAAAGCGTTTTTCGATCTTTGTACGGAAATTCCACTTCATCCTCTTCCAGCGTTTTTTGCAGCATCTGAAGAGTTGGCACCTGGTTTAATTTATAAATATCGTACACCTTCCGCCTTACAATGTCTTCTGTTGCCGTATCAATTTTTGTTAATTTAGCAATGTGTGCTTGTTTCTTTTTTATTTTATGGTGTATAGATCAAAATGATATTTTAATTGTAGTTTCTGGTATACTTGTAGCATCCCGGTATGTAAGCATTTCAATTCTTAGTACGCCATACATATTTAGTATCATTTGTTGTGAATGTGAAGGTAAATCTTTGTTGGTTATACTAAATTCTTGTACAGTATTCCCTTCTTTTGAGAAATCCATATTAAGAACTTTTAAACTTTAGTCACTAAATCACTACACTACATATTTCTTCAAACATCAAAGATAAAATAATTCTTAAAATAATATTTTTTACTATTTGTACTTTAGTTAAACTGATAGTTATTCAGTAAGCTAACGACATAAAAAGGTAAGAAACTTTTCCCCTATTTATTCATAATTGATTTTAATTATTGTAATTAAATTCTAATTAAACGACACATTCAAATAACTCAAAAAGTAGGTAAAATTAATGTGTTTTGAGAATATATAATAAGTGTTTCCCAGTGTGTTTCGTGTAGTTAATTAAATAATTGATTTAAACTCACAAAAACTAAAAATCAATATTTGAAAGAAATGTCTGAAAACAAATTAATATAATATTAAGTTTTTAAGTGCGGCCCTGGAATAGAAATTAATTAATTTAAGAGTTTCTAAAACCATCGGTAATCATATTCACGGCTTACACATAACACGTAAATTGAAAAGATTTTCCTTCCGTAAAAATTTGGTCGAAATAAATTTTCCAGGACCGTACTACAGCCTAACTGGATCCCTTTAAGGAAGGTGTATGTAAACCGGATCAAACCACTTTCTACTGGTTGAGGCAATTCTATTTTTATATATAATCTTTTATCAACACTCATTAAAATTTAAAACACGCAAACAAACCAACGAATAATAACACCGTACAGTTTTGAAAACGAAAACGACAATTTGTTGATACTAAATTATATATAAAAATAGAATGTGTCCTAAACGTACATCTCTCATCTTAACACCTATTTAATTCTGGCACTGGTATTAAAGAAGCACCCACATTAGGGTGCGAAACGTCGCCTCAACCAGTAGAAAGTGGTTTGATCAAGTTTACATTCACCTTCCTTAAAGGGATCCAGTTAGCCTGTAGTACGGTCCTGGAAAATTTATTATAACACGTATACTTACAAACCTACCCTAAGACGATCCAAATTTCGAACGGACACTACTCTACCACCTAACTCCTACAAGAAGGTACAATTTTTTAGGAATTTTTGTTTACTTATAATCTACATCCTTCACCGTTTCATGCATGCTTCCTTGTTTTGTTGATTGTTTGGTCCGGTCTTTTTCAGATGGCATCCAGTCGAAATGTCGGCAAGACACGAGACAATGTGAATTCAGCTCTAGGAAACCTCATCAACTCGTAGAGAAAGTGGAACAATTAATTTTTTAAAACAACTTATAAATTATATTTAAAAAAGAGTATAAACTAGTTTTAGATAATATCACAAAACAAAAAGAATAAACATAGCGGGAAGAAAATTGAAGAGGATTATAAAAAATTGGAAAATTAGTCACTGTTTTTCTCAAGTAGTCTCTGTAAAAGTTCGTTTTTAATTTTTAGTTGTTCTAAAACTTCTTGTTTTTGTTTCTATTTTTTTTATTTCTGCTTGTCTCGGTATATAAGAAACGTAGTTTTTTCAACTTTTGCAGTGTACGTGCATTCTGTAAATTCCGTCTCGTAGTTTTTATTGCGATTTCTGGAATTGAAGTACGATGGCTACCAAAAATATACATAACATATTGTAGTGTGTGGTTCACATATACCAAGCTTGTTGTTTTGTTATTTTTATCGTCTTTCTTCTATTGTTTAAAAAATTACGATTTTTATTTTAAGAATTTATCTTTAAATTTAATTTTTTGTAAATTACATTTTTATCACTTTACCAATCATTAAAATTTCCACTATTAAACAATCTCTGGGCGACGAAAAAAAAATAAAAGAAAAAAACAATAATGACAGATTTTTTAATGTATGCAAACACAATTTTTATAAAATGCGCAATTTAAAAAAAAATAAAACTGTAATAAAGAAAAGAATACCATAATATAGAAGATTAACTAACGTGGGAAAAGAACGGTATTTTAAAATATTTGGATTTGAAAACAAGTTACAAGAAAGTTCGGTGTTTAATCAAGACATAAGATTAGTAATCAAGACGGAGGATTTATGAGTCTTGGAAGAAGGAAGTGTTTTTTTTTGCATATAAAAACGTAAAACACTAAAAATGAAAGAACATAAAGGTGTTACCTATGTAAATTCATTCTTAAATTAATAAAGGTAATTTAATATTAATATTTTATCTTCATATCAAATTTGGCGACTGTGACAGGACATTTCGATTAAGTCGAAATATTTTATTTTTCAAATTTATTTAATTTTAATTTGCGTTCAGGTATATGAACTACTGCAATTTTCTACCTCTAAACTCTAAATGTACGTACATTCAAAGATTTTTGTCAAGTTTTAAGACAATATAATGATTTATACAAATTTCACAATAATACGAAGCCTTATCAACGATAACAAGAACAACAACACACATACAAACCATTTTATCATCAAAATTTTAGACAACATAAAGAAAACAGAAATTATATACAAAATACACAATCAGAACCTCAAGTACAATCACAATATCAACAACCAACAACATCACAAAATTTTAGATTAAGACAATACTAATAGTAAAATATATACACAACAAAAGTCATGTGATATGCTAAATAACCGCAATTCAATCATAACTGATAAACAACAACAGAATTATGTACCAGCACAAAATATATCATCTCAAAATTATACATCAACTCGGAATTGTACATCAAAACGAAATACATCACCGTACGAACTAAATGCTATTGAGGTTGTACCTGAATAAATCCAGAGCCAAAAATTTTTTTATAAATTCTTGTTTCAATTCTAAGTATGTTTTAACTGATAATAACTACAAAAATCCAAAAAAATTATTTGAACTTAAAGAAAACCAAATGATTACCATTTTTAAAAAGTTAAACTGGGAAATTTGGAACTTACTACTTTATTTAATTCAGGATCAGAAGTTAGTTTGATATCCAACAAATTTATTTTTGATAACATTGAGTATTTTAAAAGAAAAATGTTTACTATAAATAATATTGATATTAGAGCTTTTACAAGGAAACTATACTATCAAAGATCAATAAATGTGTTTGTGATTCATTGATTATAAATGATACAGAATATAAATGCAAATTGTTAATCTTAAATTGTTTAAAATATGATGCAGATTTTTTAAATAAACATAATGTGATTATTGATTTTAATAATTCAACAAATAAAATAAAAGAATATTAACTTTTGTTCATTTGAAAATTTATTTTTACAGAGCCAGAAGATCAAATAACCCAGCGAGATATCATACTGAATAGTTTAATTGTATTAATAATGGGGTTGATTATAATAAAGACGGTTTGAGTAAAGCACCGGCCGATCTAATGGGAAAAAATAATATAAAATGTTTGAGCAAACCGCCAAACAATATAATAGGGGATAATATGAATAAACGTTTGGGCAAAACGCCAAACAAATATAATTTTTATAAATGCAGTAAAGATTATAAACAATTGGTCATGATTTATTGATAATGAATGAATGTTTAGTAGATGATACTGCATGTGTTGCATCAGGTTTATATGAACATAAGCTAATTGTCAATTACTTCCATTTAAACCAAAAATGTATCCCATTCCGCAAGCTTTTAGAGAAAAGGTTAAACTAGATATTCTAAAAATGTTGAAAAACAATATAATTGAAAGAACAGTTAAATCATTTGTTAATCCTATTGTAGTTGTAAAGAAAACAAATGGGGATATAAGAGTTTGTCTTGATGCCCGATTATTAAATATGAGAACCGAAAAACAATATGAATTACCTGCTAATATTGACATTATTTTGTGTAAATGTAGTGGGAAACATGTATTTTCTAAGTTGGATCTTTAAAACAGTTTCTGGTTAATTCCTCTTCATAAAGAGAGCAGAAAATATACTGGTTTTCAATTGAAGGTGTTACTTATTAATTTAAACATAATAACAATTTAAAAGAAATACTAGAAACTTTAAGCATTGATTATTAGATAATCCTTCTGAAAAGTCTGTCGTCCACTGGTTACATTTTTGTCTTGCCACATTTTTCCCACAGTATAATTTTCATTTACCCACGTTTCGTCTAAATAATAAATTTTCTCGCTTTTAGAAAGTAATTTGGAGATATTTCGTAGGTAATTTTTTCTCCAACATACAATTTCTTCCTTATCAATGAGAGCTGATTCCCTATTGATTTTTTCCCCTTGAAAAATTCAATTCGTGCAAAACTTGCCACAACATTGTTCTACTTAAATTGGGTATACCCTCTTCCTCTTTCACAACTGACACAATTTTATTTAATGTGGATATTTCTTTTTTAAAATAAAACAAATGCACTATTCTTCTAATTGTACTTTTCACATA
>JALBCR010003402.1:0-35000 GCA_030710515.1 Abscondita cerata | reverse complement strand
ACACCGAGAATCACCCGACAGCTGTTTCGTTCTTTTGAGACTTTTCAGGAATGAGAGAACTCGAGTGTAAGTTCACTGTTGTACAAATTTGTGCTGCCAACTATATTTCCTACTAGAGGGTACACTATTCAACTATATTTCACGTACGCAAAATGGTTTGCATTAAACAACTTTGTTGACAAGTATGTAAAAGCAGTTACATAAGTCGATCATTCGATAATTATTGCGATCATAAGTGTTAGCACAAATAAAAATCTCGAATCGCCTGCTGTAAGTTTGCAAAGGTTATACAATAGCAAACAAACACTGAGAATCACCCGACAGCTGTTTCGTCCTTTTGGGACACTTTAGGAGTGAGAGAACTCAAGTGTAAGTTTACTATTGTACAAATGCGTGCTGTCAACTATATTTCCTACTGGAGGGTGCATCATATTCAAACTATAAGTTTTGCGACATTTAATGTCCACTCGTGTTAGCAATCACTTACGTAAATGGTTCGCATTAAGCAATTTTGACAACAGGTATGTATGCTTAATGCGAACCATTTGCGTACGTTATCGCTAACACGAGTCGACACTAGATGTTGCAAAACTTATAGTTTGAATTAAGTAATTAAGTTAAAGTTTTGTTTACGAGGATATATTGAAAAATTCTTAGCCTACAATACAACCAAATAAAATTTCAATGTCAAAATATTTATTTACTCAACATATTCTCCTCTTAATTGGATACATTTATTACAGCAAACCTGCAACGTCGCTAGACCTTTAAAAAAAATGTTTCTTCTTGCTCTGCAAACCAGACCTCCACAGCTTCTATTACCTCCTTGTTTGAAGAAAATGTACGACTTTTTAAACTTTTTTTCAGTTGAGGAAAGAGGTGATAGTCGGACGGAGCCAAATCGGGTGAATAAGGGGGTGTTCTAGTAATTCAAACCCTAAATCACGAATTTTTGCATGGCAACATGAGATTTGTGTGCAGGGGCGTTGTCCTGCAAAAACAAAACACCTTTGGATAGCTTTCCGCGTCTTTTCTCTTTAATATTTTCCCGTAGAGTGGTCAGTAATGTCGAATAGTAATCTCCAGTTATTGTTCTACCCTTATCCAAAAATCAATCATGATTACTCCATGGCAATCCCAAAAACTGAAGCAAGAACTTTTCCAGCAGATTTTGGACACGAAACTTCTTAGGTCTTGGAGAACCAGAGTGTCGCCATTCCATCGATTGTTGCTTTGTTTCTGGATCGTAGAAATGTACCCAAGTCTCATCCATAGTAACAATTCGGTTTAAGAAGTCTACATCGTTTTCAAATCGAGCACAGATCGAACGCGATGCTTCTACCCTTGCACGCTTTTGGTCAACATTCAAACATTTGGGGATCCATTTTGCAGCAATTTTTCTCATGTCCAAATTGACGTGAACCATATGATAAACGCGTTCGTATGAAATATTCAGTGCTTCAGATATCCGTTTTAGCCCAATTCAACGGTCTGATAAAATCATGTCATGAACTGCATCGATATTTTCGGGGACTGACACAGAAACTGGCCTTTCCGATCGGTCATCATCTTCAATGGAAAATTTACCTCTTTTGAAGCTTGCATTCCAATTTTGACGGTCGCATACGAAGGACATTGATCACCAAGGGTATTAAGCATATCTTCGTAAATCTGCTTACCTCTTAACCCTTTTAAATACAGGTATTTGATGATGGCTCGATACTCTAATTTTTCGATTTTCACAATTTCGGTAGACATCTTTTTTCATTTAATTTATTGGGTGACTCTGGTTTACTTTTTTGACGTCAAACTTTACACTGACACTTCTAATAAGTTATTGTTCGTTACTATGGTAAGGCAATACTTTGTTTATGCAAGGAACTGGTCTAGGATAACTAGATATCAATACATCCTAGTAAGTGTGGTTGAAAATTGATTATTCTAAATTTTACAGCCAATCGTATTTCAACAATGATTTAAGTATTGAAAACCTACCTGCTCTAAACAAAACTTTCCAAATGTTATATCTCGTGGTAATTTTCTAAATAAATTAACGGCCTTCAATTCGTAATAAAAAATATAAGCATCGTAAATATTCCTTTTATAGGTTTACATAATGATTTTCCGGACATTAAATTACACATTATCCCATTAGTATATGCTTAAACTACGCCCATGTTTGAACATGTTCAAAAATTCTGGTCTGTTAAAAAATGTACAAAATTAGGGTTTTGCTTGGCATCTTATAATAAGATTAGCCTTGTAGAAATTGATCACGAAAAAAACTTCTGATTAAAAAAGTGATGCACAATTTTGTATTCAGTAAAAAAATTCAACAAATTAAAAAATTCCAGATGAAGAAAAAAATGTCCCTACACTTTTTGTTTTTCTTCTTCTTCAAGTGCCTTGACCGTTATCGATCGTTGGCGATTATGTTGGCTACCATATTTGCTATTTTTATTTTGTCCACCGCTGCTTTAAAAAGTTGCACTGTGGATTGTCCGTACCACTGTCTCAGATTTTTTAACCATGAAGTTCTTTCTCTACCAGGACCTCTTTTGCTTTGTATTTTTCCTTGTATTATGAGGTGTGGTATATCATACTTTTCTTAATGTCTCATAATATGAGCAAAATATTCCCGTTTCCTTTTTCCACAGTTTTAACGACCCCATTTTTTTATTGATTTTTCTTAATACTTCATCGTTTGTGATCCTGTCTGTCCAAAAGATTCTAAGCAGTCTTTGGTAGACCCACATTTCAAGGGTTTTTAGCCGTTTAATTATTTCTTTGTTAATGTACAGCTTTTTGCTCCGTAATACAGTACTGTAAAAGCATATGTTCTCACCATTCGGATTCGGAGAGTCAGGTTTATATCGTGACTACAAAGGGTTTTCTTCATACGTAAGAATACAGCTCGGGCACATTCGATGCGTCTTTTTACCTCTATGGAGGGATTCCATTCTTCATTGATGCTGCATCCCAGATATACTGCTTTTTTTACTCTATCCAGTTGTACTCCATTTATTTGAATGCCATTGTTCTGCAGTAATTGGTTCTTACTTATTATCATGTGTTTGGTTTTTGATGTATTAAGTTTTAAGCCGTGTTCTGTGCAGGTTCTAGCGATCCTATTTTTAAGTATCTGCAGATCTTCATTGCTACTTGCTACGATCAAGGTGTCATCGGCATATCTAATGTTATTTACCGTTTTCCCATTTACTATAATTCCCTTTTTTACATCATGTAGTGCCTCCTTGAATAGCTCTTCGGAGTATAAATTGAATAGGAGAGGTGACAGTATGCATCCTTGACGTACGCCACTTTTTAACTCTATTGCTTCAGTTAGTTGCTGTCCTACTCTGACTGACGCTGTTTGGTGCCAGTATAAGTTACCAATTATACGCAAGTCTTTGTCATCGATTCCTGTTGTTTTGAGTATTTGGATCAGTTTATCGTGTCGCACCTTTTCAAAGGCCTTTTCGAAATCGATTAGACATCACAGTTGAAATCTCTACTTGTATTAGTACTTGAACTGCAAAGAGAGCTTCCCGTGTTCTCAGCCCACTTCAAAATCCGAATTGAGATCCACTTATATTTTCTTCTATTTTTTGATATATTCTGGCGTGAATGACGCTTAAAAATATTTTTAGAAGGTGACTCATTAAACTTATGGTACGATAGTCTTTACATTTAGTATCTCTATTTTTCTTTGGGATCGTAATAAAAGTAGATTCTAACCATTCCTTTGGCAACGTTCTTGTGTTGTATATTTTATTGAATAAGTTTGTTAACATTTTCAGTCATATGTTTCCAAACATTTTTACCACTTCAGTTTTTAGTTCATCTGGTCCAGGTGTTTTACCGCGCTTTGCTACTTTTTGCTATTTTTATTTCTTGTTAGATAACGATAACTTACATTATGGAAGAAATGCATAAGTCTAATCTTATTTGATGCTAAACATAGCATAATCTTGAGACAATGTCACGGGAAATGGTAAACATGTTACACGTTAATGTGTAAACTGTCGGAACCTAACAAGGGCCATTAACACCTATGCAATACACGTTCTTGCTTATTCCTTCGGAATAATAAAATGATCTCAAACAAAACTTTAAAAATTTAATAAACTAATATAAACATAAATAGAAAATATCACATGAACCATTCAAATTTATACATAGAAAGAATTAACACAACACGGACAAATAGTAAAAAAAAGTATCAACCTAATACAACTGCAGAATAGAATAGACAAATATAGCAGAAGTTAGAAAATGTTTTAAAATAGGGAAATTATACCATGATCACATAAGCAGACAATGAATATACAGCACTACATCTCAAAATGAACCTAGAAACATTATGAAGTAAACCAGATGAGTAGAACAAGAACTAAAGCTTGTCACGGGAAATATATCTATCATCAATCAAGAGCGTCTAGATAACAGACTAAGTCATATCCAGAGTGTATCATAATGAATTTTAAAATATTTTAACTGTTAAAAGTCAAACCCAAAATATTAAGATTTAACCTAAATTATTTAGACAAAATGTGACTGCTGACTGAGTTACAGGGTGTTTTATTTAAAAATTTAAAAACTATTAGCTCCCAGTTATTTTTGGGTTTAAGCTTTCTGCCTACTGCCAGAGGTGTACTACGACAGGAGTAAGTAATTTTTTGACACCCATAAAATCTACGCCACTGGTGGAAATATTTTAGCACAATTTTTTGACTCTCCAATACTTTATTTAGAAAAAGTTTCATTTCTTAGTAACGATAAAGTTGCTACTTTCGAGATATTTAAAGTCAAATATAAGGCTACTCAGTTATTTTGATTTTAATGTATTAATTATGTTGATGCTTTGGAGTCATATGACTACATACAATAAAATGTCAATAAGGTACTAACAAAAAAACATAATGTTACTTACTAAAATATATTGAAAAGAATAAGTAGATATATTCGACGTTTAAAAACGAAGAAAGAGTATCTTTTTTAAAATTAAAGTATTAAAGAAACGAAAAATTGTGCTACAATGACAATTTCACTAATGGCGTAGATTTTGGAAAGGATTAAAAAATTACTTGCCCCTATCGTACGCCTCTGGCAGTAGCCGGAAACCTTGATATAACATAATTAAGTAAAGTGTTCAGTACCTACACTTACTGCCAAGTGTGACAAAGATATGTCAAATAGTTTTAAAGTACTGGGTACAAAATGGTTTTAATTTTTTTTTAATAAAACACCCTGGAACTTAGTAAGCAGTTACATTTTATCTAAATAATTTGGGTTAAATCGTAATGTTTTAAACTCAGTTTTCTACAGTTACAATACTTCCAAAAAACAACAACTATATTCAGAAACGAAAGGATATGCCATAGCAATTCAATATCACGTTATAAATACTCCCAATTACCTGAAATATGTATTGAAACACACAACAAATTATCAGATACGTGTTGAAAATGTCATCTAATTCTAAAAACCATTTATTATATACAGCAGGATGTAAGTTTATGACAATTACCAAATAAACACACAGACGTAGTAATGTGTGAAGGAAATTTTTTTTAACGTAGTCCTCTCCAAACTACTTTTTGAATTTTTTATTGGATACGGTGCTCTTGGCCCCTGGCAGCAGAATCCAGAACCCAACGTTCTTGATAATATTTCTACACGTATTTGCTAATATTCCTACGCATCTTAACTAGAGCCTTTCATTTTTCTTATAAAAATTAGTGTAAACGGCCGTGTGTGAAACCAACTCCTTTAGGTAATTACATTGGTTTTTTTAATTAAATCTTGTAATTAATCGTAGTTTTATAACATATTTTGGGGACTTGTTGATACAGCAAGTTTGATAAACGCCGTAAGTTGACTGTTAATCAGTAATCAACATGTTCTTATAACGCCATTTAAAATATTTTTTAGAATTTTAGAATATCAAAATTCTAAAAAACTATAATAATAATAATAATAATAATTCTCAAAGCTCCACAAATTAATTTTTGAAAAATTATACTAAAAAATAATTTTAAAACTTTATTTAAAATAATCTGTAAAACTTTGAGAACAACAATTAAATAGCTGTTAAACTAATTAAATTGTATAAATAATGTTTATTGACTTACAGATTTAAAATCTATTATCAATATACCAACAACTTTAGAAATAAACTTGTGGGATACATACAAGATTATACACAATTATAACTAAAACTAAAGTATATTATTAAGCGGTGTGATAGTTATATCAATACAATACTTATTTAAATTTATAATTTTATACTAGTTTTTTTTTAACACATTATCCTAAGTGATTATGGAGCATGCTGTAGTCACAAAACATCCATAATTATTAAAAAAAAAACTAATAAATTTTTTTAAATAGTAACGTGTAATGTCAATTTTTACTTAATTTGTGTTATATAGTTACAATGTGGTAAACAATTTATTATGAGATTGACCAGTGCAAAATCAATTGATGAGATAATTGCATGAGTGTTGTTTGTTTGTGTTTAGTTAGGTGTAATGTCAATTTAAATTCCAATATCATTATTGCGTGGATTTGGGGATTATTGAAATTTAATTTAATTTTTATTTGTAATGAGTTAAAAAATACTAATAATACTGGTAGTCTAATTTTACAACTACAAATTATAATTTCATTCGTTTTAGATGCTTAGTTCATTAAACAGTCAACCAATTTTATTTCCGTTTACTTATAAAAAAGGAAGTATAAATATTAAGTATGTCTTATTTACCTTTTCGATTGAGATTTTCTGGACCAACTATTATTTGTCTAAAACTGTTAGTTGTAATTGAAGTTGGATGCTTCAAGACTTTCTCCAACCTATTTCATTTAAAGAATAAAATTGTACATCTGTAACACATCTATCAGAAATTATACGAAGTGTGAACTTTATCCAGTAACATTTTGTAAAGGAAACGTAACTAAATATCACGAAACTTTTATTCTTCAAACAATTTGTAAGAGATACAATTCAAATTTACTATTTCTTTAAGAATCAAATTTGTCGTGCAAAAATGTGAAAATATAGTGAATATTTAGGGTCGAATACCAACGAAATAGCTTTGTGACAATCGTGACGTTGTTAAAATTTTCTCAAAAGGCAAATATTGGAAACTAGTTTTATTTTAACATATACATATAGGTAACATTATAATGATCAATAATGATTTACTAAGCTGTACAAAGTTGATACGTTACAAATAAAATTAACATTATTGTTCAAACTAATATTCGTCATTTTGTATCTGTGTTCATTTAAATGTAATTGATTAATTGTTTTTTGTCTACTTATATACAGAAATAGGTCAAAATAGTTTTTCTTCAAGCGTTATTAAAACGGAATATTATTGAACTACTTGCAGGCGCTAAAAAGGCTTATTACTGTCTAAACATTAAAAGTAACAGTTCTTTTGTTTTCACAACTTGGTACCACGGTTATGTGATTGTATTTTAAACATGCCAATAAAGTACTAACTTCATTCGTAGAGAATAAAATCGCACAATAACACTCGAGAACTTCACAAATTTTAGAATAACTCATGAAAATAAAAAATGAAGAAAAAATATTATATTTCACTTGGGGTTAAAAAATATAATTGTTTCGCTTAATTTGCTGACTCGGCAAACGCCTCGCCAGTGAACTTTTGAGCTTAAAAGTTATATTGTTTAACTCCTAGTAAAATAATCTACTAATTCTATACGGGAATAAGTTATAGTATATCGCATTAATTTTAGTTTTGTAATGGTCTTTTTATCCCATTAAGCGCGGTAATAAAATCATTAACACACTAGTTTAGTAATGAAACTTACATCATATAATTTAAAAATATTTATTTTGTATAAATGTTAAAACATAACTACTACAATTCTATAAATAAAGATCATTCGGTTTAGCAGTTTTCTCTTCTGTACTTATGGATGAGAAACTGGGTACCGTGGCGGTAGCATCAAGTTTTTCCAAGGCAGCTACTCCATTTTCCCCCAAAATCTGCGCTGCAATTTTTTTCTTATTTCTAGCACAATTAAAACACGTATAACGTAACGTTAGACATACTTCGAAAAAATTTTGGCTGACATTTAATGTGGATTCTTATGCCCAACGTTTAAGCGCACTTTGACTAAAATTAAATCGAATGAATGACTTATAGTAGTGTAGTACGCCGATTTTTGATGTAACTTTTAAAAAGTAATTTTTTTCGAAATTGGTTTTGACCATTCTTTAGGTGTCTCAGTCGCTATAATTTAAAAATATTTTTAATTATATATGGTGTCCTACTTTCATGGACCAGATGTTAACATAGATGTTTTAAATGGAAGCATATATTTTGTACTCAAATTGTAACTTTTTTGTTTAATGTTAGAGTGTTGTTCCTGAATATAATTAACAATAACTTTCTTGTGTCGCATTGTATGTCATTTTTGACTAAGCAGACATATTCTGCAATCAATGTTACATATAAAAGATTCAGTATTTGTTTCTAAAAACAACCGTTTTGGATAAAAACGGGTTTGAAGTTAAACTTGCGTTGAATTTTTTAAGTTAGATTATTTCCAAGTTATCGAAAATTAAGCAAAAAAGTGTATCGTACTAAACTAGTTAGTAACATTTAGAATAATTGCTGAAAATAACCAATTAAAACTAAAAGTCCGCACCAAATGGAAAACTTATTTATTATGGGTGTTTCGAAAAAAAGTTATTTTTCATAAAAGTTTGTGCATCCCTTAAAACTAAAAATGCACCAACACAATGTGGCGAAAGACGCGTAATTTTTGGTGTCACCAAAAATCAAAGAACCAAGTTTTTTCTAATGAATAAAAAAATTGACCATAATTAGCACAATAATTAGGCAATTTGTAAATTACAAATTCTTTTAAATAAACTGTTGTATACAAGATGTCGTTTAATTATCATTTAAAACAAATCTGTTTTCTTATAGCCCCCATTTAAAAAAAAAAAATTAAATTTTTTCTAGATAGCCATGATTTCAAATTTTGATATTTTTAAAATAAAGAACAATTTTTTCAAATAAAATTTTTTTATATTTACTGAAATAAGGGCACTTTACTCTTGATTTAAAATCAAATTTTCGAATGCACCTCCTATATTACGCTTCTATCGCCACATTGTGATGGTGCATTTTTAACTTTAGAACATGCACAAACTTTTATAAAAATAACTTTTTTTTCAATAAAGAAGTTTCCCATTTGGTACGGACTTTGGAGATGATGCTGTATAATATCATGAGTGGTGAAATTTTGCAAAAAAAATTTAAACTGTTTTAAAAGCTTTTGCCAATAATTTTTCGGGTGACATAACAAGATACAATAAAACAGATGGCGCTATTGCAAAAATATATAACCTTTAATGATAGAACGTACAAGCGGTTGTCCTGCTAGAAGCGTTTCTGGAAGTACTTTTGTACAGTAGGTCTGGTCCTGCTAGCAGGACATTGTTCCGCGCATAAGTTTGTCCTTCAAGTGGGACATGATCGTCCTTTCAGCAGTACCTGACGAGTCATAGAGAGCGGGATCAGCGTAAACTTTGTTCATTCAAATATTGTTCGGATATACCAGAGGTGTCCTAAAGTTTTTTAAAAGGTATTGGCATTTGAATACCGTTCATTTGATTAATAATCAAAACTCATTCATCTAACAATATTTGTAGATACCTACTTCTAACATTTGTAAAAACAGAAATATGTAAAAAATTAAATAAATTTATTCTTAAAAACAAAATAAAAGGTAACTTAATAAAGAGGTTTGTAACTTTTTCATAACATAAAACATTTGAACAGTGATATAACTTTACACAATTAGGCAGGTATACCATTTTGGATATGGTAGCAAAAGCAGTTCCTTCCTGTTGTAGGAGCACACATTACAGAGCGTGGTCCGCACGCTGAACATCTGTAACTCGCTTTTTGTTGAACCTTTCGCACTCTACTGCATATAATACACTTCCGTTGAACTCTAGTACGATCTCTAGTGTCTTCCGAGCTCAAGGAAATGAGCGTATGTTGCCCCAAAAGCGGAGCTCGATGTATATTCCCATTACCAGCGTTTTGAGCAGTACGATTTGGCATAACATTATTATTGGGTTCGAGAAGCGCGGCTTCATTTCTCTGAATTGTATTCCAACGGTTTCTTATAAGTTGTAACGCTAATGCTTCGGTAAAATCTGAATGTGAAATCGAAGAATTTTGTTTGAAATATTTATATGCCAAATAAGCATTGGACTCAATAATGCCAAAATGGATGCAAATAGGCGATGTTCCCAACGCTGGGTGCCCCACACCTAAAAAATGTTCAGTTTTCAAAATAAAAAAACTAAACCCAACGGATATATACTTGCTCCAAAGCCAAACCACTTTGACGAATGTGGTTGTGGATGTCAACCGCCGGAGCCCCTTCAAAATATTCCTGTACAAGTTGTGTACGGCTAACTTCTTTATACACAGTTCTTCCTGCTTCATCCGTCCTTCTTTTTTAGCTGGAGTTCCTTCTAGAGTTGTTCCACATGTACCAATAAAAGTATGAATTTTTTATCGCGCCAAGCTATTGCCGTCAACTTGACATCTTTGTCGTTATTATTCACTGTTGCTGCTACGAATGAACCTCGGTTATCAGGGCAACGCCTTTTAGTTCATTGATTGGATAATTACGAGTTGCCGTTTTCACTATACCCAAATAAAACAACCCTCTTTGGGAAAGTTCTACGGCAGTTTTCACCGAAGAAAACCAAGAATCTCCCAGTACTATTCTGCCAGACCCGTGCCAGGGCCGTGTGAGCCGTAAAGTAGTGGCAGTACCCGCACCTAACTCAGATTGCCATTGTTTCTGTTGCATTTTTTCTCTTCCTTCATTAATCTCCATTCCAATCATAACACCAGATAGTACGTCAGCAATAGTTTTGCATTCACATCCAACCCCTTTTGGTTTGCGCCTGATTTTTATCACAGACGGCATTCCTCCCTCTTCCTTATAAAGGCCCTTCCCGTACCATGCAAACATGGATTCGTCTACGGTTATTTTGTATCCAGGAGAAAAACATCCTGCCACTTTGAAATAACCATCTTTACTAATGACTTAACTGGAGCCCACCTATCATTATCGTAGTTTTCTTGATTTTCAGGCATTGAAAAAGACATTGCTTGCAAAATTTCTTCAAAACGATGTAGCCCCATTCCGAACCGCCGCCCAAACGCCGGAGGCGGAAAGACCAGTCGTCTCCGTAGCCCAATAGTCTCTTCTAGTGTGTAGTGTATTCAAAGTCATCGCGTATAATATACCAACGGTTTTATAAAACTCTCCGCTAGTTACCTCTTTACGTCTCGCACGTAAGTTTGTATTGGTACACCGTAAAATAAAGTCAATTTCTTCCGATGGAAAAATACTAACCAAAATTCTAATTCATCCATTGTATCTAAATTTCTGACATGTAACTGGGGGCGAAATCTACTATTTCGGTACTCATTGGCTGCAATGTGTGTATTAAATTGCCAAGTTGTGTTGTGAACGGTCACCAGAAAGTCTTCTTCTGAGTGCACCTCATTTTGCTCCTGTTCAACTGAGTCACCTTTTCTTGAACTGTTATTATCAATAATAACGTCATCGTTATCACTAGATTCGGTGTCAGATGATTCATCTGAAGATGAGTTAGTTTGCCTAGTGTGAGCTGGTGTAGTGACATATTTGTTGCAAGTTTGAGAACTACTAGGTTGCGGATTGATATCATCAACATGAACATTCCCACTTGATTGCAGTGTTGATTCTGACGATTCTAAAAAAATTAATAAAAATAGAACGCGTACATTAATTTTTAATAATAAATAATCTTCCTTTTAATTAATAAAAACATCTGTGCATGTCATGAGTATGAACGTGCATGTAAAGCATGAATACACCTAGGTTTTGAGTGTACGAGTGCAACTTTTATTTAATAATAATAAAGAAAATTAAAAAATGTTTTTATTAAAAATAAAAGAAAATTCGAAGTCACGGTACGCACCTGCTTGCAATTCAAGAACCTCTATAATAACTTTTGTTGTTGCATCGTCAATATCCCATTTTACTAGGACACTTTTATTAGTTTTAAATATTTTCACTATTGTACCAAAGCATTTAGCACTACGCCACTGATTTCCGAAGTAAAATTTACTCCAATTATGTTCATTTTGTGCGTCAAAATATACGGCGGGAACAGCTACCCGTCTACCTATAGTTTAACTGTCGTAACTCGCTTATCCTTTGAGGTACAGATGTGGTAAAAAAATGCGCTATAAGCTGGAAATGTGTGGAATCGAATGGTAGTATTGAAAGTCCTGCTAGCAGTACTCTTAGTGCTCTTATTTGTCAAAATCAACCGTCCTACATTGCACCGTTTTTGTCCTGCTGGTAGGCTTTTGTACGTTCTATCATTAAGTAAGATTCTAATGAAGGCAAACCCTATTTAATTTATTTTACAATAATAACAGCTTTAATTTTAGAAATTGTCTAATTACAATACAATTTATTTTTTTAAATATTAAATAGATTAAAAACCTTTGGTGTAATTTTCTTCGTCCTTGAAAAATTTAGTAAATTTTATACTTTCAATACACATTTGTTATAATTTTGCCTAATTTTTTTATTTATTACGTTAATTTTTTAATTATGTTACATCCCCCTTCATCAAAATTGAAACATCGATAAGAAACTGCAAAAGATGCGAATCAGAAAGTCACCACACCAAGGACCAAAAGAACCCTGAAAACCCATAAAACCCCAACTCAAACAGCACACTCGCGAAAGATAGTAAATCGCGTTGCCAGGTCCCTTGCGTAGGTCCACTCCCACGCCACCCCTGATGATTATTACTTCTCCTTTCCAAGATAACTTGCTCCCAGCCAGGAAAAGAGTTAACCCAAAGATTAAAGGAAACCCCGTGCATTTAAGGGTGCGTCTCTAAAAACCCGAGAAACCACCCTACCACATAGCAATAACAACAGCATGAAATGAAAGATCCCAACATTTTTCTCAAAAATTCAAAAAAAAAGGACTGTAATTTTGCTCTGGCTACAACCAATGATCTATCGACGAAGGTAAAGGGTAACCGGATTATCCCTACTTTGAGTCTGTCACCTCCCGTATGGTCTCCTAAAGGAGGTTTCCCTGGTAAAGAGCATTCTATTATCAACATGTCAATAAAGTACCACCCTAGTAAAATAATTGAAAACTCATGAAAACCAGCTACGCTTGAAGAAAAAATAATATATTTCATTTGGAGTTAAAAAATATAATTGTTTCGCTCAAAAATCCGCAAAAATCAGTAAGAGTTAGATACCGACAACCTTATCATTAGAATTCTTACAAAATTCCACGTACAACGGCACTTAAAAAATTAGGTAGTGCTATTTGAAAAAATCAAGTTATCCATAAATTTAGGGAGTTCAATTTAAATAATTGATTACTCAAAACTTAACAAGGTTGGAAAGGTGAACAACTAGCATTAGTTAGCACATTTAATGCATATTAAAGCTACGAAATCGCAGTTAGATAAATTCCGGGATAACTGAGTTATTGAATTTTTTCGTAACGTCAATTTTTTCGGAAAAAGTGAAATAATGCAAAAACCCTCCATTTTAGACATTATCTATAATGCATAAAGTTACATTAGAATTTTTCAAGGAATCCAAATTTGCATAAAAAAACTTATTTGGAACACCCGGTATAAACAAAAATAATTTTAACATGTGCAGCTCATTGATTTGCACAACGTTTATTGCAAAAGTTTTTTTTTAACCTTAATATTTTCCGAGATATCCACCTTCTTCGCACTAATGGGCCACCCTGTATAAAGTCCTTGCACTAAGGAGTTATAAATATTGGACAGGTGGTTTTCTCTATATCTTGTGAACATTGGTACGGACATAAAATTTTTTTGCTTTGTTATAACGTATTCTAATTTATCGAAAAAGTGAAAAAAGGGGTGTTAAAATTTTCGGTTTGTAAACCGTCGCATAACTCTCCATCTTATTTCATAAAATGTGGAGTATAAATAAATGTTTAGTGTGATAATGACAAAATTCTGTAGTTTTATAAAAGTGACACTTAATCGTGGCACGGATAAGTGTTTTACAAATCAAGGAGCAACAATTCTGACTTCAGCATTTAAAACCCACATTGAGCTAATTTTATTGTTATTGACTACCTTTAAAAATATTTGAAATTTCTATAGAAACTTTGGGAAACATTTTGTTTATCCGGAACGTAAACTTGTTTTCTAATTGCAGAAATCGATACTATTGTAAAATAATGAGATTGTTATTTTAATTTACCGTACACTTTAAATCATTTATTACATCGTCTCTACAGGGTGTGGCGCGTAGAGTTTTGATTAAAAGTAATGGCGGATAGAGTTATGTTAAAAATCTGAAATTACGAAGCTATAGGTTTTCGATGACGCCGAGTTCAAATATAATATTGTCCTTAATGTGGCACTTCCGGTTATACCGGAAGTAGACGTCAACTTTGTTATTTTAAATGGAACCTAGTATTTTTATTTTATTTTCGGATTCTACATGAAATTTTAGATTAAATTTGTGAACAATGTCCTATACCAAAAATGAAGTATTTTTGAGATATTTCGATTTTTTTAAAAATTTTGAAAAAATCCTAGTCTACATTGAATACCGATATCTCCATTAATTACGAAGCTAGTGACGTGAAATTGTAACTAATAAACAACAAGCGCTTGCCCGTTAACTCCATGTGTCCAACTCATTGATATTTCATACAGAGTGTTTAAAACTTAGCTGCCACCGTGGCCAATTTAAATCATTTATAAGTTGCTTACTTTAAATAGAACTCCCTGTATTTTATTACATTTTTCGCTGTATTTTTTAAGCCAATTCGTTTGGTATCAGTATTCCCTATACCTAAATCCAACCAGTTTTGAGATATTTCATTATCTTTGTTAAAACATAACAACACTTAATTATTTCAACATTAGTAAAGGGTAGGCCTTGATTTCCATTATTTAAGGTGAAATTTTGATATTTTTTCATAAGTTATTAATTCTGAAAAGTAACCAATAGCCTGAAAGGATTATTAATTATGGATATCATTAAAAACGTTGACTAGGTATTTTGTATTAATTTAATTAGATAACTTACAAACAAAAATAACTAAATGTAATATTAAACAAATAAAGTTTTATAATAAGTGTTCAAAATTAGCTCCATCTACTTCTAAACATTTATAAATCCTTTTCATTAAGCTACGACTTGTAATTCTGGAAATATGGTCGGGTGTTAGAAAATTAAAAGCAAGTAAGACTCTTTGCATCATATCTTCCTTTGTCGTAACAGGTTTGGAAAATACCTGATTTTTAATGTAACCCCAAATACCAAAATCTAGAGGAGCCAAATCAGGAGAGCGAGCTGGCCAACGAAACGGACCTTGATTGGCAATCCATCTATCATCAAACATGTCGTAAAGATGGTCAGCAACACGCCCAAAGTTATGAGGAGGTGCTCCATCTTGCTGATACCAAGCTGAAGTCGCCTCTCCATTTCTTAAAGTATGTAACGCGGGTCGTATGACTTCTTCTAAAATGTCGCAATATCTTTCACCGTTTAAATTTTCATCATAAAATTTTATTGCTAAAATTTTATCGTCTTTTATTGCACAAAAACATTAAAACTCCAACTATCTTGGAAAGAACGTTCTTTAATAACATGTGGATTTTCATTAGACCAAAAATGGGAATTATGTCGATTAAATAATCCATTTTTGCTAAACTTTGCTTCATCACACCATATAACTTTTTTATGAAGTTTTCATCCTCTTGGGTCTTCATTAAAACCATTCACAGAATTGCACCCTTCGAGGAGGATCATCTAATTTTAAGTGCTGCACCAAATGATACGAAAATGGTTTCCATTTGTGTTTTTTAAAATGCGATGAATTGTTCTCGTCGACAAAGTAAGATCTCTTTCACAATCTCTAATAGAGGCATTTGAGAGGCCGTAAAATAACCCAAAACATTAATTTCGTTTATGTCATTGTCCACTAGTGGTTTATTTTTATTAATTTGTGTCTTAAATTGACCAAACTGACGGCAGTTTTTAAGCAATCTTCTTACAATATCACCAGTTGCATTTGGTCGATTTGGATATCTTTCTGCAAAAACACGACAAGTCCTTTCAACAATTCTATTACACTCGCCGTAAATAATAATAAGATTTAGGAAATCATCATTAGTAAACCCTACATTTGCCATTATTTACTATGAAATACAAACTGGTAAAGAAAACTGTCAAAACAACATAAACATTAACGTTCTAACTATCAAATCTTTGACAGCCATGGCCTACCCTTTACTAATGTTGAAATAATCAAGTGTTGTTATGTTTTAACAAAGATAATGAAATATCTCAAAACTGGTTGGATTTAGGTATAGGGAATACTGATACCAAACGAATTGGCTTAAAAATACAGCGAAAAATGTAATAAAATACAGGGTGTTCTATTTAAAGTAAGCAGCTTATAAATGATTTAAATTGGCCACGGTGGCAGCTAAGTTTTAAACACTCTGTATGAAATATCAATGAGTTGGACACATGGAGTTAACGGGCAAGCGCTTGTTGTTTATTAGTTACAATTTCACGTCACTAGCTTCGTAATTAATGGAGATATCGGTATTCAATGTAGACTAGGATTTTTCAAAATTTTTAAAAAATCGAAATATCTCGAAAATACTTCATTTTTGGTATAGGACATTGTTCACAAATTTAATCTAAAATTTCATGTAGAATCCGAAAATAAAATAAAAAATACTAGGTTCCATTTAAAATAACAAAGTTGACGTCTACTTCCGGTATAACCGGAAGTGCCACATTAAGGACAATATTATATTTGAACTCGGCGTCATCGAAAACCTATAGCTTCGTAATTTCAGATTTTTAACATAACTCTATCCGCCATTACTTTTAATCAAAACTCTTCGCGCCACACCCTGTATAATTCTAAAAGCTCTTCACTTATTGTAGTTGCATATGTATGTATTGCATTTACTAATGTTAGGTGTAACCCGCCCACTCTTAATAATAAAACCAAATAATACCCAAATGTACTATATATTTTTAATTACGAAACAAACAACAATAAAAAAATTATTAATTTAAACTTTTTTTGATATAAATGGGTGTTCCATTTTTGGGTAACAGTTCAATATCATACTAAACAAGTGCAAAAGGTTTCAGTAAATAAAAAAATACCAATTTGGAATTTTATCAATCCTTCGACTGCAGATTATTTGAATTCTTCAATCAATACAACGATAAATGATTATATCAATAACGGCTGGTTCTATTACTGTTACTTAAAAATTTCGAATAGAATAACGATACCAGTATGAAGCGAGAACTGTAACTTTCATTACTGCTACTTGGTTGCGACATCCAGTAACAACGAAATTTTCCAATGAAACAATTTATCGATACATCGAATCCTAACGCCATTTTCTCAGGAACTACTATACGATGTACAAACAACGATGTATGTATTATCGATCCATTACAATTTTTGATAACCAAACTTTTAAACTTATTAACGATTTAACGAAATTACAATAAATTCTACAATATTTACAAATGCTTACTTTTTATTTAATTAAAAGGTTTAAGAACTTCGATAACCATGTGTAAACTTTTACAAGAACAACGAATAACATTCGCCAAGTGCGCATATCTAATTGGCGCTAAAACGCAGTAAAATACGAAAATACAATAGGCGTATCATTAAATTTCCAGCACATGGGTTCAAGCGACAATAAAGAATTAACATAAGCGTTAGAAAGTGCTATAATGTAAGAGGCTATAGTAAAATTTAGGAAGCAAAACAGCTATCACGTTTTGATCACGCACTGTGACTTGAAAAGCTATCTAATATACAGGGTGGAGAACTACCAACAAATTATTCTGTAGCACTAAAACGACAAATAATGTAAGAAATTTTAAGGCATACATATATCGAGATTATTTGAAACCACATTTTAAAATATTTGCTTTTCTATTTTTGAATTGTGGATAAAAAATAATATATGTTAGTTAACATGTTCCTTATACCTACTTACTTTCGTTTCTGAGATAAATCGATTTTACCTGATCTGCAGATCCTCCAGAAAAATGCCATAACTTCAAGGTAAATAAGAACAAGCAATTTTGTTTTACATCACCTTACTAAGAACTTTTAACATCCGTTTTGCAATATTTACTATTACGTTATGATGTACAGAGTGTTTTAAATACTACCGCATAACGATAACGACTTAAAACTTAAATAACTTTCTTAACTTAAATAGAACACCCTGTATTTCTGTAACTTGTTGGTATCAGGAACTAGTTACCTTTCAATTGGTATTAGGGTTACCAACCTCTAACTCTAATAGTTTTCGAGATATTTTAAAATTTGGGAGTTTAGCAATTTGCAATTTACTGGAATTTAAGTTACTTGTGAGAGATCAGTAAAATGAACATTATCTTGCAAACATTTTTAATATATAGGCCAATCCAGTTTTAAATATTAACCTTAAAAAAATTTTTTAGAACAAAATAACAGAAATGTGCTGATGACTTATGGCGGGCTCTAAGAGTCAGTCGAATCACGCCCACCTGTCACAAACAAAAGCAACCCTAATTAGTTTCAACAAAAATTGATGACACTGTAAACATTGGTAACTTTGTTAAAATAATTCTAAAAATAATCGTTTTCGAAATTGGCGTACTACTATTAGCGATTTGTATTACATTCTTAGTTAACAAGTTAAAGTTTGTCGATGTTTACAGTATGTTTGATTTTGGAAGTACCAAATAACGGTTGCTGTTGTTAAACATTAGTAAATTGTGACCAGTGTGCGTAATTTGACTGACTCTTAGAGCCCGGGATACTAGTCATAAGCACATTTGTGTTTATTTTTTCTGAAAAAAATAAATATTTTTAAGGTAAATATTTAAAACTGTTGCAAGATAATATCCATATTAGGAATATTTCACAGGTAACTTAGACACCAGTACATCGTAAATTGTTAAACCATCAAATATTAAAATATCTCGAAAACTATCAGAGTTAGGGGTTGGTAACCCTAATACCTACTAAAAGGTAATTGGTTCCAGTTTTCAACAAACTACAGAAATGTAGAGTGTTCTATTTAAATTAAGCAAGTTATTTAAGTTTTAAGTCGTTAGTCTTATGTGGTAGTATTAAAAAAACCCTGTACATCATAACATAATAGTAAATATTGCAAAAGAGATGTTAAAGACTCTTAGTAAAGTAATGTAAACCAAAGTTGCTTGTTCTTATTCATCTTGAAGTTATTGCATTTTTTTGGGGAGTCTGCAAATCAGGTAAAATCAATTTATCCCAGAAACGGAAGTAAGTAGGTATAGAGACATGTTAAAGAACAAACATTATTTTTTATCGTACAATTCAAAAATAGAAAAGAATACAGCGTGATCCATTTAAAATAACCCAACTTTGATATGGTACTTGTTTCTAGAGCACCCTGTACAATCGAAAATATTTTTAAAATATGGTTTCAAATAATCTTGACATATGTATGCCTTAAAATTTGTAACATTATTTGTTGTTTTTATGCTATAGAATAATTGTTGGTAGTGCCCCACTCTGTATATATAATTTCCTTGAAATCTCTATACTGTCTGTCTGTCTGTTTATCATCTCCTCGAGGTGTTTCAACAAAAAAATTAAATACACCATTTGATAGAGGATTTTAAGGCAATGTGGATTCAAAAGTTTTTAAAACTGGCCACACCCACTCTCCCCAAACTTTAAAATTAATTTTTTTTTATTACCATATACAACATTTTGACCTATGACCTTAAGGTTAAACGTTATAGGTTAAAATTCATGTGTTCGTAAGACGCGCTAAAGACTAGTTTACATATAATATCCTTGAAATCTCTGTCTGTTTATCATTTTCTTCAAGGTGAAAACTAAATACACCATTTGATACAGGATTTCAAGGCGGTCTGGGTGCAAGGGTTTTTGAAACTCTAACTTAACCTCCTGGGAGGCTCGCCACACTCACTCTCCCCAAACTTCAAAATTAATTTTTGTTTTTATTACCAAATATGTTTGTATTGACAAGACATTTTTTGTATGCATCATTTTAACGTATGACCTCAAGGTCAAAAGTTATAAGTTAAAATTCATGCATCCATAGGAAGCGCTTAAAGACTAGTTTACACTAATCATATAAACGCGAAACAAACCACTACGGCAACAAAAATAAAATGGTACATATTTAGTGTGGTGTGAAGCAGGCTGTCCTTTAAATACTGATTAGCCAATGTTGAAGCAGCCGTAACAGTACACGTGATTGTAGAACTCCATAGGTTGGTGGCCGTTACTATAGTAAATTATCATATGATGTATGCTACTAGTTATAGTTATAGCGTCAATGCTAAACGTTGTTTTCAATCTTTTTTCTTTTGTTATATTATAACTCTATATTATATAGTAAATAGTAAATTATTTTACTAAGAATTAAACAATATAATTGTTGAGCTTAAAAGTTTGCTGGCGAGGCGTTATGTTTTTTCTTATGAAACACCCTGTATTTTATTGCTTTTGATTACCCGTAAAAAATAAGGTATACTTTACTAAAGGTTTCTATATATATTCATATCCCTAAGTGTTAGAGTTTTTGCGCAATTTACAATTTTCTTTAAATTAATGGTAGTTGGAGATTTTAAAACAAAAATGCATAAGCAATCTAACTAGTTAATGTCATTTTATGATATTTCAGTCTGCTAATAATTGTTCATAAACAAAAATTTAAACGTCCATCACAATAGTTTTCTGTCAAATGGTGGCGTAGTCAAATATGATACAGAGAATAGTGGTTTTTCTTAACATTCTCCTCACACCCGTTTGACTAATTCCCAAATTATCAAAAAAAAAATTTAATATTTGTGTTAGGGTTTTTCATGACAATGTGATAATTTTCATAATCAAAGTAAGTGTTAAAATGGTCTCCTTTTCTTAACTAGTTACGAAAAGTTAAAACCAAAATTTTTGATCGTAACCATGGTTACATGGATTTAATTAGAATTTGAATCCGATTTTTTTTCCTTTTTTTAATTAATTTTTTTAAAGAATATTGTATGTAACATGTAACAAAACATGATTTTTGTAACTCATGTGATTGTAAAGTAGACTGTAAAGTCTTAAAATGTTATTAACTAGTTAAATTACGTATGCATTATTTGTTTTAAAATCTCTCGTTACCATTAATTTTAAGAAAATTGTAAATTGCGCAAAACCTGTAACACTTAGGCACAAGATACCCTTATACCATTCGAAAGAGGACTTTTTATTAACGTTATAAATTAATAAAATAAGGGTGTTTTATTTAAAATAAAACTCATATTACATTGCAACGGTGTTCCAAAACGGATATATGAAAAAAATATATTGCTATGATCCCTAAGTTTTGGGCATGTATTAATAAACAAATGAGATAAATCAGGACAATTTATTTGGAATGGATGTAAATATTGAAAATTTTGATAACCTATTTACTAATGATAATTAAAGTTAATTGATTTTCAGACGAATGTTAGTCTTGAACGGATAGGAATCATGTGTTTACTCAAAACCTGTAAACGAATAGTACATTATTATACGAGTAACATAAGAAAAGCTATTATTATACGAGTGTAATTATACGAATGCAATAATAACCGCTTATGTAACATGTGTAATATACAATTTATTTGACTTTGCATCTTAAATCTAAAAAAACTAAAAAAGGCGGAGCAACACAAGCACTCGCAAAACATTTTCTGGACGTGTAATCCACAAATTTTTATGCCGACAAATCTCAAAATACTTACAAAATTATTATTTAGTTCAACAATTTATTTCTAAGGATTTATTTTTTTCTGGTTGGTACCTACTTGTCACTGCATACTTACTTGATTTTCAAATTTAAATTTAAATAAAGTGACACTTTGTGGTGAAGAATTTAATGGAAAACGAAGTATGGAAACACCAGCTCACATAAAAGATACAGCGGAAGCAGTGATTACTAATTTATTATCAGCAAAATCTGTAACTCGCTACTGGAAAGGGTATAAAGAATTTAAGAAATTGTGCAATAGTAATAGTACCACTAACATTTACAACGAGTATGTTCTTCTTGCATATTTTGATGAGAAATAAAAAAAACAATTCTGCAACTCTTTGGTCCATATTTTCAATGTTGAAACCAACTCTGAATATTAAAGACATCAACATTGAAAAATATTCAAAATTAATTGCTTTACAACCCACCACGTATAACCTAAAAAATAATCACATTAGTTGAGGTTTATGTAAAAGCCTTAATTGGTACTTACATTAACGTTACGGTTACATCTGCGTGAAAATTCCACGTTTTCCTCGATTCAACGTTTATTTGTTTATTAAGCATTGGATGCTTTTCTCTTTTGTGTCCGTTTTGTTGACATTTAGAAAATTAAGTAACAATGGTGCCACCCCGCTTTCTGGGGAATTTTACCAAATGTCACTTTTGTAAGGTCTAGGCCGGGAATTTGATGTTCCCGGCCGATTTTGAATCTTACAAAACTGTCAATAATGACCGGAGGCATGAAAACGTACTTTGCCCGAGTGATATGTGAGGTATACGTGACATTAAAACGTAAAGCCCTCCTGGACAATTTCCTTTATTTAAAATTTAATTTCAAATAATTCCTAAGACGTTATTTGGTAAAAATTTTGTAAAAAACTTCAATTTGCGATAAAGTACCTATTTTGCTGAAAATTCAAAATAAATTATGATTTAAAGAAATTATAGACATATGAGTCGTATACGGGTGTCCAAAACTGATTTGACCACCATATAACGTAATAACGAATATACAGCCTGTTTCAGAGTAAGCGCCTTATTTTTTTTTAGCCACACTATGGGTACTACTTTCAAAATATTTGGCATTAATATGTTTCAGGACATTCTCTACACGATGGTGATATCAGATTTTAAATTGGACGAATTATTTCAAAATGGCGACATTCAACTTTTTTTTCTTAAATGGAATGCCATCATTTTTCTTTTATTATTGAGATCCTAAAAACATTCTTTTTACGGTAGTATTTCGTTTTTCTTAAAAATTCATTTCTTTCCCTATCAAAAAGCAAACTAACATTTTAATCTAGTAGCGCACGATTGTTTTACACTCGATGTTATTTTTGTCCAAATATCAAGTAGCAGTAGACACAAAAGAAACAAATAAACTTTATTTTGTAATAAACATCTACTTTTGAAACTCAAAATTAAAAATTTACATCATATACAAATTTGGTATTTACAAAAAATGCTCGAAATGTTTTCCTTCTTTTTCAATACATAAATTGAAACGTCGTCCAATGGAGCCAATAGATCGAAGGATAATTTCCGGAGAAATTTCGTTTATGCACGTACGAATTCTCTCTTGCATATTTTCAATAGTTGTTGGTTCAACGATGTACACCGGGGATTTTACATACCCCCAGAGAAAAAAGTCCAGTGGTGTCATATCAGGCCAACCAACTGGTCCTCCACGACCAATCCAACGGTTCTCGTATCGATTATTTAAAAACTCCCTAACTGGAAGGGCATAATGTGCTGGAGCGCCATCTTGCTGCCACCACAAATTATTTCTGATATTTTGTGGGAGTTCATTTAGATGATTTTGAATTTCATTTTCTAATAAATTGAGGTAATGCTCTCCATTTAGTCTATTAATAAATATTGGCCCAACAATGTGCTGTCCTATAATTCCACACCACACGTTTAAACTCCATCGATGTTGACAACGTCGCTCACGGGTCCAGTGTGGATTTACATTATCGTAATAATGCATGTTATGTCTTACAACAACAGCATCATTTCGAAAACTTGCTTCGTCCGAAAATAAAACGTTGTTAAAAAAGTTTCTATTTTGTCCTATCTGTTGCAAACCCCAATGTACAAAATTAATTCTTAACTGAAAATCATTTTCGGTTAATTCTTGGTGAAGAATCATTTTGAATGAGGTGAAATTTATTTTTTTATTATCCTCCAGACCGAAGTATGCGATATTCCAACCAAATTTGCAATCTCCTAGTACTGGCATGGGGATTTTCAATAATGTGTAGCATTACCTGGTTTTCGTTGTCGTCATTGCAAGCAGGTGGGTTTTCATGTACCGGTTTCTTATAATCCACAGTTCCCGTTTCACGCGTTCTCTCCAATAATTTAGTGAATGTTCGATGTTCAGGGTGCCTTCTGTTTGGATATTTATTTCTGTACAATCTGGCTGCTTCATAAGGATCTTCATCTGCTTTGCCAAATATTAGGAACATATCAATTAACTCGTCTCTCGTATAACTTAACGGCATTTTAAAAACGTATCAATTAATTTTAAATTAACAATTATAATCTTCAATAATGCAATTGTTATTAACAAGCACTGACAACTAAATTGCATTGATTGACGTTTGAGTACTAGATTAAAGTTTATTTGTTTCTTTTGTGTCTACTGCTACTTGATATTTGGACAAAAATAACATCGAGTGTAAAACAATCGTGCGCTACTAGATTAAAATGTTAGTTTGCTTTTTGATAGGGAAAGAAATGAATTTTTAAGAAAAACGAAATACTACCGTAAAAAAATGTTTTTAGGATCTCAATAATAAAAGAAAAATGATGGCATTCCATTTAAGAAAAAAAGTTGAATGTCGCCATTTTGAAATAATTCGTCCAATTTAAAATCTGATATCACCATCGTGCAGAGAATGTCCTGAAACATATTAATGCCAAATATTTTGAAAGTAGTACCCATAGTGTGGCTAAAAAAAATAAGGCGCTTACTCTGAAACAGGCTGTATATATTTGAATAAAACAAAAAGTTCCTTTTAGCTTCTAATGTAAGTTAATGTTGGCTGTTAAAATTACCCCCTACTTTGACTATCCTTAAAGAGACAACCCCCTTCCTTAATATTTGAAATAGCATTCCTTATATTTTTTATACATTTTGATACATGTTATGTCTACGACTATAAAAATTTTTATTGACAATCACTATTGTAATGTGTGAATTGCAAACTTTCAAAAGGTTTGAAAGTTTGCCGTTATTAACTGCAATGACTTTCCCACGGGTTGAAAGTAAACAGCTGTTCAGTTTCAACCCAAGAGAAAAGAGAGAGAAAGAAATAAAAAGAAACAAGTTTTAGTGTTGTCAATATTATTTATATTATTTCATAACCTAAAAGTATATAATTGTTTTCAATTTTGTAGGTTGAAGCATGTGTAGGAAAGGAACGTTTATGTTTTATTTCATTAACAGTACAAGTCGGTGTTGCTCGAAATAATACAGAGTCATGCTATTAGGAACAAACCCATACGTTTTTTGCACCAACTTAAAGAAACTACATGAAACGGTTTTGGCAACTGGATGTATGTGTATAACCAGAAAATGCAACGGGGAGAAATAATTCAAAGAAACAATCCTATTTAATAAGTAAGAAAATGTATAACAATAAAAAAAAGTATCTTAAAGTATTTTCAATTAGATCCATTTCTAACATTTATGGTTACGTTAGAATTACCGGATGCATTAATAACAAAGGATATTCCTTGTTTTGTTTGGTTGTTGCATACACTAAATTCATTAGAGCTACTTGGCCCGCTGTCATGAGTTGTGCTTGATAACATAACGGCAACTTTTTTTGGCCTTCTAACGAATTGTCCACATATGACTCTGCCACCGCACTGGACTTCCAAAGCTCGTCACTTTGACAAGCTCAGAAAATACCCAATATCAAAGCCACCTGGAAATTATTTGTCACTTCGATAAATAATAAAGATAAAGTTTATTTATAAGTTCTTAGCTTTAAGTTGCACCCTTACGTTAGGTTATTTTTAGTTTAGTTATAGGTTCTTTGGATACACATCCATTCCGAAGAAGTTCCAAACTACTTACTTTTTGTGGAAGAAAGTCTAATGGTGCGTCTTTCAAAAACCTATTGATTTCAATTCTAGAAAACGTACTTGATTTTTTTGGTTTGTAACCCACATTTTGTTTTTTCAAATATGCTATTAGTTTAGAAAATTTCGAGATATCTATATTTTCATTGATATCCAATGTTGTTCGTAACATTGAATATGGTGCCTATAATGTTGAAGGCTTTTTGGATTTAGCCAGGTCGCTAAAATAGGCAAGCACAATATTTTCTAATGTCTTCTGCTGTACATTTTTGGTAGCGCACCAATCTTTATAATCTCTGTAGACTATTTGATAACGACTTTTCTTTTCTCCGGTAACAAATTTTGAACCGCTTTGTTGGCCATTTCCATTAATTCTGGAGGAGTGCCTAGCTCCATTTCACTTTCTAAACTTTGGGACATTTTTAGTTCTCGAATTTTATACACAATGATTAATGAATTTGAAGCTAAACGGAATTTGTTTTTTGTTTTTCTAAGTGAACTTGATCAAAGCATTAGTTTTGTAACAAATTGATACTGATTGTGATTGATACTAATCAACTATACATTAATTTTAAATGTCGATTAAATTTCTTATTGTTGTTGTGTTAATAAATTTCCAACAAAGTAATTACCTAAATTACTGTAGAATGCAAGTAATATAACTGTTTTTTATCTTTAAAGGGTACGTATATTGTAGTTTCAGTTTATATTATTTCACTTCAAATTCAAATTAACAGCTATAAAGGATTGTTTTTGTTTTATTCAAATATATTTATTCGTTATCACGTTATAGGGTGGTCAAATCATTTTGGGACACCCTGTTTTTCTTCCCTAATTAATAACCGATTTTGATTTTGTACAAATTTTCATAGTCGTAGACATAACATACATTAAAATTTATAAAAAATATAGGGAGTGCTATTTAAAATTTTAAGGGAGGTAGTTGTTGTCTTTTAAGGGTTGTTAAAGTAGGGATATTTTAACAACCAATACTAACGTACATTAGCAGCTATAAAAGATAGTTTTTTGTTTTATTCAAATATATTTATTCGTTATCTTGTTATAGGGGTGGTTTAATCAATTTGGGACACCCGTATACAATTAATCAAAAATGAGAAGCATTTTTATTCATGATAAGTAGACAATTAATAAAATTTAAATAAAAGTAACAATTTAGACGTGGTAGAGACCACACGTAGCCTATTTTAACATTTAAATCAAATATAACCTCCGAGTGAACATACCAGAAGGCGACGACGAGTAAACATCAAAGATCGAACCAATGTCTAGAAATTAGAAATTTAAATTATGAGACTGTATTTAATTTAAACCATATTGTTTGCTAGAAGTGTAAACAAATAATTGAAGCAATGTTAAAATAAACAATAAAATATTATTTAACTACGAATAAAGTGTGAAAAAAACTTACCGTTTACAAGCAATTAACCTAGTGCAGCGACTTAGTGAAGCTCAATATTGTCGGTGAAGCTAACCAAAACGTTCCCGAGTCTGCAACAAACAACAGTTGAGGAAATGTAAAAGATATGGAACAGCACTCACCTGCAGTATAAGGTAGACGTTAGTTTTAAGATTGCATAAAGTAGTTTCCTGCAGTTTTTCACTGTTAAATTGTAGTGTTAAGATCGAACGAAAATAACAATACGGGGGTGATCGTGTTCGTAAATTTCGCCATTTTGTAAACCATTGCGCACATCAAAACTAAGTTTTGTATAAAGCCATAATTACAATATGATAATTTCGTTTGACCTATATTCCGATAGTGTCAACAACCCGTATGTAAGGGATTTGATTACAAGACATGACAAATAAAACATTTTTTCTTAATAAAGAGTCTCTTTTTAATTGTTGAATAGATCGCTGGTGCATTAACATTAAAATTTTAGCTGAGATAAAAAAATTGCTTTAGGGGTCCGCAATGCAATGTAGTTCAATTTTGAGGTCTATGCTTTCTAGTAGCTAACACGTAAGAGCAGCTGGTTGCCCAACGACGGCAGAGTGGGAGAGAGGATTTGAGTGATATGAAAGAGGTTCCAAAACCGGTGCACTATCAAGACGCTACCTGTGAAGTAAGTACTAAAGTAAAACCAATAAAGAGGATATATTTGGTTTTATTTATGACTAGAGTACAGACATAAAGAGAAAAGTAAATAATGAGTAAAACCCTAGCTACGTTAGCTAGTATTTAATGAAATTACCTCAAAACGATAGAAAAAATCACAAAAAAAGCTAGGTGCAAATTCTACACACAAGCGGTCAATTAACTAAATTGGTTAAAGAGTTTCGCATTAAACAAGAGTACTGTACACAGCTCAGTCCGTAACAAAATCATATAAACACTACGTCAAGAATAATTGTAGTGTTCAATTGAATTACAATCAATTAGTGAATTAGAAACCCCTTTACACATAAAATTAAAAAAAAAACTGCGGCGGAGGTTGTCGAGTAATACAATGCGACAAATATACTAGCGGGAGGATTAAAATTCAACGTAACATATTGCCAAAGACTTACGTTCACGGTTCTGTTATAAATTATAACGTTATGACAAATTGAATGATTGAATAATTAACCTGTAAATTCAGAACACCCTGTAAAAGGATGTTTAATATTTTAATTATGGAATAGATTTATCTAATATCCAACTATTTAAACGTAAGAGTAAATTTTTTATGATTTGTTGGATTAGAAGATATTGAATTTTTAATACTCCATATTTTAAGAAAAGTCGACGTTACTTAGAACACTTTGTGTTTAGGTATATGGAACTTTTACCAAAGTATACCTTATTTTTTACAAGCAATCAAAAACGCAGTATGATACATAGTGTTCGATAAGAAAAAATGTAACTTTCATACGCCACACTTTTTTGGGACATACATTTCAAAATTATATTAAAATGTAAAATTTATCAAATTGCAAGCTACTAAAATGACAAAACTTTTACTGTTTCGGTATAAATCTTGGTCCCGTTGGTGATGATTCACCCTGTATATTAGTTTACAAAATTTCTAATGTAAATTCTAACAAATTTTTAAGAGTTTTAGTCAAATCTTCTTCATAGTTTATACAGGGTAATTCATTACTATTTTGAAATAATTTAACACTAGAATCCCGACCTTTATTTATGAAGATTTAACCCAAAACACCTAGATGAAAGATCGCTCATTACTAAGTTACAGGGTGTTTTGTTTAAAAATCTAAAAACGATTTGTGCTTAGATTTTAAAATTAATTGACGTATTTATTTCATATTTGGCAGGGAGTGTAGACACTGTACACCATACACCCTTCGAAATTATGTTAAACAAACATTTCTGTTTACTATCAGAGACGTACGACAGGGGTAAGTGACCGGTTAATCGTGCCCAAATTTAACGCCACTGGCGGAATAAAAATTTTTGTACAATTTTTCGATCCTCCATTATTTATTAAGTAAATAATGTACTCTTTCCTCATAACGATTAAGTCAATATTTCTCGAGATATTTTAAGTTAAACATGAAACTGTACCATTGAATTGAAAAAAAATTAAAGCACTCCACTAGATCAAAAGAATTAATTCAGTTCAGAGCTAACTACACGAAACAAATAATATTAAAAAATTATCCATCAAATGTGACTTATCGGATTGTAATTTAAATAGAAATCAGGTTATTTGCTTTAATAATATTTTAAAATCACTTTGAGTTATTTTAAAGTTAGAAGATCTATTTTATTTTTGTCAATAAATTTTAGTATCTTTATTGTTAATACGGATTAAAGTTTAATTTACGTAGTAAATGCAATCCACTGGCTCAAAACGTCGATATTAGTTATTACCGAGTTACATACCAAAATTTAAAAAATGATACAGCTTCATGTTTAACTTAAAATATCTCGAAAAATATTGACTTAATCGTTATAAGGAAAGAGTACATTATTTACTTGAAAAATATTGGGTATTCGAAAAATTTACTAAAATTTCTATTCCGCCAGTGACGTAAAATTTGGGGACGATTAACCGGTCACTTACCCCTACCGTACGCCTCTGGTAGTAGACAGAAATGTTTGTTTAACGTAATTTAGAAGGGTGTACAGTGTCTACACTTCCTACCAAATATGAAATGGATACGTCAATTAGTTTTAAAATACTGAGCACAAATAGTTTTTAAATTTTTAAACAAAACACCCTGTAACTTCGTAATGAGCAACATTTTATCTAGGTGTTTTGGATTAAATCTTTATAATTTGAGGTCGGATTCTAGTGTTAAATTATTTCCAAATAGTACTGAATCACCCTGTATATATTAAAACTTGTCAGCAGAAATCTAGTTATTCTGTATTATTAAAATAAAAATGTTATGGTTTTTATAAAAAAATGTAACTTATTTATTATAGTATGTTCTATTTATATAATTTCAGAATGATAGATTTGTTTCTAATTTTCAGCTTAGTCTCCGGATACTTTTAAATTCAATTTAAAAAATTTTACTCCAAACCCTATTTTTATTCTTTATTAAGTACCTACTATCAAAATCATACAATAAATCTTTTCCGTTTCTAGCTCTGAGCATGAGGAATATAATTACATTTAAAAAGCATCTAATTATAAAATTTGCGACTCTGTACTACTGCATAGAATTTTTTTCTAAAAAACTGTTAACGAGCACATTTGGTGAATTATCCATCAGATAAACACAATAAATGTTTGTTTTATGTTGAATTTAAAAAAAGTTGATCCAAAATCCAATCGTCACGGTTTGATAAACTTGAAAATTTGGTCACGTAATGTTACCCTAGGTGGAATAAAAGCACGATTGTTTGATTACATTTTATAATATTTGTGAAATATTTTTGTTACTTTAATTTTATCGATTATTGATCTTTTGAAACTTTTACAAAATACATTTTTGCATAACCAAATTCTGGAATTAATTAATAAACAGGAAAGTAATGAGCTTTCAAACTGTTGTGTATAAGGACTATTACAGTTTGTAACCGGATCATTAATATCATGTAGTACATCATTAATTTAAGCCACAAATTCCCCAAACGTATGTTTTGTTATTGCACTTTAGTAACAATTTCTGAAATTGACAAATTGAAGTTAAATTACACTTATCTGCTCAAAACGCTTCAGAATAAATCGTAACATTGTAACTAAAATTTGTTACATGACTATTATACTTGGACATTCATAAAATCGTTAAAGAAATTATGGAGACAAATATAAACGGATCATAAAGTATTACCAGAACCTGCTCAAGAAAAGCTATAAAATACCACTAAAGCAAGATTGTGTACAATGGATATTCAAGTATATAAATTAAGTGTTTTTTCAATTTCAGCGTTTTATGTAAAATTTACACTAACGCTAATACAAAAATAACGATCCGACTTCTAAATTGACACACTTCTGATGGAAATTGATGTAGAGTGATTAGGCGTTCCAGAATGATGATTTGAGCACATGGGTTATTTGAGGGAACCGAAGGACGTAATTTGTTCAACATTTGCTTTCTATCTCACCAGAATATCGTATAAAGGACCAAGCCGAGGCTGTACGTATCAATTTAATATCTCACGCTTAAGACGCTTCGCATAAGTTGAATGGTAATCAGAGAACGGCGAATAACAAAAACATCTATTCAATGCTAAAGCGAATAATTTTAAATAAACTTTATAGGGTAATTAGTTACATGAAATTAAACAAGTTTTGATGTCTCGTTACAGTTTCTAGGTAAAATTTACGCATTGTGGTTGTAAACCACGTTCAGCGGTTTCGACATCATTTCTAAACAGTTTCGCCTCCTCCTCAGTGTTAATTATTTTAATTAATTTAATTGTATATTTAATTTATTATTTATCTTTGTATAATCGAATTGATTTTTATTTGTTAAAGTAGACTTATGAATGCAATTAGTTTTTATCACATATGTCCTTACGTTATTTGTATTTAACGACTCCTTAAATATGGGTTAAAAGCGCAACATGTTTAAAGTTCTACTTCTAACACGTTGCTTATGAAGCAGTCACACGATGCATTAAAATTATTTAACTATTCTTTGTGATTTTTGTGACTTGTATTTGATCTACTCTACCCTGATGAGCGTCAATAAAGCAAAACTCGTGTTTGGCAATGTTCATAAATTTACAGCCGGCATCTGACTAACTACAAATTTCTACTAATTATCTTATATTTGTTGAATGCAGTACGTGGCAACTTTCATTGAGGTGTCGACACTGGTAACACTTGGTTATAAAGCAGCTCCATGATGC
The DNA here is from genome assembly GCA_030710515.1 of Abscondita cerata. Taxonomy (NCBI): domain Eukaryota; kingdom Metazoa; phylum Arthropoda; class Insecta; order Coleoptera; family Lampyridae; genus Abscondita; species Abscondita cerata. The sequence goes on along the minus strand of JALBCR010003402.1, from coordinate 2,676 downwards.
GTTGAAATTGTTTAACTGTTTTCAGTAATTTTTGTAGACTTACATTTGAGCTACCCTAGACTGTTGAGTATCAATAAGTCGAAACACGTGTAATGTAGATGCCTTTCGGGATTCTGCAATTATAACTGGATAGTTATTCTGGTTTGCAGTAATTTGATATGGTGCGTTAAAATGGCCATAGTTTTTTTTGCAATGTGGATAAATTCAGAGCCCTGCATCTAACTACATACCGATTTCAACAAAGTATTTTGTAGTTGTAATTTGTATTTTTAGGTTTACTTTTATTGGCAGAATATTTTTTAAACTATTCTATTATAACTGTTAGACCTATAGCCGTCGACCATTTTTATTTTGAGATTCCCCAATTTAAATCATTTGTTTATCTTGTATTACATACGATTAAGCTTGTTACGGTTTTATTTTCAAAATTAGAACGTATGTTAAAAGCCTTCTTAAAAACGTGTGTCGTGTGTAGCACGTTACGTCGAATTTGCCGCGCATGTTGCTCATTTTCCATTGGTGGAAATAAAATCACAAAAGTTTCGGAGACGATCAGCGGAAATTTTATTCTTCTTTCTACATGGGTGTTTTTGGCGTGCCTCTTGAGTTGAAATTTTACACATAAATTATTAATGTGTGATTTAAGATTTCCAAGTCAAATTGGTGTTTAAATTTAAATCCGGCCGCATTCACCGTAAGTACACTTTGTATTCTTCTTTTGTGGTTGTGTTAGTTCTAATTACGACGTATGCTTTAGCACGTGCGTTGACCTTATATTTTCATCGTGCATTAGACCTAGATAACTCCTGGGGGTGCTGGAATGGTTAATTAAGAACCTTTATCTATAAAACTTAACGACTACCACGGTTTCGCATAGAGTTAAGCTGCAACCAACCGGTAGACATTACGTTCTGCAGGGTTGTTCATGCTGCATAATTTCTACTTCGAGGAAACATATTTACCTTCCGTTCTTCGCTAGATACCTCCCTAAGGGAAATCCTGGGGTTACCTACTTTCTGGAGCTGTCGAATACTGTCGCTAGCAGGAACTTTCATTCTCGGAACTGCATACTACAGAATACCGCTAAGTTTTAATGTTTAAGTAACCTATTCAATATTAATGCGTATGAAGCTCACGTACGTGTGACATAGTACGGTTTAATCTCTAATATTTAAGCAAATTTTTATTCGGGGTAGACTCCACAACCGACGTTTGGTTTTGTTTTTAATCAGCTCAATACGAGCTCGGGCGCTTTACATGCGGCGGTTGAAGCTAAACAAAGGCCTTTTAAGAAGGCGGAGTTACTTACCTTTTTAATCCGAGTTTAAGTTTGTTTTAACACACCGTGTGTAAGTGACGTGTGTACGCATAGCCTTCTTAGTAACCCATCCTCAATTGAAACGCTAACTTTAATTTGGGTGTCACTAAAAGCTTACCTGAAATTTGACACACCAATTGCAAGCTTTATTTATTGTTGTTGCTAACGCACGAAACTATATGCGACAGTTTCTCTCTATTTCTGTCACATTCCTATTACTTTAAGATTTGTTTGCTGTATTGAATTGTCTGTTTGTCTCTCTGACGTGTGTTCGTTTTAGCGTATTAGAACTTAAGTAAAACGTGTTGATCTGTTGTTTGGTCGGTTTTATTTCTTTTTATTACTCAGCAGGTGGCGCCTTGTTAGGCAGCAGTTTATTTCTTTACAGTTCTTCAAGGACCCCCACTCACCGACTAAGTCAGACGCTGCTATTTTAACTACCACCAATACTGGATCCTCCACGAATTTAGTGAGCGACATCGAGCCAAATTTCCTTACTTTTCTCTCTAGCTTGTACCGCTTGAGCCGTGGCTTTGTTTTGTTGTTATTCAAGATTTTCGATTACAAAGTTTGATATTTTTTTCTGATACCCTGTATAACCGATATCAACTTTTAAATTATGGACAGGTAAGGTCGTTACCGCCTAAGTGTGAATAAAATTTGAATTAACTATTTCCAAATAACCTAAAAAATTGCGTGAAATATATTAAAGTCGATACTGACCCAATTAAATGTTTGAAAATCTATATCTCGTAAAGCCCTCATAGTTTTCTCGTAGATTTAGAATAAAAATAAAAATATGTGTTTCCATTTAAATATACACCCTGTATAATTGAAAATATTTTTAAATTGTAGTCATTCGGGAACCTAAAAGAATAGTCAAAATTAATTTGGAAAAAAATGTACTTTTAAACCCACTGCAAAGGTCCGAGTACTACACGGACAGGTGGTATATTATTTTATTCACAATCAATAAATTGTGGTGTCAAGGGTCTGTACTAGACACCCGTTTGATCAGAGAAAGAACTGGCGGAGTCGGTTTAGATGCGTTTATTTTCTTTCACTTACAGTAGTCGAGATGAAATATTTACATGAATGAATGTGCTGGCGTAAAGTTGTTGAACATACTCGAAACGTACGGAAATGCCGCGTTTGCAGTAATAAAACGCCGCTCAGTGTTACATACCGGTGTATTATGAATTGTTGCCGGTTAAAGTGTTAGCGACGCACTACCGTGTTGACTGCCGGTCAGCGTCGTGAGCTCCGTCGATGCGGCGTTGAACTTAACTGGACTTGTCACCGGTAGACTTGACTACCTTACTTATTCTAGCAATACGTAACTGAACGAAGTACACTGA
>JALBCR010003401.1:0-83283 GCA_030710515.1 Abscondita cerata | reverse complement strand
TTAGTAGGGTTTAATTATGATACAGCAGCTACCCACAGTCGTACAGCGCAAGAAGCTGCGCAGGACATTGTGCAAAACTGTGATGCTTCTTCTCCTATTGTGAGGCCTCCAAGTACACAAACATCACGACCAAGTTCCATTATATCAGCAGAATTTCCACAAAATATATTATCCCCTCATATTCTATTTCTTTCGAAGAATCGCAAAGTATGCATTTGTTTGAGTGATGTTACTTTGAAGTAATTATAATATCTTATTACGTCTGTATTTTGATAAAATAAATAAATGTGGTATAATTTGTGATTCTCTTTACTTACCTGAGTGTAACCGCAACCATCTCCACCAGAGGTATACAACTTCGCATATGTGTGTCCTCTTTTTGTAGATCATTCTGCAATTTTGCACATAATTCATCGAAACTGCCAACAGACATGCGAAAATAATTGAAAAATTTTGAACTATCCGCCCATCAACTGCCTGCTTTTAAGAAGTGGATGAATCCAAAATTTTCTGGTTTTTCGCGACTGTTTACGACGATACTATAGCATTATTAACAATATGCGTCTTTTTCGTTTATCCATTGTAGTGCAACTGCCAAGACTTTATTTATTACTAGCAACCGTGTGTTGTGTGAACACAATACAATTGAAACAACGGCACGTCTACGGCACGGTTCCCGTTAAAAAACCGTATAGTGTGAAAGAAGCCTAAAGGACTATTTACACACGTCAGTGCCGTATCAGTACCGTGTCAGTTCAGTATTAGTGTCAGTGAAAAATAAAATATCGTTTGTATCAAACTGACCTATTCAGACAAGTCCGACACAGTAACGTCTTTTACCGTCAGTGCCGCTGCAGTATCCGTAACGTGAATGTTAAATAGATCGACAACAATATTTTACGACATTTTCACTAAAGTGCTAACGGGATTTTTTGGTTGCTCTAAGAAAAATAAAAAATTGATGAAAAATTAATTGAATTAGTACGAGATTGTCCAGAATTGTACGATTTGTCAAATAAAAATACATGGACACCGGTTTTAAAAACAATATTTGGGGAAATATAGGAAAAAAACTGAAACTTGAAGGTAAGTTGTTACTTTATTATTAAATTGTAAAAGTTAAAATGTTATTAATTAAATAAGTTATAAAATAACCGTTTTTAAATTTTTTATCTTGCCAAGGCACACGTCCAATATCTGATATAAAGTAGTTAGTAAACAATTCTCTTACAACAAATGCGGCATTAGTTGCATTTCCCCTTGCATAGGTAGATTTTGTCGGTTTGTCTGCCAAATAACATCCAAGTTTGCATTTGGATTTTGATATGTATATGTGCTTGTGTCATATTTTTTATGAAGTTATGTAGAATGCAAGCTGCCAAAATTATATTATCTACATTTTCCGGTTTGGCCTGGATTCGTCTCGTAAATATTCTAAATTTTTGAATTAAAATACCAAAAGAATTTTCAACAGTCCTTCGAGCTCTGCTTAAACGATAGTTGAAAATGCGCTTAGAATCACTCAATCCGTTTCCTGCATACGGGCGCATCAGATAAGTTTTTAGAGGAATGCCTCATCACCAACAATCACATAAGGAGCCTCAGTGTCTATGCCTGGTAATGTTGCAAGACGTGGTACAGATAAAGTATTGTTTTGAAGGGCTTTCCCCAGATTAGATTTAGCAAAATACCACCATCACTATTCTTGCCATAAGCACCAACATCAATAGCTATAAAGTTGTAATGTGCATCAACAAGTGCCAGTAACACAACAGAAAAGTTTTTCTTGTAATTAAAAAATTGAGATTCGCTATTTGGGAGAGCTTGAATTGTAAAATGTTTCCCATCTATCGTACCCAAACAATTGGGGAAATTCCAAATTGTGCTAAAGCCATCAGCAATAGTTTTCCACATTTCTTCTAAAGCTTGAGGCAACATTTCACTCATTAAAATGTTTGTTAGTATTTTGCAAGTTTCTATTACAATAATTATGCACTGTAAAATGTCCCATGCGGTAACTGAATGATATTGTTTTTAAAGAATCTCCAGTAGCGAGATACCTACAAAAAAAGTATTTGTTAATTTAGTATAGACTGCACAGTTCAGCACCTAACCACTAATTTATTTTCAGGGTCCGCATGTAAGACCAGATGGAACAATATAAGAGACAATTACAGAAAAGCTTTAAAAAAAACAATAACTAAAAGTGGACAATCCGCAAAAAATAAAACTGTATAAATACGCGGAGCAGTTGGAATTCCTAAATAAATTTTTGATGAGAGAAATACGAAAGGAAATATTGAATCACAAGAAGACGAGGTGAAGGAACAGGAACAGGAACATAATGAAGAAAAACAAAGCAATGAACAGAACGCAGTGAATGATGAAAATCCTCCAATTGTAGAACTAGAAACTAAAGATGAATCACGGCAATTTTCTACGCCTAAAGCGTATTTAACAACTTCCAACAAACGTAAAAAAGTAAATGCCTCCCAACAAAGTGCATCTTCCCAATTGATAGAAAGCTACTTCAAGAAAAGTCAGAACCTTCCAATTCATCTGTTCGAAAAGTAGACTCCGTGGACGCATTTTTAACTGGAATAGGTTCAACACTCAAAACTCTAAGTCCATATTATTTAAATTTAGCCAAATCTGAAATATTTCAGACAGTTCAAAAATACGAACTGCAAATGATAACTGCGCCGGCGTATAGATCAAACCAATCATTGCATGGTGAACATCGAAGTAGTTCTTCAGAAACACCTTGTGTTAGCCAATATCCAAATGTTACATCTCCATGCGATATGGCACAATCACCGGCAATGTATTCAAATACTTCTACACGAACATCGACTCCAGCGTCCTATCAACAAGCGGACTTGATTCAAACCTTTTTTAAAAATTATCAAGACCTTTAACGTAGTATATGTATTACATACATATATTTGGTATTTATGTTTAGTTATGTTCTCAGTTACCTTTCTTTGAATAAAAACTGTTTTATTACAATAATTACGCTTACTCACCTTAAACATACTGCTAAACGTTCCCTCGGGGTAATTGCTTTTCTCCAGTGCGTGTCTTGTTTCATTAAATGTCTTTCTATTTTATTCAGCAACATATTAAAACAATTTTGAGACATTCTAAAATATTCAAAATATTTTTGTTCATCGTCTACTAATTCCCGATATAAAGTAATAAATTCTCCTTCACTTTGTCGTGTCATCCATGCTTTGTGTACCCATTTTCGCTTTTTATGTAAACTCCTATTTTCCTCTTCCTCATCTAGGGCTATGGCGATAATTGCCAATTCTTTATTGGTAAAACAAGCCATTCCACTGATATTTCACTGCAACCACTGTTTATATACTACGGACGTGTGTGTATTGACATCACTGAGCGACCACGGATAACAATGATACTGAACTGACACGGTACTGATACGGCACTGACGTGTGTAAATAGTCCTTAAACCTGCCGTGCTGCGACGGCAGCCGTGTACGGCTTGTGTAAAAGCTTGCATTTATAATAATGTGTTTCCATTAAGCACGGCTACGTAGCCGTACACGGTCATGTAAAAAACCACGTGTATGAAAGGGGCCTAACTCGTCCCGTAGGTTTTATAAAAAAATATTCCTTTATTGGATCTTCCAAAAGTGAAGCTTAAAAAAGACAATGTTTTGTCATCAAGTTTTAGCTGACGTTTTGCTCCTTTTAGATGAGGGCTTTTTCATAGCAAAAACTTTCTTTTAGGCAGTTTTGTCAAACACAAAAAGCGAAAATAACATGGAAAACCTGGACAAGATTGTTGATGAACTAATTATTCAAATTTTGAACGACATTTATTGTGGTGATGAACGCGCCAATTATTTGAAATATATTTTTTTTACAAGCGCTATCACACAAATTAATTGTCTTATTTATCTCAGGGTGTAATTTACGGAATCGCTATTATTTAATTTCTCCTACTCTTGGTTATTGGTTATTGGTTTTTACTATAAGTTTAATAAAAATGAATCTGTTTGGCTTTTAGTTTCTAGGCTTATTAAAAAAAAAAGGAGATTCTAACCTTCGATTAGGAACAAAGTGCCGACTATTATACATTTCTGGAAAGCTCTTAATCAGTGAAATGTAAATACAAATTGACATACAGGGTGTCCCATATAAAAAATCCTAACTTTGGTAATTTCTCAAAAATGGGGACACCTAGAAAAAAACTAAGCACGTCACTGGATTCTGCATAAAAAAATGTGTAAGATTCCGTTTTTACCTAGTCAATAACTTATCAGATACCTGAATTACAGAGGGTGTCTGAAAATGCACACTTTTCAATTTCACTCTGTATTTCAAAAACGAAGAGAGTGATGATAAATCTGTCTGCGCTATTGTTTGTTTTACAAAAAAAGTGACACAGGTTCGGGAAAACCCCAAAACTCAAACTGCAATAATAACGGAGATACCCTGCAAAAGTGTCGAAAACAGGACACCTTGTACATTAATGATCTTCCGTTATCGCTTTCGTTGATTTAGGTTAAGTGGCCGCTGAATACGATCTCAAAGATTCCCACCAGCTACTTTTATTTCTTAATTTTTTTAGTTCCGTCTCTTGTCCTCGTCGTTGCAACTCTCTTTAAACCGACAGAAAACTGTAATTAAATTATTAATTACATTAAGAATAATTAATTTCTTGACTATTCCATGCAGATCGCTTTCCTCTTTCTTTCTTTTCTTAAATTTTCAAGCCAACCTAACCTTTTTTTTCTTGATTTTTGTTGATTTTTTTAATTTAACTATTTATACTGGAGTGTTTTCCACGGATTTTTTATGATGTCCTAACATCCTTATATGCCCATCCTGGCTCTCGCCTTGTACTCTTTTTCCCACAATCTCAATGACGTTGACATACTAGTTTATTTCGAAATTTAACTAATTAGTCTACTTATTCCTAGAATTGGGTGCTGTGTTTAAGCTTTGTACCTACCAACACCTTGTATTTAAGTGATATTTACACAAGAACAAAAATAAAATAGTTCAAATTACAAGCAATGTGGACCTACTACATTTTCTCAGACAGTTCTTCTACATACATTTAAAGACCAGCGATGCTGATTATCAATTTGTGTCACGCAATGCGGATTTTTGGTAAAATAATAGATGGAAATTATGCCTATTTACAGATCCATCGAAAGTCACAAAAGTGTGAATGCTCCTTGTTTTAGTGAGCCTATCAAGTAACATTCTGAAACTTATTTCTTTTGGATGTCGTTTTTCTGTATATTGTGTTTTATAAAGTCGACTAACTAACAGACACTTTCTCTCAGTTTTCCCAAGCACAAAAATCATCTCAGTCGAGTTCCAGTGATTTTTAATAGCATTGTCAGTTCTAGACAATAAAAGATTGGTGAGTTGTTCCTGAACATTTAGCAAGGGTCAATTTATAGTGCAGTGCGCAATAATAGTACAATTGAAGGTGGACGAAGTTAATATAATTAAACATGCCTCAAACGACAAAACTCACATCTGACCATCTCTTCTCTTCAATAACTGAAACACAAAAAAGACATCAATAGAAACTAAAAACCATCCTAGCAAAAAACAAATTTTACTTGTCACAACACCAGGAACCGGTCGATACAGAAGTCAATGATAAATCATCTCCACCAAAAACTAAAAAATACCCCCAATATTTTTACATGGCTCGAACAATCACAAAGAAGTGATGTCAGATATCAAAATGCTGACCTAGAGGAATTTAATACAATATATGCAAACAGTGCGTTAAAAATCCACCTAACATCTGAAGACGACTATAGAAAATTGGCAAAACATTACCTAGATAATAAAATCCCATTTCACACAGTTCAAAACCCTTCTAGTAAACCACATTCTGTAGTAATAGAATATGTACCCTCGTCTATAACAGAAGAAGATATTATTTCCGAACTAACACTAAATAAAAGTAATTGAAGTAGTTAGACTGTATTACAAAGATAGACTGCCAATGCCAGTATGCGTTGTAGATCTTTAATATACGATTTGTACAAATTCAAAACTGTGGTAAAAATTGAACCTCAAAGACCAACCAAAAATATCCCATAATGTCATTGATACCAACGTATTGCTGTTTAAAATGCTCAAAAATCATTTATACACAGAATGTGATAAAAAAAATTTACGAACCTCCTGTGTGTACAAACTGTAATGAACAACACCCTTCTAATTAACGGGGACGCAAAATCTTTTGCGATGCGCAACTTAATCGCAACAATAAAAGACCATCACTAAAACCAATCTCTGACGATAATGCTAAACATTAAACCAAAACCTGTGCTTCCACACTGACCAACTTATCAAATAATAAACGCTCACCCGTGAACTCAGTACCAAACTCCTGAGCGTCTAACAACATTGTTACCATTATTTTTAAGCATATGTCAAGCAAATAAAATCCTTGTTTGTTAAAAATATAATTCCTTTTAATCTTCCATAATCCTCTCCTTAAAATCTACAAATCCTAAATTGGAACGCCAATGGTGTTAAAAAACAACGTACAAACTTAATATCATTTTTAGCAAGACACAATATAGATGTTGCCTGTATATCCAAAACACATCTTTCAAAAAATGAAGCTTTCAAGGTGTCAAATCAAATCTATCGTAACGACAGGGATGCCGCGATAGCGTTTAGGGGAGTAACAGTTCTAGTCAAAAATAAGTTATCTCACTACCACCTTGATAACATCAGCACGGTCAACTTAGAAGTCATTGTGGTTAAAATTCAGCTCGGCGATAATGCATATTCAAATATCGCAAGTGCTTATAAACAACCAAACAAATCGTTAATTGAACAAGACATCGAAACAATATTTGACACAACTGAACCAATACTAGTAATTAGCAATTTGAATTGCATGAATACGGCATGGGGATGTAGATATGTAGATGTACAAACCCCAACTGAATTAAACTTAACGACTTTGCATCAAAATATGTATTTTAAGTCATAGTACCGCAAGAACACACATATTTTCGTTATCGCTCGATCACCAATCAGACATATTATATGTTGTTGTTTAAAAAAACAATACACACCGAATTAGATTCCAATTATAATCCAGTAATTATAAGTTTTATCGCCCAAACAGTAGTTATTCACAATACTCCAAGGCTGATAAATGGAATAGTAAACTGGCAGCTATTCCAAAAAAAACTAGACCTTAACTGCTCTGTTTCTAAATTACCACTAATTTCTACTGACATTGTCAATCAACTAACTGACCTAACAAACGCAATTACTACCAGAATACGACAAGCCACCAAAGCAAAAAAAAGAAAAAAACTAATAACTATAACATTCCAGCCAATTACATACTAGACCTAATTAAGTAAAAAAGGCAAACTCGTCGCGAATGGCAACACACAAGAAACCCAGCTACAAAACACATAGTAAACAATCTAAGTCATAGAATTAAACAAGAATTAGACGATTTTAGAATACGAACTTGCCAAAAATGTATTCCAGATTTGGAACCAAACGATTCAGGTTTTATTGAGAACAACTAAAAAGGTACTAAAACAAAGAACTGAAATATCATCAATTATTAACCATGATATCACATATTACATAGATGATGAAAAATCGAATGCGTTTGCTTCTATCTTAGAAGCTATCTGCAAACAGCAGTACAAAGAATACAGATTCCTGCATGTGTTGAACTACGTAGAAACTCACTTGCCTCAACCAACTTCTTCTCCAGAAATAGAAAGGTTAATCGAACAGCTTCCCAACAAAAAGGCAACAGGACATTACTTAATTTCTAACATAATACTAAAACATCTAACACAAAAAATACTAACACTAATTGCAACGGTATTTAACTTCTGTCTACAACTAAGCTATTGTCCAAAATTATGGAAACTCTCACATGTTTTGATGTTTCAAAAAACCTGAAAAATCCTAAACATTTAAAAAATTACCGACCAATTAGCCTTCTTCCAACAATGTCTAAGCTCCTAGAAAGAATAGTAGTTCCCAGGTTAAAAAGGAAAGAATCCAATTTGAAGATAATCCCTCAATTACAATTTAGATTTCGAAACGGCCATTCAACATACCATCAATTACAAAGACTCACTGAACTAATAGAAGACCGTTACAAACTCGAACAGTACACCGCGGTACTATTCATTAATATTTCCCAAGCCTTTGACACTATATGTCACCTAGGGCTAAAAGACAAAATTGCTCACCTAAATATATCCGGTTACTTAAAAGCTATCCTCTATTCTTTTCTTGGCGACCGATTCTTTAAAATAATGATGCATAACTTACGTTCGACAACAAGAATGATGAAAGCTGGAGTCCCACAAGGCAGTGTCCTAGGGCCAATGCCCTTTAACATCTGTCACGATATGCCTTGTGTGCAAGCTGACTTACTAATGTTTGCCGACAACACTGCGATTCTTGTCAAGGACAACAACTTACAACAGGCGGTAACTAAACTTCAAAAAGCTGTAAATAATCTAAGCCAATGGTTCAACAAATGGAAGTTAATAACTAAATGTTAACAAATTCGCAGCCAAAGTGTTCACATTACGCAGAATAAAAAACCCTTTGCCAATATCAATTAACAAAAATCTTGTCTGTTGGAAAAATAATTCTGAGACAGTTAAATATCTAGGGGTGCTGCTGGACACTAGATTCTCGTGGAAACCGCACATTGTAAATAAACTAAATCAAGGATAGGCAACATTAAGACATGTTTATCCAATAATAAATAAAAAATCAAGCTTAAAAACAAAGTGCACTTTATTATTATATAAAAGCTTAATAAATTTCCCTTGTAATGTATGCTTGCGTCATCTGGGGTAACTCAGCACGAATACATATCAACAAAATACAAGTGATGCAGAATAGAGTCCTACGAATTGCTGTCAACGCTTAGTGGTACGTAACTAACAAACAGCTACACAAAAAATTGTGCCTTAAAAATTAATGAACATATCAAGAAACTTGTCATCAAATTTCATAGCAAAATAAACAATTGTGAAGGTGTAAAATTTTATAATTTAAGTCGCAAAAACATTCACCTAAGACTTAAACGCAAACTAAGTCAAAACATCCACATATTGCTCTTATAATTACTTATCTATTTTACTATTCTTATTAATTATTACAAAATATTTGTTTTATTTGGATGTTAATCTTCTTCTTCTCGAAGTCGCATATCCGTTACCGGATGTTGCGCACCCCTCGCATGTATATGTGTTGTGCGTGACAGTAGACACATATACATGGGACCTACCAGTTTAACGCCGATTCCGACCGGCTTAGTTGAGAGGTTTACTACTAGCGTTGATTGAAATATTGGTAAAGATAGTCAACCTTACGGGATTATGCGACCCCGAAATTTGTTCTAAACATCAGAGGTCGGTAGTATCGCTTTGTGCTAAGAAAATACGTCAATTGTATTGTAGAATTTACAGAACAGTATTGCCGATAAATGTGAAATAGAAAACTGTAATTTTGCTGATAGTTTATGCTAAGGCACGACATTGTTGCCAATGCATCATGCCGTTGATTGAAATATTGGTGCATTGAGTCAATGTTGACAAACAAACAAAAACATGCGTTCTACAATATACAAGAATTTATTGATTTTTGTCGACGTACTAATTAAATGTGTGTCCTTTGTTATATATTTTTTTCTATTGTCTGTTAATTGTTCAATGTAATAATATTTATTTGTATCTTTCTTACGTAAGGTTATAACAATGGTTATACCATCATGACAAACACATATATGTACAAAGATTGTATACATACACATGTGAATAAAGTTTATTATTATGAAAAAAACCTGCAGATTTAAAATTATTAATTTCGTAAAGAAATCGTTGAAAAACGTTCTCCCAAAAAAACAATTTCTTTAAATACTTTTGAAAATTCCATACTCATATATTTATTACATTAACATCGTTTATCCGTTGAAAATGTTTTAAAATCTATTAGGCTTACGCAAGTAAATTTCTAAATTTTGGTCATTGAAATTAAAATTTTTTAACATAGAAACGCTATCCCTTTTTATGTTGGAACGAATGTTGAATTTTTTATATTACAATCTAACGTACTCAACTGTTTGCATCTAAACAATATTATAACAAGCCTACTCATTTACTAAAGGTGTTGCTAAAAGTATGCAATTGTAGAATTTCTGACTAAGCCGATAATGAATGTGACTCATAAACGATAATCCGGAAGACTCCTCGTAATACATTTGTTTCAATATCAACTTTAGGTGTACTTATATTTTAAGATATGATAAACGCATTAAAGAAGCATCTATGCAAAGCTTAATGATTATCTGTTTATTTGTTACAATGAAAATATTACAATCAAGATTGGTTTTTAAGTATGTATTTCCTGACATGCCATGCGAAACGTTGAAACGTTCTGTACAATACTTCAATTCCATCAAGTTTTATGAGAACGGTGTAGAAAGAAAAAATATATACTGTATCGCAGGTTTCCAATGGACTATAAATTCAATTTTAAGTCTGTGGGAGGACTTAAAGGGAGAAGGAACTTTGTACTTTTTAACGTCACGAATAAATCAAGATCCTCTAGAAAATGCTTTTTCAATGATTCGTGCTAGAGGAGGTTATAATGCCCAACCGTCTGCTTGCATTACAACATAACATGCACATTCGCTTGCAAATACCAATAGAACAAGGGAATTGTGAAAAAGATAACGACGAGATACTATATGGTATAGATGAACAATTTAACACTAACTATGAGGAAGAGGATAACAAAATTGGGACAAATGAAAGTGTAGAAAATAATGAAACAAAGAGATCGTCTAGAACCTGTCTGGAGAACAAAATCAATGAAGACAATGTCGTAATTAATAGTTCTTTAGAATCTTGTTCAGTGTCGTATGTTGCGGGTTATTTAAGTCACTACATATATAAAAAGTACATTGTAATACGTGTAAGGAAATGCTAACAGTTAACGACTCAAGTGTTTTCAATGTGAACGAATCATTAATTCTATATAAAGATTACAGCAAATCTGATGGAATTAAATACTTACACAGACCATCACCCGAATTCTCAAAATTTGTGTTTTTTTATTGAAACTTTTTACTGAAGAATTTCATCTTTTAAAACAGATTATGGTTTATTGGAAAAAATTAAACTCCGTATAAAAAATGTCTCAACAGCAGTGTGAATTCATGGTTCAGAGAATGCGACACTCATAAACTGTTAATTATCGATCAGTTGGTTAAAATAAAACTATATCGAACCTTAAAGTGGGAGGCTAATAAACATATTTCTAATAGCTATAATTACAGTGATGTCACAAAACCACACCGTAAAATAAGAATATTATCTGCATAAATAAGTGTAAATGTTTGGATATGTTTTATGTATAGCATTGTATTAGGTACGTTATTATTTATGTGTAAATTGTTTGTAAATTATTACTATTATTTTAGATCAGTTGGAATTGTAATTTTTGAAACAATGTTTATAATTAATGAGCTATTTTTACTTTAATTAAACTATTTTAATTCGAAACCATGATATTTTGATACAGTTTCAAAGAGTAAAATCCTAACTTTTTATCTCTACTAACAGATAACAAAGTGTCACTTTTCGTAAATTATTTTTTCCCTCGGGAAAAAAGTGAGTACTATTTTTAACACCAAATTTCCCTCAATAATTTTCTAATTCTATTGTAATATGATTTTTCAATATTAAATCGTCATTTATTTCGTCACAGAAAAGAATAGTGTATTATACACGTATTATCCGCACCGCGTCGGGAGACAACACACCTCAAGCTAAAATCTAGTACTTTTATTTTTAGAAGTAATAGGAATAGGTTTTATTACCAAGTGAATTTAAATTTGAAGGTCTAGTGGAACCCACTTTCCCTAAAAAACACGGTAACTTGTTGCCTTTTGAATTGAAAAATTTGAAAACCAATTTTTATTTAAAATCCTTTTCAACTGAACACGTAAAACAAGTAGATACAAAAACCAATAATTTTGCGTTTCTGAACTCTAGTGGTATTTCTCCCAGTATGTTCTACTTTATTCCTAACGAAGTTATTAAATGACAAACAAATGTCAACATTATTATTTGCAAGTTAAAAAATAAAGTGCAAGCATAATTTGTAAAATAATTGTTTCTTATTTATCTAACACCGACCAAACCAAACTGTTTTAACAAATAACGCTTCGCATGTATTTTAGTAAATTATTAAAAAAAACATTGTCATTAAAATCCAAGATATGTATCATCAATGGTATTATTCATAAATGAAAAATTCGTCACTTTTAATTACTAGTTAATACGTTTACTAAATATTTGAAAACGTTGCAACATTGTATTGACAAAAGTAAATTTTACGGATTGTATGTTGCGCCATTTTTACAACGGTGGAATAAATTGAACTATTCTATTTCAAGAATCGTACACATTATAACTTAGCGCTTCAGTACAGGTGAAAAAAGTAAACAAAAACGCAACCCAACATGCATATGTAAATTGCATCCGTGATACAAGCAAATACAAGCGGTTGACTATCTTTACCAATATTTCAATCAACGCTACTAGGCAAGTATACTCTCACTGGTTTGCCATTGCCTTGCAAGAGAGTACGGCCGAAAAATTCGATGTTTGCACCGGGAATTGAACCCGAGGTGCCTGCTTAACAGCTAATGCACTTAACTGCAGAGCTACGACCGCACCTGGATGTTAATAACCCTAAGTTATTATAATGATAATGTGTATGTATTGTAAAAATGTCATGAATAGCAGCTACTACTACTGAACTGACTTAAATAAATTAAAAAAAAAAATCAACTCGACTAATTCGTCTTTTTTAAAATTCATGTTGAATTAATTGATCTTCTTGTACTGTACGAAATACATGTAATATTTATAAATAAAGTCTGCTAAAAAATTGACAAATATCTTTGTTATTTTTTAATTAAACACAAGAGTTCCAGAGCATGCGCGTGGCATCTACTGACATTGAATTTATTTTTTTTAAACTATTAAATATTTTAAAAACTACGAGGTATAGGCATATAATACCTTAAATAAAAATTAAAGGGGAGAAACAATGCTATACTATGGCAACATTAAACGGTATTCTATTTGAAATAATGAATTATAACCCTTTGAGTTTTTAAAAATTCGTATTTCTTTACGTACACCCCGTAACACAAAATCTAAATTTCTAACTGAAAGGGTATTTTTCTCCCGGTTACTATATTTTTGTGCTTTTTTCCTTAAGGAGAAGTTGGGGTAATGAAACCACCAATATTATATTAGTGGTTTAATTACTCCAAACGCCTTCAATAAGGAAAAAAGCACTAAAATTCTAACTATTTAAATGTTGCTTTCCATCCGGCCTAACTTTGCTGCTAAAATTTATTTATTAAGTTTACATTATTTGTCTATAAGACATTTCAACATTGGTTTTTTAGAAACAGATTAGAGTTATTATTAGGGCTATATGCTAAAAATAGAAACTATTTAAGTGAAATGCATGAGGTATTCTTTCGTTTCGTGTATGCCACTGTACAAGAAATACTTGGCTTGCTATTGATACGAGTGTTAAGCATTTAAGTTATCGCTCTTGTTAACGATAATGCACTTAAAACATTTACAATCGTTACAGTTAACTGTTAGCGTCTTAGTTGAAACTATTTAGGTATTTTCTCTGAAACTTGATAAAAACTATAATATTTAGTGGTTTATTGTGTCTTTTTTAGAACTTTTTGGAAGTTGGAGGTGTAGAAAAAATCAAATCTTAAGGGAGAATTGACCAACGTTTCGCCTCTCAGGAGGCACTTTCATCAATGCTTAAATTCTGTAGATTGCTTAGGCGTAAAGTTAATTAATGTTTTTCATTTTATTAATTTTTGTTTAGTAAAATGGATACAAAAAAATCAAATGATTGAATGTTTAGACGATTAACCTTTCTACTGAACTAAGGGTTGATAAAGTTCCATATGGAGTGGTGAGAAACGTTTGCAGTTCTCTCGTAAGAATTAGTTCTTTCTACACTTCTAACATGAAGAGTTTTTAAAAAAGACCAACATATTATACACGCGACGCAATCGACCTGCCATCTCGTGTTACCAAACTCATTTGGTAGCTGTCAACACGGTGTTATTTTGACATATATTAAAATAAGATGTAAAAGAGTACTGCAAAGTATTATTTACGTATTCCACCATGAGGATTGTACTGATTTCAGTGTGATGAGTATCTACACACATAAAAGCGTGGCCCGGTTTGTCTGTCTGTCTGTCTGTATGTTCGTCTTCTCCTCCGAAACGGCTGAACCGATTTCGGAGATTGATAAGTCCATGCACTAATCTTAGGCGAAGTCACAAGTTGACCTGACCTTTGACCTCTGACCTGGAGCGGTGACCTCACGTCTTTAATTTTAGGTTTGTCTAGATTAGGCCCATTTTCAAATGCGTTTGGTTACTAGTAATGTAATATTGCTAACATATAGTAACTTTTTTAACGGCCGATGCCAAGAAATGGGGTGTTTCTGACCGCTTTTAAGTGAGGCAAAATCAGTGATTATGAACGGATGATCGAAAAAAACATTTTTTTGACATATCCAAAAAATGTCATAGAAAAATGATAAAGTAGAAAATTTAAGAATTTCATAAATGTTTTAGTTTCTATCGAGAAGGTTTTCAAAATATCTCGTTTTTGATCAGTCGCCATTTTTTATGTGATAAAATGGAAAATATTTGTAACTACAATGATTTTAGAAAACCAATAACCAAGTTTAAAAATTTTCCAAACATTTCTTAAAATAAGGAAGTAATTGCAATTTTTTAATAAACAAAAAAGAGCCAAAAAACTGGCGCTCCAAATCAAAAGTTTGAAATTTAACAAAAAAATATGTTAAGCAATAAGTTAATAACAAGTATTAGTTAATTTTTACTGTTAATTATCTTTACAGTACTAACGGAACTATTTGATGCAACTATAACAATATTAGTTGACTTTCAAATATAAATCTTTTCATAATGTTACTTTTGCTTTCTCTTACCTAACGCTTGCAATTTGTGACACCACACGCTTTATAACTCGACAAAATTTTTTTTTTAAATAATATTTTATTAAAATATATTGACCCACTTTTCGGTAATTTTAAGCAAGAATAATCTGCACGGTACTGTTTGTTTTATTTCATCTGACACTAACATTAATTAACGAAAATGAAATTCAACACCTTGTGAAGTGATATTACGACTTTTTAATTACCTTTTATTTACAGCGGCTATAGTCAAAACTAAACATTTATCTTTGATTTCTATTGTAGGTATACAAAACAGTGTCGTTGTCTATCATTTATTATAATAAAAGTGGCAAGCGTATCATTAAATTTTCACAACAAATAATAATTGTCTTCTATTAGAACATCGTGAAAATAATTGTTATTGAAGTGGTCTATCATTTTATACACGCGGATATTCGAATAATTTTGTCCTTAATAGCTTTGCAAGCGCACATTATTTAATAATTGTAAGTTTGTACTCGAATATGCGCCTGTACAGAATCTATTATCGTCATAATAATGTTTTTCCTGAACTCTTGATGTAAATATAATAGGCAAAAATGGTTTCAATTTTTTAACAATTATATGAAAATCAATGATGAAGCTTAGACCGGTCCATTATATGTCGTCATGCAATGGCTGTGTTGTTATATTTTATGCTTTTATTTACCACTTTTAATGTTTACACGTTTAATTAATATTACATATAAATAATAAGAAGGGTAAGATTTTAATGGTTTTCCTAAACCTTGAAGCAAATACTTTGCCAAGACGAACCAATCCACAATTGCACACGGTTTCGTCACCACACTATACAGATTTATACTGATTTTCTGGGACACTATATGTAATACAATACAATAATGAAAATATACCATACGAATAAATAAATAAACCAATTAATTTCATCCCACTAAACAAAATAAAGTGTAAGCAGTTCATGTCTAATGTTTAAATTAACCCCTTCAAATGTTTAACCATATTACTCTTTTTGACGGGATGTAATTCTTGTCAACATTGTTAAATCAAAATATCAAAAAAGTAGAGACATAAAAAGGAAAACCGTGTTATAGCTCTACTAAGCAGTAGTAGGTATTACTATTTAAATTATAAAATATTACAAAGAAATGATTACAATTCGATACAAAAATAGTTCTTCAAGAGAAGATCCATTTGGAAAGGTTTGTATTATACAGGTTGCATTTCCAGTCTGGATCACCAAGTTTATTTTTTAAGTAAAAAACAAAGATAATCTTGGTTCTTCGGTCACACAGTTTATATCCTTCGACCAATTTCCCTAATAAACTTATGAGCCTTGAAAGAAAAACACCAAGAGATTAAACATTAAATTTAGATGGTTACAAGAAAAAGGTTGCGTTCCAAATGAGAGGTTTTTCCAGGTAGAACAAATCGTTTTTGGAACATGATGGACGTTTCAGTTAAGGAATATATTTGACCCGCGTGAAACGTTTTCTTTAGATGTTTTAAATCATGCTTATAAAACGTGCGCATGAAACGTAAGGTTGAGAATGTTCCATAATAATTCATTTTGACGTTTTTTTGAGATGTTTTAAATAAGTTACAGACACTGATATGATGGAACATAAATGACATTTTATTGAAAGTTTATATTTGGTATTTTTGGAAAGCTTTCTTATGAAACGTCCGTCCGCAATGTAAAATGTAGAACGCCGTAGAGAAATACTTTTTATTGTATGAATGTTCTATGTATGCAACCGATTCAGTGATACTGTAGCTACCGCTTTTATATGATAAATAGATAAACAATTTAAATGCTGAAGTGGGTAAAAGATACATTTTTAGGATCAGGCAAAAATAACATAGTATAAAAATGAATCATTTTATGCCTTGTTTATTTCGATAATTGCACTTTTTAAACAAAAGATACAAATAATACATACAGTTTACATAAATTACACCCTATTTATTGTTGTCATACAGTGTTCATCCTACTGAATTCATTATAATAAAAAAGTGCCTGCAATAAACCGTTTGAGTGCATATGGAAAAATAACCCTTATAGGTGTGGTAATGTAGCATGTTTTAAGCACAATCCTTTTCAACTTGAAAAACAGGGCAAAACCTGTTAATAGATGGTCATTCGCTAGCTCACGCACAATGCAAACAAAAAGATGAATTTGTTTTTTACTTTCCAAATTCTTACAAATTCAAAAAAACAAATTTAGGAGTTCCCGCACAAATATGTAACCGCTGATGTGTCAGTAACTCCAAAAATTAACTTTTGACTATCTTTAGTATTTTAATTGCAATTAACATTAAATCGAGGTCCTAAGAAAAGCTGTTGTTTTTAATAAATACTTGAATACAAAAAAATTGACAACAAATGAACACCAATTGTTTAATATATTTTATTTGACTTATAGTACGACGCTGACCAACTCATACGTAGTTGTTTAAGTCAAAACGGGAAGAGTTATCATAAATCAAAAAAAAGTTTGTTAAAATTATAAGAACAAGAATAAATTCAAAATTTTGCATTTTTAATTTTTTTTTTTTTGAAAATTGATCATTATTAGTTAAAATACATTTATATAAGTTAACTTTACCGTAGGGTTTCGATTAAATTAGCGATTAATACTATAGTTGTTGTATATGTTATAAGAATACGAAAATGTAGGCAAAAATTAATCTACCAGTAATTGAGATATGATTTTTTGAGAATGTTTATTTTATTTATTTATCATTTTAGATTTAAATAGAACAATCCAAATTTGGTTCTGCGTTTGTTTCTAAAACTTTCAATGGAAGGTCCAAATTGAAACGTTTTTTAAGGCGGACATTTTACGTTTAGAATGACGTCTTTGGAACAATTTTGGAACGTTACACACAATGTTTCACGTTTCAGTAGAACGCACTTGGAACGTTTTAGTAACGTAAATGTTCTACCTGGGTTGGTCTTGGTCAAGAGATTAAAGTAATATCATTAGATATTTTACCATCGTTACTACACAAACCAACAGGTTCCAGATGAGAAGATGGAATTTTAGTCAAAGATAAAGTTTTTTTGATTAGGCCATTAAGTAGGTAATGACAAGTCGTCCGACCTGTCTTTTGTCTACAATTTAGCTCATGATTTCCATATTCGTCTCCACTAGCTCCACAAATGCATACGTAAGAATGACACATTTTTGTTTCCAGTGTTAACGATGCTGCTCTCCGAAATACGATAGCCTCATTTTTAAATAATACCGACAGTAAGTTGTTTTCTAACAACGTCTCCAAACATCTAGACAAAAGCGCAGGAAGCCACACACTTGATTTATTTTTACATGCTGATAATATCTTGCCTTAGAGTCATGATCAATCTAGAAACTGTATCGTTTACTTCTATTGACTCCTTATTGTCTTGAAAACATCCAACTTTTGGTTTCTAATTGTAACAAATAATCTACTCATCAAAGCCCTCCCAACAACGGCAAATTTGATCCTTGTTACATATGCATGGGTATATTAACATAACAAGGTCCATAACGCTGTTAAAACAAAGCAGATAAGCTGGTAGCCCTTAATCTTAAGCCATTCTAATCTAAGAACTTCAATTTTGACAAAGTAAATTTGCTACCGTCTAAGTATGGGGTTTCATCTTTAAATCAAGAATTATTTCTAAAGTGCATTTAAAGGTTTTTTTCTCTTTTACTTAAGATATCACAAAGCTTCCAGCTGGAGTTGTCCGTAGAAGATTAATTAATTTGGTGATCAATAAACTGTGCTTCAATAGGTGGAAAACAACGTGGAAATTTAATTGCAAAAGTACTTCCTTAGTCTTCTGATTGGCCGATGTGAATATGAACTTTAACAAGTCAGTCTTGTTCACGTCAAAAAATAATATCGCATTTCTCAGTGATGATCTTCAAACCTAAACATTTGCTTTTGGGTATAAGAAATTGGAAGTTATGTTGAAATTCTTTCTTTCTTTCTTTAGGTGAGTGTCTATAACTATTTAAGATAAGTTTTTGAATTTTAAAATTACAATCAACTAACATTTAATAACGGAAATTAACTCTAGTCATATTAATAGGGTTTAAAAAATTGTTGTTAGAATACCTATGTATTTCATAAATACAGATGCCTTGATAAAGATTACACGTAGTAAATTCAATGTAACGCTTATACTAAGCATAATACTACAACGGAGGTCATTTTTAGATGCTTAAATCAGTTCCTAACAAGGAAACTAAAAAAAAAAAATTTTATATACTTTTATCGCATTTTCCATGACTTTTCGCCAGATTTCCGGTGATAACTCTTCGCATTCTCATCGAACATTCTCCTTAAAGGCTGCTATTGTTTGAGGCTTGTTGGCATAAACCCGTGACTTCTAGTAGCCTCATAGAAAAGAGTCTGGGATGGTTAAATTAGGCGAACTTGCTGACCGACAAATCGCCAAAACGCGAGATTACGGGCCCAATTTATTCAATTAAAACACAATTACTCCTCGTTCTTGTGAAATATAGCGCTCCATTTCTTGTTTGTTTGTATTCTGCATCTATCCAGTTAACAAATGTCAAATATGTTGACGTACAACGTCATGTGCAAAAATGAGAGCATCTTCCAATAGGGTGATTTCTTTTGGCCCACTTAGTACAACGTGCAACAACATCTTTTGAAAGTAAGATTCTATGCCAAACCGCTCGACACAACGTACAAGTTCATCCCAAAAATCATAGCAATATGTAGTAATATTAATTAAGTGTGTAAATATTATAGAAGGTAAATAATATAGAATAACACTACCATTGCATGACCCCATAAATGGACCGGTCCAAGCGACAGAGCTAAGCTATTCATTTTCGTTGGTTTGAATGGACAAACATATTTTAAGGAATCTTCTACTTACATCAACTTTAGACGAACATCGTCGGTTGGCAACATACTCCAGAAAACCGTCCAGATCAGTGCAGCAAATTACTAATTTGCCAACATCAGTTTTACCTTTCTCATTAACACAATCAAACTTGTTGGTGTTAAAATCTTTATCAATTGTAAATATTTTCGTCAAAAGTTTTTTTTTTTAATATAATATTTTTCTCTTACTAAATACTTTAAAGACAGAGGCGAATTTCGCACGTAACTTTATGACTGAGATTAAAACTTAATTACGCAGAAATTACTTGTTGTATTGTTTAATCGGATTAAATCTATTGTGTACCTTTAATTAAGTTTTGGTTCTCCTAAAATTTTGAAACCTTCTGGTATGAGTATGTAGCAGAATCATTAATAATAAAGTAGTTGGAATCTTAATTGATTGTACTACATACTCCTACCCAACTATTGTTTAATCTAGAAGGCAAATTGCATGTATGCATCTGGCCATAAGGGAAAGTCTACCTTTACCCACATTGAATTAAAAACTAAAAATAAACAAAAACTCAAACGAAAAAAAAAAAATGTCAAAGAAATGCAACCTAAATTAACCTATGGCTGCAATAAAGTACTAAATGTAATGTATGAATGCAATAAACCAATTTCACTATTCAATCAAAGCACGATCAAATCCAATTACTAGAACGTAAATACAAAAATATGTATAATATATTCAGAATCTAGAAATTTAGATTGCATGCATGTATTTCCAATCAAAACTGAAGAAAGTTAATAGACGGGTGTTCTGACCTGAGGATAGTATTGTTATATTTTCAGCTTTGAATAGCTGTGAGTTACAAAGGTACAAAAATTAATAACTACGGAAAATCCATATGCTTGCATGATTAACATGACAAAATAAACACATACAATAGTCAAAATAGCTCTAAAGTCTGTCCAGAAACGAAGCCAAGTAATAAATTCAAATAGTTCATTTATTTTACATATAAGCGCTACACGATTTTGTATGAAATACATAAAAGATTTTAAAACTAGTTTTAGGATATACCGCTTCCATACTATAGTGTTACAACGTAAGTTATTTATGAATAGCTCCTAATCCGTTAACAATGGGACATACCTGTTCTTGAGGTCTAAACTAAAGATCATAGGCGTGTACATGGGTTTTGCTGACAAAAAAATTACGATTGCGTTTTATTAAAAGTAATTTTAAAAATATTATTGTAATTATAAAACACATCGTTTGTTAGAAACCATTTTATAGAGTTTAAAAATTTAAGGTATAATAAAATATAGCAAGAACAACCAATAATTAATTAATGATGAAAGGTTACACATCTTCTACATTTTTAACCCCTTTCGAAAAGTATCAATACATCGGTACGCCATTGGAATCTGTTAAACATGTTGATTAATTACTTCGCTTCGTTTCTAGACAGACATAGCACCATTTACTTGATTTTGTTTTTTAACGCAAAGAAAAAAACCAAAAACCGCTAATGTACACGGATCATAAGCAAACTTAAGGCCAAAATATAGTAAATTTGATTTGAACATTTCAAAAAATGGTTTTTGGTGATTTTATTAATCAGCGTCGAAAAATACATATGATTCACAACTAAACCGGACTAAAAAGTACCAATAAGCTTCAAATTACCTCTATTGCGTACTAATAACTTGTTTTTGGGAAAAATTCTTAAATGCTTATCTATGATGATATCAAATATAAATAGGTATTCAGGTCAATCATACCCTCGATAATACCCTAATATGTAACATAAAATAAAAGTCAAATTTTTTATCATTTTCAGTCGCGTATGAGTTGACGGTTCATTTCGGAAAAAATCAATTTAATAGTGAATTCAAACAACATTGTACCATTAAAGAATTCATCACCAACTACAACATAATCCAGAAATAGAAGGATTAATTTATATTGTACAACAATTAGGTAATAAAACAAAATTTTAAATCAATTGCTGATAATAGTAGATTATTTTGCTAGGAGTTAAACAATATAATTGTTGAGCTTAAAAGTTTGCAAATTAAGCAAAACAATTATATTTTTTAACTCCAAGTAAAATATACTATTTTTTCTTCAAGCGTTTATTGGTGGTTTTTATGTGTTATTTTCAAATTTTCGAGATTCTCGAGTGTTATAGTGACGTTTTATTCTCAACGAATCAGGTTGGTACTTTATTGTTACATTCATAATATCACATAACCAACGTACCAACCTCTAAATAGTTGTGAAAACAAAAGAACTGTTGTTTTTAATGTTTAGACAGTAAAAAGCGCTTTTAGAATACGTATATGGCTTTTAGCGTCTGCCAGTAGTTCAATAATATGCCGTTTTAATGTTGTTTGAAGAAAAAAATATTTATTTAAAATTGACAGAAATTGCAATATTTGATTTTTGCCCAAAAGGGATGCATTCAATAGTGCAGTCATCATCGATCGTTATTCTATGAACGCTTTAAAATGTTTAAAAAATAATATAAAAATATTAGATTTATAATAATTAACGATTGTTAGAAAACAAAATTTTAAGATAATGACAAAAAGCAACCAATCTTTAGAATTATATTCAATTACTTTAAAGATTAGTTTCAATAATATCAAATTAATTTTATTATTCTACAATAGATATTTTGATATTTTGTTCGAGAATGGAAGGTATTTTTTGACTATATACTTAGAAAACGGACGTTTCTTCTCTACAAATAGTGAGGAAAATTGGTTTTTTCTCACTAGCGAGGAAAATAATGTCGTGTTACAAAAATGTCTCTTTAAAAAAATGAAGAATGCGCCTAGTACTATCTAGGGGGCCACTATTGTAATGACAACAGCTCCTAAATAATAAAATCAGTTGTGTCAAAATAGTTATTTTTTGTAATACGTTCTCAAAAATAGCTATTTAGGGAATAATTTGAGTCCCTAAAATTAATCTTTTCCGGACTTCATCCGAAAACTACTACTATTTATGTAAATACAACAATTAAACAACTTTATTAAATTAAATAACACAACAATTATTTTAATATTTCCCAAAATGAAAATGGAATAAACAATTTTGGGCACCTTCGAAGCTGTTTCCTCCAAACAAAGTACTCAAGTGTTAATTTCTTTTGATGTTGTGGCAGTACCTTCAATAGTAACCGATATTATGTTACTCGATAGTTCAATTTTCCTCTCCCCGATTAACATTCTACACACCTTTTTCTTTTTGTCTATCGATTCTTCTATATATGATTCTGCCACTAAAGACGATCTGGAATTAATTATTATTTAGAATAAAACGAGAATAATATATTGTGAAAAAACTTGCTTCTATCCTTCTAGCCGTTTCAAACTGATTAAATCAACATCAGCATCTGTCACTAGAGACGTAAAACTTTGCTGGAAGCAATCTCTAGTATACTCTGTTGGCTTCGACAATTTTAGGAACAAAAAAATAATCGTGTTCAACTTTTCTTGGCCGTAGTCGAGCATATTTCTGGTACAATTCCATATAATTAACAGCATCGCCTTCAGCTACCACACTCTCTTGAGGTTGCTCTTTGTATCAGAACATATAGCTCTGTAAGTGACCTAAAATAGAAAAACTATTTTTTCTATTTTGGGTCGCTTACAGTGCTATAAAAGCACCCAAATGAGTTCTTTTATAGAAATAGAACAATTTTTATTCCAAATGTTTGTAACACTAATTCGATATTAAACGTCAAAGCTGTGGTTACGTTAGGTGTGCTTTAATTTAAATCGTAATCAATGTTCAGTAGATTTATTTTTCAACTTTTTACTTTCACCCATTTTTTAAAGTTAACCGTATGATAAATGTACTAATTAAACTTAAACTAGCTTTAAACAAAAATTTAATAAAAATATTTCCACCCTAGCAATTAAAGTTCATAAATTTATAAACTCGCTAAATTTTATTTTAAAATCAATCTGAAAAGACCAAAAAAATTGACAAATTTTGTAATAATTCATAAATAATAGGGAGCAGATTTTAAGATTTTAAAGTCGTGCAGCGATAACTTTAGAACCCTTTCTCCGACGTTCGCAAATTGTTAATTCGTGTCATTGTGACACCGAACAATATGATTTTCTCATAATTAGAAGAATTAATAAACCTCAAACGTATGACTGACTTAATGTCGGTGAAAAGGGTTTGTGGTCAACCACCAGGTAGCGTCAAATTATCTTCCGATTCTTATACTCAGTATTAATTCAGCAATAGCTCTAGGTAGGTGGTGACTACAGAGGAAGTGTTTGAAGCTGCCCAAAATGCGTTGTCACAGTTAATCGCAAAAAAGTCGTCTAGGCAGTATAAAATTTCTTACAACGAATTCAAAGAAAAAGTTTCTGAAGTGGTATTGCTAGCATACTTTGAGCATAAAATTAAAAAAGTGAAACCCTCAACTTTACGGTCCTTATACTCTATGTTGAAAAGTACCCTAAATGTCAAGGACAATGTAAACATAACAACAATTTCCGAAGCTAATACACTATTTAAAAATCAAATCAGTTGGATACCAACCAAAAACGTCCATCATTCTAACTAAGGAAGAAATGGAAAGTTTATGCAGGAATCACCTGATATATAATAAGGTTTAGGCACTTTTCTGCAACTCTTTAGCGGACGCCAATATTACGACCATCAAAAGACATGGGCGTGGCGATCTAGTACGGTGGCGAAGTCATACGTTGACGATTCTATATAAAAACAAAATTTCAATCTCTAATAAATTGTTACCATCTCTAGCAGAGCAAAGGGGTTCGCTTTGGAAAGTTCCTAATAGTACAACGTCTGCAGTAAACTTAAAGAACTATAGGAGTATCCTCCTTGAACACACAGAACAAGACGCTATGGTAACTAACAGCACTGCATCTGAGATAAATTTAACTCACTGTTACATTAGCACTTTTAATTTACATGTAGTACAAAATAAATAATGTAAAAGCAGTTACATACCTGTTGACAAAGTTTCCGTCCGTGATCGCTAACACAAGTCGACACTAGATGTCGCAAAACTTATAGTTAAAATAAATAATTATTATGGTTTACAGTTAATAGTAATGTTTTGTACTAAAATTTTAAATTATTAAAAAAAATTAAAATGTATGTTATTTAATTAATTGAAAAATCACAAAATAGTGTCAAAAAAATAGCAAGTTTTTTCAAAGGAATGTAGTTTTAAACTGCAGCGTCTATTTTAACGAACGGGAAAACACTAAAAAACTGCACCAAAAGAACTTTACTCGGACACGTGTTTCAATAGCTAGGCTATCATCATCAGCGAAGCGATACTAAAAATAACCGGGTCCTGAATTAGTGCGTCGTTCTTTCCTAGCGGCTAGCACTGTGGAGATAGGTAAACAAAGTTTAAACTAAACATACTTAATTTAAAGAGATCTACTTAGTAAAAACAGCGACGTTAAACCAAATCAAGTGCAACATTTTAATAGTTAGACATTTAATTTTTTTACAGGGTGTTCGCAAAATACATGCCAATTTTTCAAAATTCAAAAGAGCAAAAAGTCATTTTTTTCAAATAAAATAAAGCCTGTTTTATTTCGCTATAAGATACAATTTTTTTATTTTTAACTTTTACTAAAGGTATCCTATAGCTGAACCCCATAGTTGTGGAGATATTTAATAGTTAAAAAAACAATTTTAATTACATTTTTATGCACCCAAGAGAGCAATGGTGATGATTTAGTGTCACTTTGTGCTTTGGATAACTTAAGGATTTGTTTATTAATTACTTATTTACCCAACAAAACAATTAAATTCAATAAAAAAACTGTAAAAAGAAAAAAAATTGAAGAAATGACTACAACAAGTGTTTTAAATGTCTTGATTTCTCATTGAAACACCAACTGATTTGCTGCTGAAAAAACATTTTCACTTTCTTTAACATTTGAGGTAAAATGCTTGCAAACAAGTCCACTATTCTTTTACATATACCTAAAAAGTCTAGTTTTGTCAGATTAAGTCATCTACCCGGTAACCAGGTGGATCTCTTCCTGCCAATTCAGTGATTCGAATGATTTCATCGAGATATGTTTTTGCAAAGAATGCGAAAGGGCATGTGGCATCAACTAGTATGGAATTTATTTTCCATCAACGACTTTCTTCGGTGTAAAAAATATAATACAATAGGTGTCGCGAAACTTATTGTAATTAAAATTGTTTTTTTCTCTTAACTATTAAATATCTCAAAAATTACGGAGTTTAAGCATAGACCCCTTCAGTAAAAATCAAAGAGAAAAAAAAATGCTATTTTATAGTAAAATAAAACAAATGTCATTTTATTTAAAAAAATTAGTTATGACCTTTGTAGTTTTAACAAATTTGCATTTTTTTTCAACATCCCGTAGCACAGTATTTAAATTTCTTACTATAAAAATTGACCTTTATCGGATCTAACGTCGGTGCTAAAATTAGTTTATTAAATTTTCAAAACAAAGTCGCTATGATTTTTTAAAGTAAAGCCTATTTACGAAAAATTTTTCAGGAAAACAATTATAAGTTGGCAACAATGGCAGGAAATTATGATAGATAATTAAATGGCTATGTAGAGGTTGAAAAACTACCCCAGAACACATTGAAAGATACAGGGTGTTTCATTAAAACCAAACATATTTTTTGGCATCCCGTAAAAATAGGACACCCAGTATCGTTAAAAATAATTTTAAGAAGTGATCTTTTTAAACCAATTATGTTTAGTATAAACTTTTTTTACTTATCTCCAATGGGCTAGCCGTTTGGAAAGAACGACGTACTAATGCAGGACCCTGTATACTATCTGCGTGTCACACATCGTTACACTTTATTAATTCTTACATAAGCTTAAATAATTTTGAAAATCGTAATAGACGGTGATCATCATTTGGCATGAGCTAAGTGCTCTTTGAAACGAGTTTTAATAGGGTTCTTGGTTTGCCCTATATATGCTTGGTTACAGTCTTTACAATTTATTTTATATATTTCCGATTTATCATACGTTTCTATTGGGTCTTTCGGATTGCCTAAAAAATTTTGCAATGATTTGCAAAATTTTTAAAAACAGAAATTTGCTTACCAATTATGATGATCACAGTCCATTAAAATTTTTCGAATTATTCAAGCTTAGTGTAACGATGACACGCAGATAGTTTCCTATTGTTTTATTTTTAGTGTTGCTCGCTATTGATGATAAGCTTAGCTATTGAAACACGTGTCCGAGTAAAGTTTTTTGATGCAGTTTTTTGGTGTTTTCCGTTCTTTAGCACGTTTTTTGATATTTGTCTTAAAAACGTACTTTGCAACTAGGAAACAAAAAAGACTCATTTTGTCAACTCAAATTTACCAAAAATATCAACATTTTGTGACAGTTTTCGAAAAAAAATAATGTTTACTTTTAAAGCAACGTTTTGCACAACGTTTTGTTCGTGCAGTCTTAAAACAAAATGAAAGCATTGCATTAAATTAGCGTCCAAACGGTACATATGTTTTGTATAATTTTACCTTAGTTTTGGTGACATTCACTATGGAAGGAGTATTACTCTCCAGATCAATGAGATTTTGTTACTTTTGCCAATTATTTTCGGTAAACACTCATCAAGGAATTAATTTTTTTACAATCGTTGCCTGTGAGCGTTCACACGTTCCGTCATGTCTGCGCAAATCATGGATAACTATGCCCCCCAACTTATGTTCCTGAAAATACGCTGAAAATGTTCCGCCTCCGTGCAAATTTTTGCAAATCAGTTAAACTCTAATATTTTATACCAATAAATAATAACACAATTTTTACTGCTTACGGTTAATGGAAAAATTAAACCCTTTCAATCTTTTTTCTGCAAAAAATGTTTGGCTGTTACTTATAAAACGTTTAGTTTTTATAAAAAAAAGCATTAGAACACCGTAACTTCAAAACTTTTAAAATTTTTGAACCCATAACTTTTTCAAGTGTGATTATTTTCAAACATTTTACCTAACCAACCCATTTAAACAACTAGTTGCATTTTAATTGGCCTGTTCTTATGCGATTTTTTTTATCAAATCCTGAGACTTCGAGATTTAATTAAATTTAAACTTTAACTTAAATGTTTATTTTTTTTCCCAAACTCGTAGGACCTTCTGGTAAGAGTAGAAGTGAAGGGTCAAATTATGACTCAATCTACTTTAGATGCCGACGTTTCGGTCAGTTGGCCTGGCATTTAAAGTACACGGAGTAATAATTTGACCCTTTACTTCTGCTCTTACCAGAAGGCATTTATCCCATTGTCGTTTTAACGCAGCTTTTCGTCGAATGTTCTATGAAGTAATATTACAAAGAACAGGAAGCCAATCAAAAGAAGGACATTAGAGAAATTAGTAAAGTCATAATCAAGATCAACTTTGAGCACTGGACCTTCTGTTCCACCTCGAGAAATATGCTGTGACAGCTCAATTAAAATATCCTCTACTGGAACAATGGCCGTATGTTCCAAAACTGGATAAATAAACAAATACTCTTATCCAACTCTTTTCAAGAATGTTATCTAGTATTCTTGACCAGGCAATGTTTTTAGTTAATCTACCAAATCTTTGTCTTGGTAATAAATTTTACCAAACAAAAATCGCTTGTTTTAGCTGTCCATCAAAAAAATCTTTGCCACTGAAATAATTTGGCATGATTTCCTCTTCCTCGACAGATAAAAAAATATGTTTCTTAATGCGTCTTCTTGCAGCGATGATCTTTTTCTGACTTTTTAACACTGACGTTTGATTCTCATCATCAGAATCTTCTACTAATTTCCGTTTAACCTGTTCTACGGTCTTTGTCATCTTTTTGTTTTTCTCATTCTCAACATATGCTCCTCTACAATTTGGTCTCTGTTAAGAGTTTTTGTCAAAATTAAGGAACATTGTTTTTTTTTCATCTACGTGTAGCTGTTTTTCGGGATAGAAGTTAGAAACTGATGTGTTTGAAATCTAATGTAGGCTTGGAACCGAAGTAGAAATATGATAATTTGATAATATATGTATTTGTAAACTTTTTGTTTGTGCGGAAGTAGAAGGTAAGTCAACAGCTCGTTTAGAATTGCTCAAAATTAAAGGTTCAACATCTGACAATTAAAAATTAGTCAAAATAACAGTTCAGCTGCTGATTCAGAATTGGTCAAATTAATAATTGGTTTAGCATTGCTAAAGGTACAAGTTACATCAACCACAACTTTAGAGTGGGTATTGTTACAAGGTTTAAAATTATTGGTTAAAGTAGTAATTTGTTCAAATGGTCTGTTTGTTACATATGATCCAAGAAAATCATCATCAGTAAATATTGCCAATTCAATAGAGGAATTCCTGTTGTCGAAAATCCTTTTTGCATATTTGTAGGAGTAAACGCTCTAGGAAAAGCCACTCCAACTAACCTAGGATTATCTTAAATTGTAGTTGTTTGACCACTAAAATGAATCATATAATCATCTCAGCTAGATTGTAGAAGGCCCAAAAACTCCTTTATCTAAGGTCTGCGCATATACGCGCTCGCCTGTCGTGTGTGTGTGTGTGTGTGTGTGTGTGTGCGATAAAGTTCGAGTGTTGAGCTGATAACATTAAATCGAAGCAAACAGTAAATATAAATTTAAATTTAATATATTTAAGTGTGTAAATTAACAATCTAATTAATACATCTTGAGCAGCTAAAATGCTGCCGGCCGTCGGCGGCGCCGGCCAAAATGGAATGTACTAAACGTACAACCAACAACAATTTCCAAATTAAATTCCAATAGTACAAATTCCCAATCAAATCCAACCTCTAAATACCTTACAAAATTTTTCACAACAAAATAACGGCATCCAAAATCAATTATGGTACAAACCTAATAATTTCCGAACAAATGCTGATCATAACCCAACAATGTCGTCGATTAAGTCCGAAAAAATCATTGAGAGCGACATGGATCAATCAGATGAAGATGATGAGACTTCAGTCAATAAATGGAAAAAGTTAAAGGTGGCAAAAGAAAAAGAATAAATAAATCCAATGACCAGCTATCAAGTAACAACAACCAAACAGCATGCACATTATCAAATAAATACGCAATTCTTAGTAATACACTATATAATTCAAACAAAATAGACATAACATAGACATCTTACTAGTGTCCGAATCACATTATAATGACAGATCATACATTACAATTCCTCACTACATTATATATCATACTCAACATTCAATTGTACACTATGAACTTCCATCATATCAATCTGACTTTTTTTACAAAACATATGCTACAGCCGTATTTGGACTCCCTAGGTCCAAAACTCATAATCGGCGGAGATTTTAACGCCAAACATGTACACTGTGGCTCACGACTAACAACTCCAAAAGGTAGGGAGCTGTATAGCTTATTAATAAATAATAACAACAATTTCCTATCTGCGGGAAGTCCAACTTATTGGCCTTCTGACTAAAACAAAATCCCGAATCTCCTGGACCTATTTATTACAAAAGCACTTGGAAGTAACTACTTTAATATGACATCCAATTATGACGTAATGTCCGATCACTCACCAATAATAGCAACCATAAGCTCAACAGTCATTCACAAAGAGCCTACCGCCACACTCAGTAACGAAAAACTAACTGGGAGTTATTTCAACATCATACTGATCAGCATCTAGATCTAAATATAAGTTTAAAGACTACTGATGAAATCGAACTAGCTACAAATCATTTTATTTCTACTCTACAAACAGCCGGATGGAATGCTACACAGCAAATCACCAACGTTAAAATAAATACTCCCAATATTCCACAGGAGATAATGGAAATAGTAAAAGAAAAAAGAAAGGCAAGAGCAAGGTGGCAGCGTACACACAATATAGAAGATAAACATAAATTTAACCAACTAAATAATAAGCTCAAAATAAATTAAAACAAACACGTAATTTAACTTTCAAAGAATACATAGAATCATTATCTACGCACGATAAATCCATCTGGAAAACCACAAACAAAACCAAACGACCGAAAGCCCATATACCACCACTTAAAGATCAAAAAGAAAATTAGTTAAGGTCTAATAAGAAAAAAACTGATGCATTCGCACATCAACTGGTGGAAGTATTTAAACCAAACCGCAATGTAATAAACTAAAAAATAGAAGATGAACTTCAGATGGCATTGCCAATACGAAAATTTACCACTCCTAATCCTTAAACCAGGGAAACCCCGCAATGATATTCATTTACACTGACAATAAGCCTCCTTTCAGTAATTTCAAAGCTGCTGCAAAAGTTACTCTTAAGGCGAATAAATGAAAACTTACCGCAAGAGGATTGACTACCCAACCACTACTTCGGTTTTAGACATAGTCATACTACGATTCAACAATGCCATCGGATAACGAATACAATTCAAAATTCATTACAATATAATCTATTCTGTTCTGCAGTAATGTAAGATGTGAGATAAGCGTTTGATCATGTTTGGCATGCTATTTAAAATAAAAAAAACTATGCCACACAAATATTACTGCATATTTCATTCGTACCTCACTAATCGAAGCTTTGAAACTAAGATTGGTAAAGATGTATCTCACATAGAGCAAATAAACGCTAGTGTACCTCAGGGTAGTGTCTTGGCTCCGATGTTGTACATACCTACTCTTCACCTCTGACCTACCAACCTCTGACAATACCATGATAAGTACTTTCACTGATGATACCTCAATCATAGCTTGCAATGAAAATCCAAACATAGCATCTGCAATGCTTTAAACTCATCTAAATCTAATTGAAAAATGGATGGATAAATGGAAAATAAAGTCAACCAAGACAGATCTGCGCATATTACTTTTACAACAAAACGTCCAACATGTCCACCAGTCACTCTCAATAACATACCTAAACGTCAATCACAAGAAGTTAAATACCTGGGACTTCATCTTGATAAGCGTTTAACTTGGAAGACTTATATAAGCAAGAAGCGTACAGAAATGGATATTAAGTATAAAAATCTATACTGGCTTACGGGAAGAAAATCTCCTTTAAATTTAGAAAATAAAGTCCTACTATATAAAGTCATAATCTGCCCAATATGGACATATGGATGTCAGTTATGGGGATGCGCCAGAAACTCCAACCTTGACATAATACAACGCTTTCAATCAAAAACCCTACAAAATATGTCAAATGCACCATGGTATGTGTTAAACCGCACCATCCACACCGACCTAAATATCTCTTTTGTGAGAGATATTATCAAGCAATACGTTATTAAACATAAAATAAAACTTGAAATTTACCCAAATTAAATAACAGAACCGTTGACAGCAGATCCCGACAACAGACGACTTCAGATGAAATGGTCGAAGGATCTGACTAATTAAATACGGAAAGACACCGATGGGAGCTTATCCAATAAAGTCCTAAGTTAAAACACTTAAGTACATATTATTAGCTCATAGAATATACATATTCTGATTGCTAATATTGAAATAAAAAATCTAAGGTCTGCAATCTATGGCCAGTATGTGGTGGTAAAGTAACTAGTGCGATGCCATTATCTTGACCTCTGTTTATTATAGTAGATGTTATGTGAGTCCCATGGTTGTCACAAATAATTAAACACCTATTTTCTTTTGAAACTCTGCTGTACTTAATGAAATTGTTTATTTATAACTCAAAATGTTCCTGAGTCATCCAACTTTAGCAGTAAGATACTGCAACTGAACCAGCTAGAGTTTTTTTAGCCATAGCAAGGGTTACTCTCTTTTTCGAAAAATTTAAAAAAAAAATTAAGGTTTAAATGTACCTATAGCTGATATTCTACTACACATTGTGACCAAATTTAATCTTTCTCCTGATTTTACTCTAGCAGTTTATGTTCCGTAGTCACTCATGTTTCATCTGTATTATAAATATTTTCAGAGCCATAAAAATGTGCTGCCAATGCTTTTTTCAGATTTTAAAAAACTGGTTAAGATTTGTTGGTTAATTGTTTTAGGTTGTCGAAGAGAAAGATTTTTGTGTCATATCCTTCAGACTTGTTAGTATACACTTTTTGGAATTTTTGTTTAATTTTTTATTGTACCGTTTTAGCAGTTAATCTATAATTAAGTTTACATAAATAAATTAAATAATTTTCCAAGAAATTTCAAAATCTGCAGGAAAAATTTGTCAAGAGTTGTACTTTGCTGTTATAGATAAACAACCTGTTATCGCTAGCTTTATACTTTTGGATGTACCTTCTAAGTGTTTTACGGTTTTAAAGACAACACGCCTGATAGTGCTGTTTCCATTCACCACAAAGTCAACAGTTTGATGCATTCTTTCAAGTGAAGTTTTCCGTCTTGCAAACCCTTCCTTTGAATTCAGAGGATATGTTTGAAGACATTTGCCTTATTTTAACGGTTCCACTAATTATACGCATAGTGCAATTGAACTGTGCATCTATTGTTTTGTATGATAACTATTCAACCAGACAGGAGCACAATATGTAGCTATAGAATAAACTAATGCCAATGCAGCTGTACAAAGTGTTTTTGCATCTGCTCCACAAGTTTCTTGTTTTCATTTATTGTTTTACTTTTTCAAAATGATCTTTGTAAATTAAAAACTTATCTAAAGTTACTGCCAGATAAATTGGGTTAAAATTATGGTTTAACTTTGTAGTATTAAAGATAACATTAAGTTTTCTATTTTTTCTCTATTACGTAAATGAAAACAAGAAATTTTTTTCTTTGTAAAGTTGGAGAATAGTTGTAACTTTATAAATTACACTTAGCAATCTTATTAAACGATAAATAGTAGGTTCTGTAAAAGGTTTATTTTTCTTTAAAATTGATACAACTTCACATTTCTTTGAATCTGTTGTAACTTACCTGTATAATAAATATCAAAGAATAATTTTCTAATTTTTTTAGAAATTTTGGGTGTATTTCATCGAAACCGGCAGCTTTTATCGATTTTGTCTTTTTATTGCATATTTTAGCTCTTCTACAGTAAAAGATTTTCCTAAAGATTCTACAAACGGAATTTAAAATTTAAATTGTAATAGTGAAGGGCTATGTTGACCTTTTGAAAAAACGTTTAATATCATACGTTTTGATTTAGAACTATGTCACGATCCATTGACACTAAATTGTGGTGATGTAAAATCTCTTATCTTCGAGTTCTCACAATCAAGCTTAAAAGAAATATTTATGTTGATAGGTTTTATCAAAGATTTTCGTAACATCATTGGCGTGTTATGCCGTTTTACTTTTCTATATCAATAAATTTTTGGTTGTTCCATAAAGGAGTTTTTAAATGTAAATTTGATATTTTGTTTTGCCTAAACTGCATAGTAAGATTACATCCTACGGTTAAATTCTAAATTTGATGATTGCTTATCTTTTTGAGAACTAATACTGTGATAATTTTGTAGGTTTGTTTGTGTATGTAGAAATTCATAAAGGAAGACGCACTCTCCGAGTTTGTATTTCTATATTTTTAAGGTTAGTCTGTAAGCAGATTCAAGACTATGAGGTACTATGTAATTTAAACAAGTACAAAATTAAAGCGGATTACCATTGTTATTGTTAACAATCGCTAAATATTGAACAGGGTGCGTACAAGTGTTCGCGTACTATTGAAAATAATTTGTATGCGAGTGTTAAAGTTATTTTAATGATAAGTTTTGTTTGACTAAATACAAAACAACGCTTGCGGACACTTCGAGTTTCCTCTATACCTGCGAACTAATTATAGAAATGCAATACCGTTCAAGACATTTATTAAATAATTCGGCGTAATAAATTGTTGCTTTTAAAGAATTTTAGTGTAAAACCAAAAACTTTGGGAGTTTTGGTGTATAACCTAAAACAGAATGTTAAACTCATCAGAAGAAAGTAAATTGTGTATAGTGTTTGGAGCGCATTTGTTGTGTTTTGTTGTCCGAAATGAAACGAACTGAGTTTGATGCTAAGTTAATTATTTTGTTTTAAACAAAGATCGCAGTCTCATTTCGTTTTATGAACTTCGTGCATCTGTAAATAGTTTTTAGGTAAACTTTGGTATAATTTTTGATACGGATGCAAAAACTCTCGGTACCGCAATTTCTGTTTGGTAAAACAAATGCGTTTAATATAAAGAAGACAACCATGGTATAATCAATGTTTTGTATATTAAACTGGAAGTTAAAAAAAAAACCATACGTAATTTATGTTTCTCGTTTCATAGAAAGTTTTCTTTTAAGTGTTTACGTTTTTCCTGGACTTTTGATAGGCATTTGTTGTACATTTAAAAAGATCTGGATGGCGTCTAAAAAAACCCAAATCTGGCTTGTGATAAGAACCTTTAGTTATCTATAAAGGTAAGTGAGAGACATTTTTCTAGACCCACTTCTTGCCGTTGAGTTAGTTTGGCTCATTGCGACGCCGCACAGTAGGACCAATTTCCTAAAAGCTGGTCAAAAGTCACAAAATCATGTTTTATTTTGTAAGATTTAAAGTACATAGGTAGATAGAGGAATGTTTAAAGAGTATAATGGAACATTTTATAAGAGCTAGTGAAATATTTCTGACAAGTATATGACAGTACAAAAGAAACTTTCGCGCAAGTGATAGCTCGATCGTTTGAGCTCATATTCAAACGTCATATTCAAAAATTCGTAGTAAATCGTACATTTAGTCTTTCTTAATTCTGCAAAATAAAAGTTTCAGATTAAAAAAAGTAGTTTATTATTATATGCGTCAAAAAGTGTAACGGATACAAATAAATTAATACCGAAACAATGTCTAAAGTTAAAAAAGTAAAAAATTATGTGCAATAATTGTTGAAAAATAGCAAAACAAGTTTTAAAATAAAATTTATACTCTTATGTAACAAAATTATTAACAATCAGTTGCCACTAGGTGCCACTTCGCGTTTAGTGCACATTTAAATTTAACAAATCACAAATTCATATTATTCAATCAGTGACCTCGAACAGCAAGTTTTAAGCAAATCCGGCCGATTTCGCAAAATTCGCTACTTTGTATTTTTACAATTTTGACTTCAGATTCGTAATCAGGTACCCCAAAACCCCCGAATAACAAGTTTCAAGCAAATTCAGACAATTTCGAACATTTGTTAACCATCTTGGATCCGAAATTTTGTTTTTTTACAATTTCGATTCGTAATCAGCGACCCCACAAACTCCCGAATAACAAGTTTCAAGCGAATCCGTCTGATTTCGTACATTTTGTCTGCTTTATTGGATCCGCCATTTTGTTTTTTTACAGTTTTCACTTCAGATTCGTTATCAGCGACCCCAAAAACCCTTATACACTACATCTCAAACAGAATGAACTACGTTTTTGACTTTTCACCAGCTTTTTGGTAATCGGCCCTCCTGTTGCTTTTTTAATTTTGATGGTGTAACATATTGAGTGTACTTGTTTCATCCCCACAGTATGTTTCCTGTCAATGTAACATATCGACACTATTCCTGAAACAAAGATTAGACAAAAAACTGATTTGTCTTTACTCAACCCCTCAACTATAATTTGTGTTGGAGTCCATAAATTAGTGTGTGATTGTGTTTCGTAAAATTTTGTTATACATTTTTTCCTTATTGTCTGGGAGGAGTTTTGATGATTAGGTCCGGAAACCAAAGTTGTGATTTTTGGGAAAAACATGTTTTGCTAGTTGATCATGGAGTGCTGTAAAGTGCTGATCACATTTCATATTTTATATTTATATTAAAAACGCCTAAAAACACACACGAAAAAACGAATACTGGCGTACATGATATTTTTGTTTTTTTTTTGATAATTGTTGAATGCCTAAAGCAGTACCCTGTAAATAACAAGAAATACTCTAGTTCAACGTATTTGGCAGCCGCAACCGACACACCACCAATTTTGTGTATTCCGACAAGTTAAACAGTAAATTTGTTTCTAACGAAATTGATGAAAAAGACAGAGTTTTGCTGGGACCACGTCCTATGTAGTTTCTAGCAAATTCAAGTAGATTAACATTTTCAAGTTTCTCGGGTACAATTATAAATAATCGATCAATTTTAGTTTTGTCTTCAAGCTTAGTAAGAAAATGTGTAATAATCTTAGATACAGGCAATAAACTTTGTGACCAGAAAGACAATATATTATTATTATTGTTAATTTTAGTAATTGATGGACATAAAACCTTGTACACCATTGTAGTAGATAACTCTTCAAAATAACCAGGAACACGTTTTCCGTAAATAACTTAAAATTATTATCTTCAGCCTAGAAAGTTCAGGTAAATTATTTCACAAAGCAGCCAATTGGGATTAAGATGATCTCGAGCAAAATAAATTCTCGTTGAGGTGATCTTGCGTCGAGACGGTAGCGTCAAAGTGCCCCTGTCGAAATGAAGCATACTGACTATTTCATAACGGTCGAGACACTTTTTAGCCAATACATTTCTAGTTACATTTTTGGTAATTGGTATTAAATGGTGTGCATAAAATTTTTCCACTATTACTACTTGACATTGTCAAACTGAAATTAACAACAACAAAGTATGAAAAATCAATAAATCAATGATCGCACTACATTATTATTGGCAACGTCAGCAAAACTTTGACTACTTATATACAGAAAGTTTAAGTGTTAATTCCATAGTTATTCATATTTTAAACTTTCTGAAAATTAATTTTTAGGTTACCACACGCTCTAACTTCTTTGATTAGTGACACAAATAAAATTGGTTAACTGGGCTACTTAGTCTACTAGTTATGATGTTACTTACAAATGTTGACAGCATAAATAATCGCCCAGCAAGATTCAGTGCCTTTGAAGTTGCTATTCATTTAGGCAATTTTAAAACATTTTTAATTGTTATAATTTTATGTATAACATAAACTAAATGGAACCTAAATAATGAATTAAATTTGTTTTTAATAAATTAATTCTCAGACTCGCATGTATGACAATTGTACACATGTAATCTTCTCTAAAATGCTTATATTAGACTCGTCGACAAAAACTCGTTTTTTGCATTGTGTTCTTCTTAGAGTAAATGATCTCTAGTAAACCAAATAATTGGGTGATTAGTTTAGTAGACCAAATTACGCTGGTATGTGTTTATTATGCTGTAGCTTATGCATTCTTATTGTAACGGTTTTAAAAATTTGGTTTGCCTTTTGTTCACAAACGCCGCAATCAACGTAAAATTGTAATAGTATTGTACGTCACAAGCCTGTTATCTTAATCTTGATATGCGAGCAAGCACATGGTGACCATACGAGCATAAGTAAATCAATTAATTTCTTATCAATGCAATAAGCAAAAAATACATACCTACTACTGTATTATCTCGCCACAAAACATAACAGTTAGTTATAAACACAAGAACAATGAGTAAATAATAAAAGTATAATGATGCACGAACAATATATCAATGTTAAACAGCGGATTGAAGAAAACATCATCGAAAAAATAGCGACTATTTTTAAAAAATGCACAAGTTAAACGTTTTATCCTATAAATAGGAAATAAGGCAATGCTTCACTCTCTAAAGACAAGTAAAATTCAATAGATGGCGACACAGGTTTTTTTCCTAAAAGATATCTGCATAGGCATCTCAAACAAAAACAAAAATTAAAAATGCTAACCCTCCCAAAGCAAATTCTGCTTCTTTCCTACACACCATAACAATGACAGGCAAATTACTTTGCATGTTGTGCTGTTAAATTAATACTAATATAACTGATGAATAGGAAATACGCTCAATTTATTAACAGCTGGTCTTAGAGTGCTGTTTGTAGTCTCCACTGTTGGAACTTAGATAAAGTTGAACTGAAGGCCAGGTGAGAGGTGTTTGATTGTCTTCACGATGGAGGACTAATGTTCCATCTTAGAAAAGGTTAAAAAGTTTAGAAATTGTAAACAATGTTGACCTCTTTGACAATTGCTTGACAGTAAGTTTAGTTTACTTTATTGTAATTAAGGATTAAAGTCTTTTAATCAAAATCCAGCAGTCTAAAATTTAAAACTGTTTTGATAAGCGTTTAAAAATTTTTAAAAAAATAACGAAGTATTACCTAATAGTTTTTTTAAGGAGTTTTCACAGTTTTGACGCTTCTCAAATTTTGTTGCCTGGAGAATGTTATAAATTCTCATTTAACCCTCCGACTCCCAACGGTGGGTAAAAAATGTCCAACAAGTATTTACAAAGGTATATTTTTCTTAATTAACGATTTAAAAATCTGAAAATATTATTTATACAAAGGAAAGGAACAGTAAACTGCAGCGTCTATTTAACAAACAGAAAACCACCAAAAACTGCACCAAAAACTATACTCGGACACGTGTTTCAATAACTATTAGCTACATTATCAGTGATACCGATACTAAAATTAAAAACTATAGGAAGCTTATACAGGGTGTCCCACCGGGAACGCCATCGATAGATTATAGAAAA
The DNA here is from genome assembly GCA_030710515.1 of Abscondita cerata. NCBI lineage: Eukaryota > Metazoa > Arthropoda > Insecta > Coleoptera > Lampyridae > Abscondita > Abscondita cerata. The sequence continues at coordinate 43,904 of JALBCR010003401.1, read as the reverse complement.
ACTGTACATGGGAAAAATTTGAAAATTTGGTAGTATACTAACATCGACGGGGGCAGTTTCGTTAAAATATTTTCAAGATGGTGACACTTTTGGTTATACCGGAAGTAGGTGTCAAGTTGCTTATTTTAAATAGAACACCCTATATATTATTCCATTTTTAGATTTTGCATAAAATTGTAGACACATTTTGTGCATAATGTCCTATACTTAAGTCTAACTGTTTTGGACTTATTTTAAATTTTATGTCAAAAATGACGTTTTCAGGCCTAAACAAAATTATAAAATTTTCCTATACTAATGCTTTTATTATTTAATTGGAATAGGTTTTCTTGTAGCAGGGGACCTATTTTAGTGGGATATGTCGATATTTTGATAATAAATTAATACGGGGCGATCAAAAAAAGGATTAAAATTAAATTCAAAAACACGTCAAAAGTCATTTTTTTAAATGCAAGCACCATGTTTTTATAATTTTATCTTATTTAGCATCAAAAATAAGGTTGACTTTGTACAAGGTTGTCTATTCAAAAATTCATGGTTTCAAAATATTGGCAATTTAACATTTTTTTGTTGCACAAATGCTATTGATTTCTTTTAATATGAATGGTTATTCCTAGTTGGCCATGATGGCGTTAAAAACAATCATCTGTCAAGGATATGTCAAACTGTGTGTATCAAACTAAGAAATGTCAACAGTTAACTGTACCGACTGTGAGTTAAAGTGCATATCGTTATCAAAGCGATAACTTATTATGCTTGAAACACACGTGTGTCGATAAAGCCAAGTAATTACTTGTACAGTATTACACACGCAACGAAAGAACACCTGGCTTTATCGACACACGTGTGTTTCAAGCATTTAAAGTTATCGCTTTGGTAACGATATGCACTTTAACACTCACAGTCGGTACAGTTAACTGTAACACATGTTCTTAATATAACTTTGTCACATTGTCCATAAATAATAAATAAATTTAAGTAATCTTCGTTTGTATAATTTAAGCGTCCCGGCATGATTATTGAAAATTTTTAACAGTTTGACATATCCTTGACAGATGATTGTTTTCTAACGCCATCATGGCCAACTAGGAATAACCATTCTTATTAAAAGAAATACAATAGCATTTGTGCAACGAAAAAAAAGTTAAATTGCCAATATTTCAAAACCTATGAATTTTTTAAATAATAAAGGCATTAGTATAGAAAAATTTTATAATTTTGTTTAGGCCTGAAAACGTCATTTTTGATATAGAATTTAAAATAAGTCCAAAACAGTTAGACTTAGGTATAAGACATTATACACAAAATGTGTCTAGAATTTTGGGCAAAATTCAAAAATAGAATAATATATAAGGTGTTCTATTTAAAATAAGCAGTTGACACATACTTCCGGTATAACCGGAAGTGTCACCAACTTGAAAATATTTTAGCGGAACTGCCCCTGTTAGTGTTAGTATACTACCAAATTTTCAAATTTGTCCCATATACAGTTTTTCTATAATCTATCGATGGCGTTCCTGGTAGACACCCTGTATATACTATCTACGTGTCACGCATTGTTAAACTTAATTGATTCTTAGATAAGCTTAAATAATTCCGAAAATTTTAATGGACCGTTATCATCACAATTCATAAGCAAATTTCTGTTTTAAAAATTTCTAAACTTTCATAAGAATCAAGTTTGTTTTTATTATCTACCTTTTTAATTAATTTAATGTCGCCTACTCTATGGCCATTTTCAAGAATATGCATGGCAACACTGGACCTATCTGCGCGATGATGTTTGACATGAGCTAAGTGCTCTTTAAAACGAGTTTTAATAGGTCTCTTGGTTTACCCTATTTACACTTGGTTACAATCTTTACAATTAATTTTATATATTCCCGATTTATCATACATTTCTATTGGGTCTTTGGGATTGCCTAAAAGATTTTGCAAGTTGTTACTACTAAAGATTACTGTTTTATAATCAAATTTTAAAAATATATTTTTTTGAAGACCTTTTGTGTATGTGGGATAATTTGGTAATTTGACATATTTCTTATCTGTTTTGTTATTATTAGTTTTTAACGTTGTAATGTTTCGAATGTTTAACTTATGTTTATGTTTTCTAATTATGTTTGTGACAATTGATTCTTGAAAACCATTGTATAATGCAATCTGCGTAATATTTCGCAGTTCTTTATTAAAGTTTTGTTTTGACAATGGGAAATGTAATAATCTGTAAATTAAAAAGTTGAAAGATGCAAGTTTATGTTGCATACTATGGTTAGAATCATTTGTTATAAACCTCATAGTGTTAGTGCCTTTTCGGCAAATATCTATATCTAGTTTGTTGCCATTTCTTGTCACTAAAGCGTCTAAGAAAGGTAACTTAAGGTTTGCTTTTGTTTCATAGGTAAACTTGATCGTTTCAAATTTTAAATTTAAAATTTCTACAAATTGGCGAGGACTGTAAACTTTAGTGTCGATGACTGCGAAAACATCATCTATATATCTACACCAAATTCTAGAAAAATATTCTAAATTATTTTTAAATCAGTTTCAAATTTACCCCATAAACGGAGATAAGCTGTTACCCATTGTTATACCATAATTTTGTTAATAAATATTATTGTTAATTTGAAAGTAGGTTTGATTCATACATAATCTTGCTAATTTAAAAACATTATCTATTTCTGAATTGTCTAAATGGTTTTGGTGTAACATATCTTTCAAATAATCTAAAGTGACATCTATTGGAACGCTTGAAACAATGAACAAACATCGAATGAAACTAAAACTTCGTTCTCAGTTAGCTCAATGTTTTTAATTTTTTCAATAAAATCGTATGAATTTTGAACACTGAAATGTGATTGTTGATATTCAAAACTGTTGAATTTATTTGACAACCATTTAGATATCAGATAAGTAGGAGCATTAATACCTGAAACAGTGGGACTCATTGCTTTTCCAGGTTTATGTATTTTAGGTAAACAATACATTTTAGGAAGAACCGGGTTAGATACCGTTAGTCTAAACCTAAGTTGTTTTGGTATAAAATTTCCACATTCTAATAAGACTCTACGGGTATCAGCAATCATTTTGGGTATCGCTGATGATGATAGCTTAGCTATTGAAACACGTGTCCGAGTATAGTCTTTGGTGCAGTTTTTGGTGGTTTTCTGTTTGATATTATTTATTGTTGAAAATACATATTTCGATAAAATGACGATTTTATTGGCTTGATTTATTATAAATTATATTTTATTTTTTGAATTACATTGCTGTGAATATAAAATATCCACCCTTGGTAGGAACTATTACTAAACGAAACATTAATTTAAATTTGGCAACGTCTAAAACCTATGTAAGCAAACTTGTCGTAGCTTGTACTTTTGTACTTAGCGGTTTGTGCATTATTGCATTTTGTCATATCGCAGTGTTAGTTTTTTTGTCTCGTCTTAACAAGAAATAGAAAATATATCACCCATTGAATATATATCAGAATATGAAGACAATAAATCAGATGTGAGTGAGGGTGATGATAATACATTATTATTATAAGCTGACGTAAGAGAATATAATAAGGAAGAAGATAGCAATGCTAGCAATTCTCAACAAGAGGTAGTGACAGCTCAGTTCAGTACAAAAGCATAACTAGTAGAGTATATGTAGCGCATCCTTCTCGGGTTAGTAGAAGGTCAAATAAAAAAATATTCTACGCTCTAACCCTGGGCTACGTAATGAAGGTAAACTCGATACTAGATTCATTTTTGAAATTTGTTCATGTGAAATACTTGATACATTGCTTACGTGAACTAATGAAGATGAAAGATGAGTTACTGGCTTTTTTCGGGATTTTGATTTTAATGGGTATGAACAACCACATTAAGTTGAATTGTCACGATTTATGGTCAAAATACTTTGGTAGAGCTGTATATACTGGAACCATGAGTAGAAATAGGTTCTTGGAGTTGATGAAGGTACTACGTTTTGATAACAAGCAAAAAAGGCAGGAAAGACGTAAACATTATAAATTCGAACCAATACAAGATCTTTTTGAATCTTAAAATAACACTTTATTAAATTATTTTACTCCAGGAATAAATATTGTCATTGATGAAATGCTATCTCTTTTTAGAGAACGATGTCCTTTATGAAAGACAAACCAGAAAAATACGGTATTTTTATAAGAATTTTGACAGACTGTAATTTTCGTTATGTTGTAAAGTTACAACAGACCGTTACTACACATGTATTGAATTAGCGGTAGAGGTATATAAAAATTTTGGGCTTACTATGGTTGGTGCAATGCAAAACAATCGCAAACACATATCCGAAGTTTAAAAAAAAGTTGATGAGCAAAAGTTATTTTCGAATATGTTCACCTTTATACACCCTCAATCAGAACGTCCATCTGTAACTATTGTCTCGTACGTACGTTTTACAGAAAAATGTAAGATCTGTAAGCGAAACTAGAGGTGAAATTATGCACTGGGAAAGGCAGATGCCCAATCTGCATCAAAATGGCTCATTCAAAAAATGAAGAAATAAAAAATTTCAAAAACAACAATACCATGTTGTACATGCAATAAATATGTTTGTGGAAAACATAGTGTAAAAACAAGCTTATGTCCATCTTGCACTGAAAATGCCGAGGACATAGTTTAAGTTTTGTTTGTGTTTCAGTTGTTTATGTAGGTGTAGTAATTGCTTTTGAGGCAAAAAATATATGTTGGAATTAGAATAAGAAGAATTTGATTTTAGTTTGTTTGTGTCTCTAATGTCAATAAAAATATCACCTATTTCATGGTGGACATTTTTTACCTACCAATGGGAATACTAGTATATACATGGTACTTTAAGGGTTAATGGATTCCGATTGTCCTTATATATATGATTTTGAGAAACTTTATGTTTTAAAAAATTTTGCAATTGATAATACGCTTCTGCAAAATTTTTTGGGTAATGGCTTGGTAAACAATGCGGTTTGTGGCGTGGAAACCCTGTAAACCTTGTCAGAAATTATGGTAAATATTTCAATTTGATATCTTAGAAAATTTTATTTGGTTTGAATGTGTATTAAAATTAATTATACTTCTCCAGTTTTCTTCTATATCAATCAATCTGTTCTCTATAATTTTTCATTCCTTTCTGTTCCCTCAACTGTAGATTGTACATAGTGTAGCACCTTCTGCTTCCAGTTTTCCAAGATCTTATTGTTTCTTCTACGCATTCTATTTTCATCTCTTTCCCTTTACCTGTTTTCTATTTTCTTTATTTTTTTAAATATTTCTTTTTCTTTTTTCCTTCTAAAAATTACCTACAATATTCTTTCTACTTTCCCTCTTCTATCCTTATTCTCCCCTTTTTGTTTTTCTTTGTCTAGTTTGTTCCCCTTTATATTCTTCCATGTTGATCTTTTCCCATTTGGCAAAACTTGGTATTTCAGTTTCAATACAATAACGTTGCTTGAGAAGAAACAAGAAATCAGAAGTCGAAGTTCCTATAAAATATTTTTTTTGTTATTTTACCAGTTTACAGAACATGGCAACTTAGATGCCATACGTTTTGTGTATGGCAAGCCCACCTATTTGAGATTATACACAGGAATTATCGGTGTAAACGGCGGGTTGTAATTTGGACCAATGTATGGATCGGTAGACATTATTTACAAAATACTATAGGTGAAAAGTAAGTTTTCCTCAAAATTCAAGAGAAGGTAAGAAACGTATAAAACCCATTGTTTTGTACCAGTAGTCTTCTTGACCACCACTAACAATTTCATTAACAGAAATAATCAACATCACTCTCTTCTGTTTTTAGTTCTTTTATTATCCTTGTCGTTCTTTATCTTCATTTGTCTTAGTTACGAAAGTTTTGTTCATACCATACATTTTATTATCTTTCGAATAGAATAGACATATACTCGTCATATTAAAACTGTTTACAATATTGTTATTATGCGTCATTCAAACATGACATTGTTTCATAAACAAAATTAAGACTTGAAAAGGACAACATCTAACAACTGCAGCTTTACAGATGTGTCGGAAGTTGCCTCCCTCAAACTTCTGTCAATCATCTATGGTTGTGGAACAATAATAATAATAAAGTAATTTTCGATAATGTAATTATACAGAGTCATTGATAGTCGATGGCATGTTAGACGTTTATGAAAACGGGGCATAGGAGCAACCTAAAAATTTGGTTACTGCAATAAATAGACAGAATTTATCTTTCTAACATATTTTCATTTTGGCGGTGTTGTCGCATCTACTCAAAATTAGTAACAACATAGTAATTTTTAATGAAACATTCTGTATATTATTCAATTTTTAGAATCGCAATTTCTTACTGATAATTTCCTAAATGCAAAACATCAAAATTTCGTGCGCGTAATTATTTCGCATTCACAGTCTCAAAACTTCGACGTCTGTCAAACACAGTGAATAATTGAGCAATTGTCAAATCACATGGCGTTCCATGGCTAACTAATGCAAATTATGTGAAGAAAATGTGATTTTTAATAATGGTTGCGATCAACAAAGCGCTTTAAAGTTGATACAAATAGTATAGTGGAGAAGTCTGTTAGCAGTTCTAAATGAATGGTTCGAGTAACTAAGCATACGAAAGTGCATACATACCAATATGTTTTAATTAATTTAGCATCACGTGTTTTACGGTTAAAAATCTAAATATAAGAACCGCATAATCTACACTGGTTTTGTAGATATTTAACGGTAAATTACACATAACAGGAAACCTTGAACTTGTTCTGACATTAAAGTGATAGTGAATCTTGGGAAATAAAATCATAAGAACTCATTAGCCTGCTATCAATAGTATCCAAACTTTAAAAAAAAATTACTGCTTAGAAGAATTATTCCTGACCTTACACCATACCATGAGTTCGACTTTCAACAAGCTCACTCAATTCACCAGTGCCATCGAAAAACACACTTAATTAAATTAGAAAATAAAAAATAATCACCAGCTATATTTTTAGATGTAAGGTATTTGATAGGGTCTATTATATAAACTAAACTTTCAAAAAGTACTCATAAGGAACGGTAGTTTAGTGTTTAATTCCACTGGACCTGAGAATGTGTATTCATTGACGTATTCGGTGCCATTATCAGATCTAATTGCCTTAATTTTACAACTAAAAAGATTTTCTACAAAACATTTGTACTCCAGGAATTTACTTACAGTCTGTTTTTGACTTTAGAAAGTATACTTGTGAATAACAGATATAGTCGTCGGTGAAAGTCATGAAATATCTTGCACCACTTATCGAACATTCTTGAAGCGGTCCACATAAATCTGTATTGATAAGTTTCAAAACATTCTTTGCTCTCGTTGTACTATTTCTGAACGGAGATCGGTGCAACTTTCCTTTGACACAGTCTCCACATTTAATTACGTCATCTTCCTTAAAGTCTATTCCTTTGGCCATATTTGTTTTTAACTTTTTCATATATTCAAAGTTAAGATGAATAAGACGACAATGCCATACATACGAAATAGGTCTGAACATTTACATGGGTTTTGTAACTCAGATTGGGCTGGCGATTCTGATGACCGAAAGTCTACAGCAGGCTACATATTTCTTTATGGTGGAGGTGCAATCAGTTGGTCGTCTAAAAACAGTAGACTGTGGCCCTCTCAACTACAGAAGCAGAATACATGGCCCTCAGTTTTGCATCTAAAAGCAATGTTCTTGAAAGGTTTACTTCAGGAATTGTACCGAAATTCAAAGAAAACTCACTTTGTATTGTGATAACAAAGGTGTAGTGGACTTAAGTATTAATGGAGGTTATCGGCCTCAAACAAAGCATATTGAAGTTAGGCACCACTTTGTTCGAGAAAAACAAGAGAATGGAGACATCGAAATAAAACCCATAGAAACTGATCATATGGTAGTAGACGGCCTTACAAAGGCACTTACCAAGATAAACTGCTCCAGTCCGCCTTTTCAGTTTTCCTTCTTGAATTGACATATCTTGCCGTGTTAGGCTTGTCGGTTTCTATGATAATTGGAAAGTGGTCGCTGTTGTGTAAGTCATCTTCAACCCACCACTTCAAAGATGCTGCCAGTAAGCACAATGTCATGGTAAGGTCAATGGCAGAGAAGTTGTTCGATTTCTCATTAAAGTGTGTCGGAGTGCAGCTATTAAGTAGCACAACTTCATCTCTTTCTAACCAGTCTTGCAAGATACGGCTCTTATCATCGGTTCTTGAAGAACCCCACAGCGTGTTATGATCGTTAAGATTACCCAGTAATATGAAAGGGAGCGGGAGTTGTCCAACGACTCGTTGGATATCTGTAATTTCCCAATTTTGGTTCGGTAAGTATATATTACATACTGTCACCTTAACTGGTAGGATTAGTTCAACGGCGACCGCTTGGAGTGCAGTATTTAATGCTACCTCTCGAAATCTAACGCCATTTTTTACTAGGATAGCAACTCCTCCGCTTGCCCGTTCATTGACTTCACAATCAAGCCTAACTACCGCATACTCTCTAAGAGAGTATGGTTGTCTAGGACTCAAATGAGTTTCTTGTAGACATATACACATTGGTTGGTGTTTTTGCAACAACATTTTTATATAACATTAGTTATGGTCACATCCTCTACAATTCCATTGTATTACTTTGTTAAATGTCGTGAATTTTGTTTTTTGATGTGTGGTAGGTATGCAAAAACATTTAATATAAAAATAACAAGTACTACACGAAAAATAAATAAATAAATATATCTAAAATATTACAGGTATCACAATGCATATCACAGCTCTAATCGTTATCACTTGATTTGGGACAACCGTGAGATTCGTGCCACGAACCTCTAGGTTTTCCTTTAGGCCACCCTTTCTTTCGTTTTCCTTGCGATTTAGCTTTCTCCACAGCCTCTTCATCTATAGAGGTAATTGATGTTATACTAGGAGATGGAGAAGTCTTCTTTTGTTTAGTTCTTTGAGTATATTTAGAAACTACAGTGCTTTTTTCAATCACCTGCCGAACATCCTCTTCAACGTCTGTTGCAGAAACTCGGGTATCGCTATCCGTAACACGTGCACTTATAGACGGACTGGATCTAACAGGTTCTTTAACTACAAAACATGACTTAAGTGCTTCAACCAATGATGGTATTAATTCCTTTATCAATGATTGGGTATTGACCTTCATTGGTGTAGACGTAGCTTTAGCATATAAAACGTTTGGCGACGGCGTGACAGTGACTACTTTCTTTTTTGCTTCGTAATATGATATATGTTCGTTTACTTTTATTTCCTGAATTATCATTTTGTTTATACACCGGACAGTCGTATACACTTTAGTCGTGATTATAAACAATGCAGCATATTTTCAGGAAAAAGAGTAAATGCGCATAAAGCAACAACAAAATCAGATGTACTAATTACACACTTATTGTTAGAAAATACAAAACCATAATTATACTAATATGGGCTTTTGGAATTGGATTACGATTAATATTGGTACATGACAAACGCTGTAATAAGTGATTCTTAAAAATTCCAACAAGAGATTAGAAACCCATTTAAACCCTCCCTTTGCTAGAACTACTGCTGCAAAACGATCTGTAAATAGACATAGAATTTCTTCCTTGAAGAGAACTGATGAATCACTCAGAATGGAATATTTTTAAGAAAATGTTAAGTTATACTATTAACTTTAAACAATGTGAATAAAAGGCTGGAACTAATTTTGTAAAATAAAAATAAATAAACACGTCAATTTTATTTGTTTATACCTACATTTTTGTTAATATTTGTCGCATTTCGTTCTCATATTGTGATGTCATCGATAACTTTTTTAAACGCATTCGATATTTTTGTTGTATTTCTTTAAATTTACCAATTTAAAGATGAACTTAGCACTCATAGTTCTCGAGATAATCAAGTTTGGAAGTACAAACAAAACTCAATAAAATAGAAGCTAGCTATAAAATATTGACACAAATATCAGTAAAACTCCAACAACTGAAGGGTTCCGAAGCTTGCAGGTGATGAATTTTGTAAAATGACGTAACTAAAAATAATAATTAAAGTAGTTCATATTCAAATTTAATATAAAACTTTAAAGTGTTGCAAATAATATTTTTATTTTTAGTTTTTACACTAAATTATATCTAAAGTAAAAAATTAAAAGCGCTGATTAAATTGGTTGTTTGATATTGTTGCTTACGCACACTAAAACCGACCTTTCAAAACGATTAATAATTTTGCAATTCAATCAAATTAAATACTAATAAAGAATCTTAGTAATTTCCTAATAAGTGATTCTTGAATAAAATTGTGTTTGTTAAAGTCATACTTGTTTTTATTAAATATTTATTTTTTATTAAAACAACTTAATTTACCTTTGTTTTTATAATTATCTGTTTCAGTACTTTTGATTACATCCGTACAAGTTTGTGTTCTAATTTATCATTAAAGTCTCCTACATTAAAACTATCCCTTTAATTTTTTTTGCGTAAATTCGTTTTGATCGTGTAGGTTAGTATTCAAATGGTTGAGAAAAAATAATTTTTAATAATTAAAAAATTGGAAATATATACAACTTATCTTAATTAAGCGCAGTCCTCTTTATAAATAATATTTAATACCGTTTGCACAAACACCCAACTCTGTTATATCTCTTTGTTATATCGCGCATATTACTTAATGACAAATTAAATCACAAGGTGCATCTGCAGCGACTTGTAATTTAAAATGAATAACAGTTTAGTTCATGTAATGTAACAGCAATTAAAATAAACGATTTGCATATGTGAACGAAAGAATGGGGAATCGATACTGATCAAGATGATGTGTGAAAGGATGGTATAGCACGCAAGTTGCAGGACCTTAATATTTGCATCACTTTTATTTTCACAAAAGAAGATGATCTCGTTTCGCTCACTGTTCTGATTATTGCTAAGAGTGGGGTTGTAACTCATGCTCCGATTATATAGTATATAAAGGGGATCATCTTTAAGATTCAATACAGTCTTTAATATTCTTTTAAACAATTTGTGATTAAAGAAAAAATCATCATGAAGTCGGTGAGTATATCTACGTACTTGTGCATTTATAAACGATTACTACTTTCATTAATTGCACTTACAGTACATTTTAATTAAATGTTTAAGAATGTTTTTAATTACTGAATTGGATTTATATTACACAAATTACAAATTATTTTGTAGAGAATGTTGTGATTTTTTTTTATGAATTACCATATCGAGTCACTACGTCTTGCAACTATAGTTTATGTAACTTATTGCACAAGAGATGCAGCTTTTCTATATGATACTACAGATTTTCTTTTATCACCAGTTCCCTTTTTTCATTTCTTTCATTCGACTTCATATCTTTGATTAAAGCATTTTCAATTTCAATTCAGACGATAAACTTGACTTTGAGCTTTGCGAGCGGTTATTAAACTGGAACTGGAGCAGTAGTGTATTTTAGCGTAAGATCGCCATTGAAAGTAACTTCATTCATTAGATACAAGAATGGTAACGTTTTTTGTGACATTAAGATTTTGCTGCAAAGTAGCTAACAATTTTATTCACTAAATACGACTAAAAATTTGTTTTTCGGAATATGTACTTCCGACACGCACAAAATACGTAACTAACAGATTCATTTGAATTTTTTAAAAGTATCGGTTAAACGAATTTAATATGCTTGCGGTGATAATCTGTCACTCGCCGTTTAAAACCAATCAATACGTAATACTACAAATGAAATGAGTTACATAATCCCGGTGCAATCGAAATTATTTACTAACGTTGTCATGAACTTGGACAAACAAATGCACGACTTTAGCATTTCAAACATTAAGCTAAATCATCAGACACTCAATTGCAATTTGTTTTCAGTTAGTGTTGGCTGTGCTAGTAAGTGTGTGCTATTGTGCACGTTTAGACAATACCTATTTGCCACCACCAAATGCTGATAAATCGGGAGGTGGTCCTGGATTACAAACACCTTTCGGCCCAAGACCTGGCGGTCCAGGCGGTACTCCAGGTTTCGGTAAGCATAAACTGTGTGTGCAATCGGTTGAAAGAGATCGGAAAGTAAATCAATAGTCGAACGTGATAGGTTAAATGTGGAATTTACTGAATTTAGAAAATAGTTGAGCTTTTGTTATTGTATACTTTACAACTAATATGCACTTGTAACAATAATTATCACTTTCATGATACATATAGTGTGTAATACATTTAGTTCGTACAATAACGTCAAGGTAATACTCGTAAATCATCACAGAACATTCACTTTTTGTGTAAAGCTTATCTAACTATGCGTAATTTTCGATTTTATCATATGTGCATTTGTATCTAATGGTTACTTAACGATTACCTTAGAGGCATGTAATTATTATTACAAAAGCTATTTCATTATACTTAATCTCTTTATTCAGATCATCTGAAATGACTTCCTTTATATACAATTTGAAATTAATGTTTATAACAGGTGGGAAACCAAGCGGTCCAGGTTTTAATGGAGCACCAAGCGGTCCAAGTTCTCTTTATGGACCACCTAGGGGAGGTCCAGGGGACAGGCGGACCCGGGGGACCAAGCGGACCTGGTGGTCAACCTGGTTTTGGACCAAACCAAGGAGGTCAGCCTGGATTCGGACCTAACCGAGGTGGTCAACCTGGTTTTGGACCTAGCCAAGGAGGTCCCGATGCTGGTGCCCCAATCCTTCGTTACGATAACACCCCAATGCTGGCGATGGTAGTTACCAATACAGGTAGAGCAATACGTAACTTCTATTTATAAAAAGTACAACAGCTGATTTCAGCTATGAAACTGGAAATGGGATTAAAGCCGAAGAAGAAGGTCATGCTAGACCAGGCGCAACTGAAGAAGAAGGTGGTGAAGTTGTAAGAGGATCGTACTCATATACTGCCCCCGACGGTCAAGTCATAGAAATTACTTACACCGCTGATGAGAACGGTTTTGTACCCCAAGGAGCTCATCTTCCTACTCCTCCGCCGATTCCTGAAGAAATATTGAGATCTTTAGAACAAAACGCTGCTGAAGAAGCACGCGGTGGTGGTGATAGTGGAAATTATGGTGGTCAATCCGGAGGTCCTGGTGGTTATCCTAAAGGTGGACCTGGAGGTCCCGGCGGATTTCCTGGTCAAGGTGGTCCAGGAGGTTATCCTAAAGGTGGATCAAACGGTTTTCCGGCTCCAGGAGGCCCAGGAGGTTTTCCTGCTCCAGGTGGTCCAGGCGGTTATCCTAAAGGCGGACCTGGAGGTTTTCCTGCCCCAGGTGGTGTTGGCGGTTTTCCTAGAGGCGGTCCAGGTGGTTTCCCTGCTCCAGGCGGTCAAGGTGGAAAAACTCCAGGATTTAGTCCTGAAACAGGGTATACTTATTAATTAAATAAATACATCTAGACTTGTTCATTAGCAATTGTTAAGATACATTAACCGTCAGGTAATAGTAATAGCGTAATCTAGGCATGCATACGATGTCTAATTGTGTTGTACGCTTATGTAACTATCTACAGTGTTACCGTAACCATTAAGGCAGCTTATGCGTTATGCAACTTAGGTTTTGACGTTGCAATATTTATGTATAATTATAAATGAATTCTAATTTACACGACGACTTCGCAATGTTGTAAGGCTTACGATTTTTATATGCGATTTATTGTGATTTTTAAATGGTGCTATGATACCCTCGTGTGCGACAAAGAGCTTTACTATTTAAGTTATTGTCATTAATGCTACACGACAATGCCCTGTCAGACATTGTCTAACTATTTTTTAGAAAATAAATAATGTAATGTATATATTTATTTAAATAAACATGCAAGAACGTACTTAGTTACAGATTTTAAATATTTAATACATAATGCGTTTCTAAGTTATTAAAGTAGACGTATTATTTGTCTCTCTTCTTGTTTAGTTTTCAAATTCAGTTATTATTAATTTGTGTTAGAATTATGACATTAGATAATAGCTTCACTGAGAATGTTCCGTGAGTAAAATGTAATATCAACCTCACTCAAGTCTTTATCTTTATCTTAATTATTCGACATTTCTTCAGAAACCAAAAATAGTTTCAATTTTAAAATAGCAGCAGTTGTGCCTGAATTTATATAGTTAAGATCTTTTCCTACAAAAAAAACTATTAAAAGTAGTTGACAATCAAATTTCATAACTAATAAAAAACTGAGTTTTGTAAGAATTAATGTTCGATAAAAAAATTATGTATAAGTAAATCATTGAACAATGTTAGAAGAGCAATTTGTCAAACTGATAGACGTAAGTACATGACCATGTGCCAGGAGGTAGCAACACCTACATTTCTTTATGGAAAGTCAGCTATCCCTAAATCAAAATGATGAATGACAGTAATGAATATTTTATGACAGATTTCTTGTATGTACACAATTTTGAATTAACTGTATACACATCTGTTGACAAAGATACACTTATTGATCGTATATGATGTGTCCTCAATAGGGAATATATATGATAGCACGCATTTGAAGAATAGTAAACTTACACTTGAGTTCTCTCACTCCTGAAGAGTCCCAAAAGAACCAAATAGCTGTTGAGTGATTTTCAGTGTTTGTTTACTATTGTACAATCTTTTGCAAACTTACAGCAGGTTATTCAAGATTGTTATTTTTGCCTACATTCAGTTGACTGTAATAATCGAAGGATCGACTTATGTAACTGCTTACTCATCTGTCGAGAAAAGTTGCTTTAATGTAAATGCATTTTCAGACGTGTTACGTTAACACGTGATAACACTTATTGATCGAACTTTTAATTATTTTTTTCCTAATTGTTTCAGTTTAGTAATTTATTACTACAAACATATGAAGATTTGATCAAGCAAAAGATAGTATTGATATAGTGGCAATTTCTCAACCGGAAAACTTTCTTTACTAGACACAAACACCAACGATTACATTAGAATGTTTAAACCGTTTCGACAAAAAATGTCTTTAATTTTTACCACCAACATATCAGTCTTCGTTCAGCGAATTATGAGCTTATGCTAAACTAATTTTCTTGTGTTTGATAATGACTATAATTTAAATTAAATCTCCTAATTCATTTAACTTTAATTTTAGTGGGTCTTACGTCGCGTCAACACTCTTTGTTGAATTGCATTCTTCTTTGTTTAATGGAGTTAATTTAAAATTAGTTTTTTAAGTCAATAAACATATTAAGAAAAGGACAAAACGCTTCTGAGTTTTGTAAATTAGAGTTACAAATGATTATTACTATAAGATAAATTCAAAACGTTTACGCAAAAAAATCGAAATGTATGCGGCGTATTTTATAATAGTAATTATTAATATAACATGAATGGCTGATGTGGTTTTAAGTTAATTGTAAATATTGAAAAACGTCGCAGTTTAGATAATGCTTTCAAACATCTTCAATTAATAAATAATTTTTACGATGCCCCAGGAAGGAAATAAAAAACGTGGTTGAAGGCTTCTAAAGTGACAATGAGCGCAGGATTCTAGTAATTACCCTTAAGCAGTAATACTTAAAAAAGTAAAACAAATAAACTTGTAGAAGAAGAACTGGAGAACTTATTCTAACAAGATTTGCGAAAGTAAAGCGAGACACCAATAGTTCTAAAATAATAAGAGACCTACAGTCTGATAATACAAAATGTAAATTAGAAATAGACGCTACGAGTATATTTAAGAGTTCGACACAAGAGCTAAATTACTTGAATTACCTTAATAAGGCGCGCATTATGCATACACCAAAGGTTTACATTAGTACTACAAAAAAAAAAGAAATTACAATGTTGAAAATGTAAGTTGTAATTTAAATAACAATCCATATATGCACAAAATGCATCTTGCATACGGCAATTTTACCGTACAATTAATAAATACAAATACTTGAAGCAAAACTTATCTGACGTATATGAGTGACAGCTTTACAAGAACTGTTACATTTTTGTAATTACTTTACTTTCTTTTAGGAGGGGCATGTACTGATGTGTGTTTTTTATTTTACAATAAAGTGGCCAAAGGAAGTACGCACTTGGAGTAGGAAACAAAGCCAAAATCACACCCTTGTTTTGTGTTTAATTGCTCCTCTAAAGAAGGTGAAGTAATTACGAAAGTCTAAAATATATCTGTACTTAAGAACGGTCACATCACCATATAAAACTGGACGAGTGTTCTGTGTGATATCGTACAGCCTCCCTAGAGCGGAAACTCAGGTTATCGGTGACGAAAAGATACCGAGTTAAGGGTCGACAGGCAGATACTCCACTCAAATTTTAATGTAACTACAATTACTAATGTTGATGTTGACGTTTATAAAGCGTACATAATTCGATAGTAGATAAAAATTTCAACTCTTCCAAGGAGAAATTCTGTGGTAGAAAAATATTTCAAAATTAATGTTTACGAACGTTGTTGAATTAACGATTCTCCCAAAACATGTTATAGAAACTAACGAAGACATACCTAAATGAGTTCGTCCAACATACGTCCGTCAACGTTTTTTAAAATATATAAATATCGAATTCATACGTAAGAAGAAATTTTGCAATCTTACACCATTGAAAGAAATACAGTTGTTGAGGCGCTAGATTTACCTTCTGCATGCATATAATATAGACCCCCATTATCAGTTTCCCTAAACAATAATTTTGTAACAAACTATTCTTAAAAAGTAAAACACGTATTGGTACCTAACCAGTTTTGATTTTGGGAAACAGCTTATAGTATTGCATTTAGCCACATTCACCTTTTTGTTAATTTTTCTGGTCTCTATAACCCCTTAGTTTTTTAATTCTAAACGTGTCTTCTTGATAGTACACAGCAAAAAATCCTTAAATTAAAAGTATTGCTCCACAAAGTCTATGTAATGAAAAAGTCGCTAAGTGCCGTAGATTAATGAGCTTTCTAGCCAACCAAACTCCATTATTGTACCAAGGGTAGGTAACCCCATGCATTTATGAGCACAATGCTAAACTTTAAATTACCGAGATTGGGAAGGATTACAGATAAGTAGGTTAGCAAAATTTTTTCTCCTTTACTCGTCTTTTACGACAAGCGGTAAATACTGTTGATGTATTCTAAGCTTCGAGGCTACAGAAGATATTATTATAATAATTATTATCATTATTTAATTGTTCTTTTAAGCATCCTTAGGTAGACATTAACCCATCAAATGTTACGATAATTATTATTTTATTCTACTTGTAGAACAGTTGTGAAATATTTGCTTAATATGTTAGAGTTTTTGTCCGTATTTAAAGAATGGCTTTATTACGCAGTGTTATCTGCTTACATTACGTGCTTTGTATAGAAATTGTCTTGAAGATAAGTCCCACGTCTCGTCGACACTTTTTGTTAAATTGCATTATTCTTTGTTTAATGGAGATAATTTAGGATTGGTACAAATTCAATTTCAAACGTTTATGCAAAACATTTACAATGTATGCAATAGTAATTATGATTGTAGCATTAATGATTGATATAGTTTTAAATTAAGTGTAAACACCGAAAAACGTGACAGTTTAGATAATGCTTTCAAAGCATCGTCAATCAACAAACAATTTTACGATTAGCATATGTTTGGTACTAAAGATAACATAGAGTCCAACATTAGCAGCGGGTTTTTAAAAATTTTATTACACGGAAGATTATGTTTGAATTATTCGGGACGTTTTCGGTTAAATTAAGTTAAAAACTTAATAATTTCTATATTGCAAAAATAATTAGTGAGATTTATATTGTTGATACCATATCAATATTATATACAAAAGTAAAAATTAAATCTTGGGACGAGTCATATGTTATTTATTTAATCGTATGGTACATTTTAAATATTGTATTGTGATGTAAGTGTTATATATGGTGCCCCAGAAGATCAGTATAAACCTGTACAGTGTGGTAACGAAACCGTATTATTATATAAGTATGTATTAACATGATATAATTTTTATACTTCATTAGCAATCCTATAGTATTGTAAATAATTATGAACATTAAAAAATTAAAACTGACTTGCAAAATAATTTGTAAATTTGGTAACAAAAATTATATGAGCAACTCCTGCTTAGTTACATTTAATTAATAAAAATTGCCTAAAAACGGTTTTTTAATTTTTTTCTTGAATAAAAATATTTACAAAGAAAAATCGAGATAACATTTTTTTTACCGAAAAAGTATTAAATAAATATTTTTCGGTTCTCCGTCCATAATCACTGACTTTGCATTACTCAAAAACGGCCAGAAACACCCTATTTCTTGGCCTTAACCGGCAAAAAAGGTTAATAAAACTTCTAATAAAAATTTCAACATGACAGCCGCCTACAAGATAAATTTGAGTAAAGTTCTAACCTACATAATTTATACGATTTACTTGATAAAACTTGTTCTATTGTATTGTTTCCTATTTTTATATTTGTTTGTATTTGTGTTTTTGCAATTACTATGACTTTGATTTTGTGTATATTTATTTTAAAATTGTACTCCTACAAACTTTTCTTTCATACTACGTTTCTTTGAAGATCATCTTCTTTTTGGAGCAAATATCACCACATCATCTGCGTTCGCACATTCAGTAATGTTTACCCTTTTTAAGTTTTTGAATTCTATGCACAATTTTGTGACTTTCTCTTTGCAGATTTTTATAATATCGTCCATTAGTACTATAATTAATAAAGGGCTTAGTACTCCTCCCTGTCGGAGTCCGTTGGTTATGGAGAATTCTTTTATTTCAGATTGCTTTGTTCTTACGTAGTCTCTACAGTTTTTATACACTACCTTACTAATTGTCTAGCTACTCCAAACCTTGTCCCTTGGTACTCTATCAAAAGATTTTCTTAGTCAATGAATGCAAGGTATGCTTGTCTATTTTGTTTAATTGTTCTTTCTATTATGTCTTTTAGGCTAAATATGTGGCCTTGCACACTATGTCTCTTACACAATTTGCTTTGTGAGTCTGACAATTGTTTTCTACTTTTTTTGTTTTTTTTGCTCTAAGATCCTTTCATATACTTTGCATGCTATGCCAAGTAAGGTTATTCCACGATAGTTTTGACAGCTAAGTCGATGGCTTTTTGTATATTGGTATTATTTTCCCACCTCTCACACATTTGGTATCTTCCCGGTATGCCACGCCTCTTTACATATTTCTAGGAATAATTTTGTGCTTTTTTGTATCCCATAATGCCCTAGTGCTTTTCCATTTTTATAGTTTTTATAACTTTCTGCAATTCTTCTCGTGTGGGTTCTTTATCTAGTGGTTAGTTGCATTCTTTTACTAATATTTCTTCATTTTCTCTTGTGTTTTGTTTTTTGTTTCTTTGGCTGCCTTTATTAGATTTTTAACTTTCTTTCATTGATCTTTGTATTGTTGATATGTTTTTTGTAATTTCTTGTTTAGGTAATACAGCCATCTCGCTTTCTTTATTTTTACTTCCCATCCTATATCTTCACTTTCACCATCCGTTAGCTTTTCTCTACTGTTCATTATTGCCACTCCGTCCACTGTCTTTGCTATTTGTTGTTGCATTCTCTCAAATAATTCCCACTTGTTTTCTAGTTGTTCGTGTATAAAATTTTCTTGTATGTTTTGTACTTTTTCCCTGACAGCTTTTCGGTACCTTTATCGCTTTATCCATTAGTTTATATGTTTTTACTGTTTCATATGTCATTTCTTTCTGAATCGTTTCTATCTTTGTTGCGGCTTCCACTCGTATTTTATTTAATTTTACTTAGTACTTCTGAGCCTCTTCTCACTCTGACATCCTTTATCATTTTTCTTTCTTCTTTCCTTATTTGTACATAGTTGATTATAGATTTTTCTCCCCTTTTTCTAACTTCCCTAGTAAATTTTGTTATGTTCGTACAACGAATTTGCTACAATATATTGGTTTTTTCTACAAAAGTTAATTATTCTTCTGCCGTTGCTGTTTTTACTTCTTTCTCCATATTTGCCTAGGAATATTTGTTGTTAACTGATCTTTCTTCTCCACTCCTACCAATAAAGTCACCTAATATAATTACTGTGGCGTTTCTTTCTTTTGTAAGTGATGTTAAGTTTTTCCAGAATTTGTCTTACTTCTCTGCGTTGTTGTCTTTATTGAGATCATATGTTACCAGTATTGTTAGTTTGAACTAAGAACAATGCCAACAGTTAACTGTAACGGCATGTGTGGGTTAAAGTGCAAAGCTCTATCCGTAAGCGATAGCTTTAATGCTTGTAACACACGTTGCCGATAAAGGTCTAAGGGTGGTTCTAGACTTCCTCCCTTCCTCTCACTTTATTCATAGATGATTCCGTCGATTTCTATTTTTTGTATCATATTTTTGTTCTTTTATCTCTACTCTTTTCCTCCTTTGCTACTTTTCTAATCTCTGCTTATACTCTTTGTTTCTCGTTTGTCAAATCTGAGTTTATGTATATTTTTGAGTTCCCAGCCTATTCTTTTCATTAGCATCTCTATTTTTGTTCAAAATCTTCAAACTTAACTTTTGTCGTTAACATTTCTTTTTACCTATTTTTGTATGCTTCTTTGATTGCTACTTCAACTTATATTTCAGATTCTATAAATTTCTTTACTGCTTGCTTTGAATTTTTTATGTTGAAGTCTCTTATTATTATATCATTTTCTTTCTTTTCTCTCGTGACTTTAAAGTTTTCTTTTAATTGTTTCGATTTCCTTACTTAGTTCTGTCTTTTCATTTTCCATTCTAGTTCTTTTTTACTGTTTATTCTTTCAGTAGTAGTTTTAGTTTTTCGCCATATTTTTTAAGTTGTTCATTAATGTTAGTTATCGCTTGCTTCGTTCTGCTGGTATTAGCTTTTCCAGATTTTCTATGTCTAGTTCTCGTTCCTTTCCTTCTGATTTTGAATTTTCTCCCTCTTTTTAGGGGGATCTTATTATTTTCTTGCTCCTTCTAAATAATTCTTGTTCAGTCTTTTTCTACTTGGTTTTCATTTTCTACCCGTTTCATATTACTTATAAATTCTGCTATTAATCCTGTACTATTATCCCTATTGTGTGTTTGTGATATTTAGTTTTTTTAATAGTTGTCAGAGATATTCCACAGATCGGCCCTTCGGGTGGGATGTCTCTACCTGTTAGTCTCGCCTGTACTGTGTGTTACTTATTCTTTCTAAGAAAATTTGTGTGATTGTGTTTTTATTTGAAATTGTATTCTTATTTCAACAGATTTGATATTTGCTTATTGCTTCGTGTTTAATTTAATTTGTGAATATTAATTTTTCAGTTATTGAATTATTATATTTAAATCTGTAGCACCGCCGATAAGATATTGACCGCACTCGTTGACCTCTGACCTGAATAATTTGGTAACACCGGAGTTTGATAAAAGCCTTACTTGTTTTTCTACAGTTTATAATTTTCTATCCTATTTTCACTTTATAACCGTACTTTATTTTTGCCTATTTTGTTTATAAAGAAAAACTACTCCTTTCTGTTAATCACTAACTTTCTTTATTAATACGTTTCTTATTTTGTTTTATTTTTAATCCCACTTTATTTTGAATGTGTTTACGGTACTCACGTCGACACTCACAGGACGTTCATTATACGAGAACACAGTAAAATCTCTATTTTTAACCACTTCTTAAAAGCAACCACTTCTAAAACCGGCCAAGTTTTCCAAGTCAAAAACCAATTATACGGAAGTATCCACGGCCACTTATTTGTAAACTTCCTTAAAAAAATACATGTAATTCTACCTTCTATTTCCGGACATTCTTAAGTAAAGTCATTAGTAGACAACAGCTTAACGTTCAAGTTGTGCATAATATATAATTGTTTCATTTTGTGAGGCTTAAGTAATTACCGGTATTTAAGAACGGATTTAAAGAATTTGTTTGATTTACAATAGACTGTCATTACAGAGAAAGTGCAATTAAAAGGCTCATTAAGCTCACCCCAAAAATCGTATTTTGCGTACATAGTTTGAGTTAGTATGTTCAACAGTGCTGTTACATATAGACGTACAGAAAAATTACAATGTCGCTAAAAAGAAAACGTTTGTCTCTTAAAGAGAAAATTGATATAATTGTGGAAAGTAAAAGTTCAATACCAGTGCTAGAAAGTTGGCTGAAAAATTTAGTGTTGAAAGAACACAAGTTAACGATATTTTCAAAAACAAATGTAATTTAAAAAGCTATTTAAAAAGTCCACCGAAGATTTTCTAAACTGGTATTGACCGAGTAGTTTACAATTGGTTTTGTAAAGCTAGGAATAAAATATCCCTATATCTGGACCTTTAATAAAAGAGAAAGCATTGGAAGTTGCGAAAATTTAAAAATGACGGATTTTAAAGCTTCAAATGGGTGGCTTGAAAAATTTTGTCAAAGACATAACATAACCTTTAAAACAATTTGCGGGAAGTCAGCTGATATTAACCTGGACACTGTTGAAGCTTGGAAAGCAAAGCTGTCAGTAATATTGAAGGAGTATTCACCCAAAAATGTGTACAATGCTGACGAGACCGAACTTTTTACCTTGCGATGCCAAACAAAACGTTCTCTTTAAAAACGATAAATGTAGTGGTAAAAAGCTGCAAAACAAAGATTGACAATTTTATTTTGTACAAATATGGAAGGTGATAAGAAAAATCCGTTAATCATTGAAAAAGTAAACACCCAAGATGCTTTAAATGGGTATCTAAAAAAAGCTTGGATGACGGTAGAGATTATGACTTCCTGGCAAAAAAAATTTGATGAAAAAATGAAAAAAGAAAATAGAAAAGTCTTATTATTTCTGGATAATGCCACGTCTCATCCCAAAGTGACTCTTGAAAATGTGAACATTGATTTTCTACCCCTAAACACCACATCCCATTGCCAGCCACTGGATCTAGGAATTATCCAAAACTTTAAGATGGCCTACAGAAGTTTTAATCAAAAGGCTGCTGACGTTCACAAATACCGAACACCCTTTTAAAGATGCGGAAAATAGTATCAATGTAACCAGCGCTTTAGTTTGGATATCAGTAGGCTGGAGAAATGTTCCGCCTATTACAATTGCTAAATGTTTTGCGAAAGCAGGATTTTCGGAAAAGGTCCTGCAAGAAGATTTCAGTAAAGAAGACAAAATTCCTCCAGCTCAGCTTTTTTTTTGTATTACTAGAAGGTAATCAACGTGTAAGCCTTAAAAATTATGCATCTATTGATTGTGATATTTTGTCCGAAAGCCGCAATTTAAGTATTCAAGATACCTGTATAATCAGTGAATTAGACTATAGTGAAGGCTGTGATTCGAACAATGAAAGTGGTGCAGGAGAATTCAAAGTTTTACGTCCAACATTAAAGATATGAGTGAAGTGTGTGAAAAACTAAGATGTTTTCTATTTTCTAATGATAAGAGTGAGCTAGCGGTAGAAGTACTTCAAATTTTATCAAAATGGGAATCTTCTGTTTTACAAACTAAACTTAAAAATGTAAAACAAACCTCAATACAAAAATATTTCACAAAGTGTAATTTAATGGTATGTATATGTATGTAATTAATTATTGTAATTGGTATAACGAGTAATCAGAAAATAGGTACATATTATATAAATGTATGTGTTATGTATTCAATATGTATCTCTTCCATTATTATATTTATTTTTTGCATCAGAACATTTATAGTTATTTTTTAATGCAGATATATAGTACTCTATAGCAAACCGTATTATGTTCCATACTTAAAAGATTTTAATAAACAACGCATAAAAATAAATTTTTTTTCTCCCAATAACGGTCACCTCCATATACTGGTCAGTGTTGCAGCAAATTTTAGTGACCGCTATTTAGAGGTTTTACAGTATATATTTTTTACAGCACTTTATCACAGAGAAATAAACAATACAAAAATTTTTTCGCGCATACCTCATTAACTATATACGGAGTATACAATTTTTAAACGGTATTTTCTTACTTTTCTAAGAAATTCCAATAAAGACAACAAAAATAGCAAAATAAGTGGGTCAATCTTTAAGAGGTTTGTAACTAAGCAGGGATTGCTCATATGATTAGTTTTTATATGAAACACCCACATTATTTTTAGACTCGAAATCACCACTTCTATTTTTTTTATTTATCTACACCCTGTATATTATGTATTTTTAATACAAATAGTACTTCCATGGTTTCAAACAGCTTCAATCCTTTTGTCACTAAAAGTATTATTAATCAATAAAAATTATAAGTTAAATTAGGTGTTTTCCATTGCTTAAAAGCAAAAAGACCAATGGTTGTGACGTCAAAACTCATATTTAGAAATATGCACGCCAGATTGTTTTTCTAATCAAATAATTAATCTCTTCCAATTGACTATCAACTACAGTTGCAGAAAAAAACTTCTTCACTCAGTTCCTTTTTGAGGTTTTCTAGGTAACAACCTGTGACATATAGTACACTAGCAGTTCGTTTTCTAACTTCTGAAATTAAAACCCCTGGCTTTAAGAGAATGTTTTTTTTTATCATTTTGTATCTCATATAATTTTCCATATCCTGTTCAAACTGCAAAAAATATATTTGAACAGAAAACTAGATTCATTGTTAATAATTGTTCATGAAAAAACTTACATTAAAATGATTAAAGCAGGAAACTAGGACATATCTCTTCTTACTGCCTTAAACCACTTAGATTTAAGTTCATGGTCTTGTGGTACGCCAACAAAGTTTTTATTAGGTGTAGGTACGTATGCTTATGTTAATACAACCTGGTATAAAACACCACTTATTCTGAGGATGGTATTTTTGGATTGAGACATTTTAAATTTATTGAAAACCCACCGAACTCTTTTCAAAATGTAAATGACGTCTGGTAATATGCATGGTCTTGTGATACACAAACAAAGATTTTGATAGGTGTAGGTACGTAATCACACAAACATCAGGACGGCGACTAGTGACGTCACACGTCATAAATTTGTTTTAAGCGGGAAAATGATTTTTTTGAACTTCTAAGACTAATTTCTCGGAAAATGTCATCCAAGTTATTATTTTATTTTAACAGTTTTCATAGATACCCACTAACTTTAATTTATGAATTTTTGAAAAAAAATGTATCACCCAAATTGTTTATGCTAACACAAGAAAAAAATTACATACAGTGATTAAGACATGATATATAAATTTATTTATTAGCAATTGATCGCATATTAAGAGTTGCTGTTACTAGAGTGAAAAATAGTCCAACATGCTAAAAAAATAACGCGTATACAATCACGTATCAATATATTTAACTTACCGTTGCAACAGTCTTTGCATTTAATGTATAAAATCTTTCTGTGCTTAATTCAACGTGTTCGTGAAGAATTTGGTAATAAAAGTGTTCCTCTGAAAAAACCTAAAATTAGTACCTACGTAGGTTTGTTACGCTATGGTTAGAATTAATAAAAACACGTACCAAGTCATAAAGTTCTTTCTTTAAATATGGTAATCGTAAGTCAGTCATCGCAAGCTTCAGTTTGTCTATCTAGAGAAAGAGCAAAATTTTTGTAACGTGTGAAAAATGATAATTTTGTTTACAAATATATGGTTACTTGTTACCCAGAAAATTCAAATTTAAAATTATTAAATTTCAAAAAAATAAATTCAAAATTATATAGAATTGTGGCGATGTAAGACGAATGAAAGAGCGGCTTCCAAAAACAATACTAAAATGAAATTATTAAAGTAACATTAATCAACAAAAATATGGATATAAGAATTTGCAAAAGCAACCTTTCACTGAAATTTAGATGGTCAACAATTTCAGCTGGCTCAGCGTTTGTAAACCAAAAGGTTGGCAAGATCATATAGTCCGGGACTATGTTGTATTGTATTGATAACTAGTAATATTTATGTACAAAACAATTAATAAAAATAAAATTTGGGTGTCACTCTTAATGGTACGTGTAAGAATTTAATACCGCTTAACAACTTTTTTGAAAACAATTAAGATAAAATACCTAAATTAAAATAGTTAAGCAGTTCTATAGCGGAAGATAAACTATATATCAGTCACCTGTCGGATTATCCAAATTTTACCATTTCCGTAACTTATAGTACCCCAACGTAGGTTGAGTGGTAATCTCTGTTCTATCTGTTGCCAACGTTTGTTCGCTGTGTACGATTATTATCAAAGACATCTAAAGAATTGAGTCAGTCAATGATCGAACACGTTAGTGTTTAACTGATTTTTCTGTTGCTTGATTGTTTTATATTATTGAAATTTACGGTAATATTGAATAATGTGTTACAAAAAATACATTTTTTAGTATTCCAACATTAAAAAAGTTCCGCATTTTTTTCATGGCAAAGGCTACAATACAATTTGAGAGATATGAGATAAGTATGATGTAAACCACCATCCGTAAGACAACAAATTCTTAAATTAACTTATACAGGGTCGCTGAGACCAAGTGTTATCAAATGAAAACGCTGTAAATTTTTAAATTTTGATTATTTTTATTGAAATTTCGTGGAATATGTTAAAACAAATTACATTTTATAAAAAAAACATGTTACTGCTCGATATGACCTCCTTTGGCTCTGATTATTTGATTCAGTCTTCCATAGAAAGCATTGCATGCTGACCGAACGTGGGCTTGCGGAATTTTATTCCATTCTCGAACAAGAGCTGACTTCAATGCATCAACACTTTTGTATTTTTAGTGGACACCTTACTCTCCAAAATGGACCATATGGAGAAATTGATGGGATTCAAGTCCGGTGAATATGGTGGCTATTCTTTCGACAAAATCAGCCGCAAAACGCAATTTTGTAAAATTGCTGTGTCGCTTGAGCTTTTATGTGACGGTGCCGAGTCCTGTTGGAATGTCCAACAGTTCGTACCAAAGTGTTTACGTGCCCAAGGTAGCAAAGCATCGTTAAAGATCTTTTGGCGGTACACCTCTTGGTTTACCTTGACTCCCTGTTCGATGAAAACCAGAGGAGTGCGTCCATCTGCAGTCACTGCAGCTCCAAACCATAACAGAACCTGGTGATTGCTTGCGCATGGCAACTCTTGCATCAAATTATCGTTGGACTTGTGCTCTAACCAAACACGATCATTTTGTTTATTCACATACTGGACTCCGAAAAAATTTTGGAATCTCATCACGTTCGGCCAAGGCCTTCAATGCTCGTGTTCTTTCAAGCCTAACTTTTTTGTGCCCCTGTAAGATTTTGAACTTTTGTAACTTGTAGGGCTTCAAGTGTAGTTCATTTTTCAATATAGTTTGAATGCTGTATCGTAATTGATTAGCACTTTGACGAGGATTTCGTTGGATTTGTTTCTTCACCTTTCGAATCATTTCTTTTGATGTTGTTGTCTTTTAGAACCGCCTCTGGTGCGTTTAGCGATACTACCAGTTTCGTTGTATCGAGTTATGGTTTGATACACAAACATTTTATTCACATTCAAATGCTGGAGCTGACGAACTATTGCAATTACACTATTACGTTTGAATTTCATTGCGATTTTTTTATGAAAGTATTAATTTAGAACAATTCTTTTTTGACCACATGTAAACAATTAACCAAACTTCAATCTGTCAAAAATTGACGCGCGAAAATGAAAACTACACAAATGGCAGCAGAGTGAAGTTAGTAACGTTTAGTCTCAGCCACCCTGTAGAAGTAATATAAAATTTTCCAACAATATTAAAAGATTAGGATGAATTAAGAGAAAAAAATAAAATGGAATATTACGTCCGCTACTGGAACAAGAAGAAAAAAAATTGAAAAAAGTTCACCGTGAAAAATAGAGCAATTTTATAATTTATATCCACTCTCAGTAAAGTAGGTAATATATTGAATGGTAATAAATGGTAACCATGCCATATTTTATTTGTAAAAAATTGCTCCCCTACACCTAAAAATAATTATTTTATAACATTTTATCTTATGTTGACAAATATAGCAATGTAAGCTATTATAGATCGGAACTTTTGTTAGTGCGGTATTTAGGTTATGATCAATCATGTCCAACTAAACAATGATCAAAAAGAAAGAGGTGACCTACCACTTTTCGAGAAAAGGTGTTAATTTTCCGAACGTAACTAACGGGGCGGCGGGGAATTTGAGTTTACAAAAGACGGAAACCCCAAGCAGCGAACAATACAGAGAAGATAACAAGGTCACATATATCAAAAATAAATAAAAGATTAGATTCTGTTACGAAAGTCAAAATTGTGGTATAATACAATATAAAACATTATTTAGGTCGATTTTCTTAAAAAATGTTTAAATGTGGTTTAATGTGGTCTTATAAAACCCCTTCTTTGTAAATGTAAGAAGAATAAACAATTCAATAAGTAGTGATTGCCTATGATTCCGTAGCATCCGATAATGATAAACTACTCTCAAGAATCAAATTAATAAAACTCACGTAAAGAAACTAGAACGTCACTATCTGAACAACCCAGTACCTACTCAAACTTTGAGAATCATCCCCTTGACAATGAATTGTGGCAATGCAAAACTATCAACAATACTCGGCTTGTGAAATTTGGAATAGAGGCAAAGACGTGACAGACTAAATTGAATACTTACATGTTTGAGTCTCGTTTGGTGCAACGTGCAAACCGTTCATATTGGCAGCAGTGTTGGAGCACCACCTTAAAAATGTACTGAATATCGTTATACATTAACTTTTAACTTTTACTTGATACATCACATAGCTGATAATAAACCTAAACTGTGTTATCACATCTCTCGAGTTATTTGTCAGTATTGAAAACTGCGAAATACTGTAAATGGTCACCGAATGGACCATTCAGTCAAATATGCAAAAGATTTTGGTTCTATTGGAGTTCATTCCTCAGTCCTAGTACCGATAAAGATAATCTTGCCATAATCTTAGATTAATAAGATAAGGAGTTACCAAAATATTGCAGAGAGAAATTTAAAAGTTGGTTTGCACTACTTGCTTGCTTTGAAATTCAGCAATTGGTAACACCAAGAAACGTAAATGGAGAGAAATAGAGCCTTCATACATTTATAGACACGTGTCAAAACTCTTATTTAACTGCTGGCGTTAAAAGTTTGTGTGGTATGTGTGAAATAAATGACTCATTTGTTTGTAGTGACTAAGTTGCTTGATTAGAAACCGTTTAGCTAGTTTAGTAAAAAATGGGTTAAAGTGGAAATGGAATAAACCGAGAAAGCCATGAGAACTATAGTGTAGATTTCAGTAATGTAACATATCAGAATCATCAAATCTGGCTAATCTGCTTTTGGAGTAAAGAAGGTGGAACGGACCAACTTGGCTAAAGCAAGCTAAAATAAGTCCGAGTTTTATGATGGATGTTGCGATTCGTCAACAATGCAATAGACACAATTAAAGATTGCAGCTGATTTGACTAATGAAAAAAATATACAAACTCTCACCAAAGTCATCATGTAGACAGGATAATTGTCTTGTTGAGGTCAATTTATTATTATGTAAACTAATATTAGATCTTCAAGAGCAAAACAATTATAAAATGAACCCTCAGAAAATATTATCGTTGCAGACTTATTTCTGTCAAAACCATTATTACGGGTTTAGCCTGTAAGGGAGTTTCAGGGTACAAATGTATTTAAGGTGCAACGAAAGTTTGGATTAAATTATCCGCAGTTACAATTGGATTAATTTTATAGGTGTTGGTGGCCGCATAATGGAACTATTACTAGGGCAAACTGATGCGCTGTGTCAATGATATGCTAAAAGAGAGCCCGGACACTTGACCCAATATCGACAACGTCGACACGATTTTCTGATGGTCCATATCGCCGGCTAGAGACACTATGCCGACGGACACTACGCCGTTAGTGCCTACATCAACGACTGGTGTCCAATAAACAGAACGCTTACTATGCCTCCAACACCAAGCATTAGAAATAAATTTAATAGAAACTTTACACCGACAGTGCCACATCGAAGACGGGCACTACACCGAATGCGTCCACATAGCCAACAAGGGACACAACGCCGACCATGAATCAACTGTATGCGTGTTTCAAAACGAACGTAATCAAACGATAGTGATGCGGTCACAAAGAATGATTGCTGGTTTCTTTAGAAAGTCCGGTCATGACTTTTTATTCCGAATCATTTTTCATCGACTGAAGAGCCGTGGAAGCATTTAAATCACATGTTTTGGATGTACCATGCTCAAAGAAGATTGGTTTCATCAAATGCAAAGTGTATAGAATTAAAAGCGGGAAATTTGAAAAAATAAACCAATTTGAGTAGCAATACAGATTTGAAATCCATAAAGGGAAAGAAAAAGAATGGATGACACAGGAGATACTGGACCTGATGGTGATACGAGGCCAATATAAGGGCGAGGATGTGCAAATCTATAAGACCATAAACAATGAGATCAGAAGTAAAATAAGACAGGCCAAAGAAAAATGGCTACTTGATGAATGTCGAAAGGTTGAAGCCTATCAAGACAGATACGATTTTTTCAATATGCACAAGAAGGTAAAGGAAATGACTGGGAGAATAAAAAGACGACAACCAGATGTGTTGGTAAACAAGAACGGCGACTTGATTGTAGAACCGATAGACAAACTGGCAAGGTGGAGCGAATATATACAAGAACTTTTAACGATAATCGGATAGAACTGGAAAACCCAGACGTGGAGTATACTGGTCCAGAAATATTAAGAGAGGAACTCGAACAAGCAATTAAAAACTGTAAATCCGGAAAAGCAGCAGGACCTGACGAAGTGCCTGCTGAACTACTAAAACTCATAGGGAAGGACTCCATAGATATTCTACTGAAACTATTTAACAACATTTATGAGACGGGCAGAATTCCTAGCGATTGGCTAACCTCAACATTTGTAACACTGCCAAAGAAAAATAAAGCCAGAGAATGTTCGGACCACAGAATCATCGCCCTAATGAGCCACACATCAAAAATATTTTAAAGATCATACATAACCGAATTCATAAGGATTTAGAACAAGACATCAGTGACACTCAAATGGGTTTTAGGAAGGGCGTAGGAACAAGAGAAGCGCTCTTCGGACTAAACGTACTTAGACAAAGATGCCTAGATATGAATCATGATATGTACATCTGCTTTATCGACTTTCAAAAGGCATTTGATAGAGTCCAGCACACAAAACTCCTAGAGATACTAAAAGAAAAACATCGATAGTAAGAACATAAGAATAATATCCAATCTCTACTGGCATCAAACAGCACGAGTCAAAGTCGGAGAAGATATGAGTGAGGAGTTCAAGATATGTCGAGGTGTTAGACAGGGTTGTGTATTGTCGCCTCTCTTATTCAATGTATATAGTGAGGGCATCTTTGAAGAAGCGCTGTCAGAAGAAACCGGTGGTATCGTCATAAACGGGGAAAGACTTAACAACTTACGATACGCAGATGATACCGTTATATTCGCCGACAGTCTGAAAGACCTACAACATCTGGTTGAGGTAACAAACATTGCCTGCAAGAGATATGGCCTGGATATGAACCTAAAAAGACCAAAGTCATGACAACTTCAAAAACCCAAGCACAAATCACAATAGACCGTCTATAAATATTAATAACAACAAACTGGAATGGGTATCCTCCTACAAATATCTTGGCACATGGGTAACTGAAACAACAGAACATACAAAAGAAATCAAGTGTCGAATTGAAGTAGCTCGCAGTGCTTTCATAAAAATGAATAATATACTTTGCAGCCGAGATATAACATTAGAACTGAGAACCAGAATACTAAAATGCTATATATTCTCCATTCTATTGTATGGAATGGAGGCTTGGACACTCAAGTCAGAAAACAACAAGAACATAGAGGCATTTGAAATGTGGTGCTATAGGAGGATGCTGAGAATACTGTGGGTTGACAAGGTTTCAAATGAGGAAGTACTACGACGAATGAATAAAGCCAAAGAAATCAGTAACACCATAAAAGGGAGAAAATTAGAATATCTAGGACATGTTCTGAGAGGAGATAGATATAACATCCTTAAGCTAATTATTCAAGGCAAAATAAAAGGCAAGAGAACGATTGGCAAAAGAAGAATCTCTTGGCTACGCAACTTGAGGGAGTGGTTTGGTTGCACGTCCGCAGAACTCTTCAGACGCGCGATTGATAAGGTCCGAGTAGTGGTGATGATTTCCAATCTCCGATACGAGCGGAATTTCAAGAAGAAGAAGAAGTAGCGTAATTTGTACTTTATTTTATATTTTCGGCAAATTGAAGCAGTGGCTCTCGTATTACTGATAAAAATAAAAAATAATGAGTTCTACCAATTTCAATAATTTAAAAATTTTTGCCAACTTGGCACCAATGTTTTTATTTATTTATTATCAATCTTTGTTTACCGTTAGGTATCGTATAAGAATATATATGTACATTTACATCATACATTTTGCAACGTTTTTGTATATTTTACATTCTGTTTTGTGTTATTTATATAATTCAATCATTTATAATTATTTATTTGTTATTTACAAACGAATGCACGCCATTATTTTTTATTTTGAGTGACTATTCTTGCTGATGGTAGTATATGTCTCTTCAGGTGTAGTATTTTCCCTATTACTCCTTTGTAAGTCTCCGTGGGTCTTCCTCTATTCCTTTTTGGTATGGTTCTTGTTTCCCACACTCTTTTACCTGCCTAATCTCTCCAATTTCCATTAAATGCCCATACCACCTTAATTGGTTTCGTTCAATTACTGTCATTGTTGGTTCTATTCCTAGTTCTTCCCTTATATCCTGATTCCTAACTCCATCTGTTCTTTTTATTCCTATTATTCTTTTCAGGTATTTCATTTCCGTTGCCTAAATTTTGATGTTTTGCTTTTTTGCTTACGAAGCTTCTTCCTAAACTGCCATATATACATTGCCGTTTTTTTCTTTCATTTATTTCAGTGTCTTGACGTCCATTAATTTCAAATATATTTCAAAGATACTTAAAATTGTTTACTTGCTCAAATTTTTTATTGTCTATTTCAATATTTATATCACGCCTCTCTCTTGGTATTATTTTCGTCTTCCCTACATTAATTTTCATCTTTCTCTTTTTTAATGCATCATTCCATATATTTATGTCGTACTGCAAGTACTTTTGCAAACACTGCCAGGTTATCAGCAAACACACACCTGTTATACGGATTTGCTCTAAATTTCTGTAGCCAATATCCAATGTCTTTACCCTCAATCCGGCTTCCTTAATAACTTCATCCAAGATAATTATAAAGAGGGTAGGGCTTAGAATACTGCCCTGTCAAAAGCCTTGGTTCGTTTTAAATTCTTCTGTTTCTATACTTATCTTATTTTTATATTGGTTGTACATACTTTTTTATAGCGTTAATCATATGTATGTCGTTTGTCCTCCAGATCTATAAAGGCTATATATGCTTCTAAGTTTTGTTTTATTATTTTTGTGACATTTGTTTTACGGCTGTAGGATACGTTCGTAGACCTTGGGCTACCACAATAAGTTAGGTTATTCTTCTGTAGTTTTTGCATTCTTATCGTCCCCTTCTTTAATATAGGTACTATAATTCTTTTTTTTACTTCTTTCCATACCTTGTAGTATAGATTTAGTTTTTTCTATGCCCTCCACTTCTATGAATTTGAGCATTTCAGGTTTCCAATTCTCATCCCTAATAATTGTTAACATTTTTTGTTTTCCTTTTCTTAATATCTGCAACGTCTTGTAGAATAACTTTTAATTCCCTTGCTATTTTCCCCATGCGGTTTCCAAACTATTCCCATGTTTTTTGCTTTTCCTGCTTAACTAGTTCATTTACTCCCTTTCTCTGCATAAAAACGCTTCTTTGGTTTCCTTGGCCAGTGCTTCTTTCCATAATTTCTTTTTAATCGTAATTTGAGCTTTGATTTGTGGTGTCAGCCAAGCTCTTTGTTTCTGGCTCTTGCATACTTTGTTTACCTTGCATGTCCTTCTGGCTGCTTTTAGTAGTATTTCCTTTACCGTCTTCTATGTTTGTTCTACATCCCATTCTCTACTATGTTCTATTATTTTCTGGTATTCTGTACTGATCTGTTGTTGGTATTGTCTGACTACTTCTACCTCGTTCAATTTATATGTTCGTATTGCATCATACTTGCGGATTAGAAATTAGAGACTTGTGTCCGCTTTTTTGTTCTTTTGCTATCTTTGTCAGTACTAATAAATGGTCACTCTATATTTCCGCTCCTCTTTTACTCTGACATACTTTACTTTATTTCTGTATTTTTTCTCCACTACGATGTAATCAATTATAGATTTCTCGCTTCTGCTCTTCATCTCTCTAGTATATTTGTGGATGTTCTTATGTTCATAGAAAGTGTTTGTCACTATTAATTGGTTTTTTATGCAAAATATGATATCGTGTCTCCTTTTCCAACTCTGCCATTAAAATCTCCGATTATCATAATTTCTCCTTTTGCATTTTCTACTTCCAAGTTCAGTAAGTTCCAAAATTCGTCTCTAGCTTTTGCCTTATCATTTTCTTTTAGGCCATAAACTATAATTACTGTACTCTTTTTTTCATTTTAGATTAATTCTGTAGTAATTATTTTTTCGTTTATAAACTGTTTATTATTTAGTTTACCCTTCCAGTTTTTACTTATAATGCATCTTACTCCTGATTGTGTCTATTTTTCTTCTGGTACTGCTCCATATAACATGATGTTTTCATTTTTAGTTCTATTTCCTCTTGTCTTTTTCTTTTGTTTCCACTATAGACAACAGATCCTGTTTTCTCAAACTCCCCTTCTAGTTCTTTTTCCTTCTCTGTTAGGCTTCTAATAGTTCTTATTTTGCTAATTCCTTCATTATGTTTCTTTTTCCTCATATAGTGAGGTATCAATCCATTCGTATATATTTCTCTTTGTTCTGTTCTTTCTCTTCTCGTGTCCTTATTCGTTGCTAATGTCGTTGTCTTACTTTGTTGTTTAGTTTTTTGAATTTTATTCGTAGTTTTCTCATTTCTAACCACCTCCTCTAAACCGGACTTTCCTTTATTCTAAAGAAAAATAAAGAAAAGGCACCAGTGTAGTAGTGTAAAATGTTTGCTTATTAAAAACAAATTAAAGTTGGTGTTTCCTCTGACTAAATTTTCTGTGGCTCAGCAGTGAATACTATGCTTATAAATCTTGATTATTAGCCCATGTTATTTTTGAAGGATGAATTGCTGATTTGTAAATTCCTCATATGAAAATGAATATGAAATAATTCTACTTTTACTTATTACACATCGACTCTGCAATTAAAATTATTGGGAATGTGGGCATGTCCCTTTTACACTTGTCGACGATGTAGGTACTGTCAACATAGTGTCCTTACCAAATTTATTTTTAATAGTCTCCGAAAAGATTTCCAAAAACGAAAAAGTAAAGCTGTGAATCAAGTTAGTAGAAAACCTGAAGATGAATTATGACAGCGTTTCAGAAAGGGGTACTTGTGCAACGCATTTCAAAATCGAAGCAATCAAACTTGTCAACGTGGGAGAACTTGTCGTACTAGAATATGACTTAAAGAAAAGACTGAATTGATTAAAATACTCGCTGGATAGGATAGACTTTGTCACGTGAAAAAAGTGAAAACCCTAGATGGGGGCCTGTCTTATATGAAACGAAGGTAGATTCCGTCTACCATTCGTATAGTCTTATACATAATATCGGATAATTAGTAAGTTGTTTTATACGGGGTGAGTTGTTTAAAGTGTTACAACGCAACATCTTAAAAACGGTCTTATAATATTTTTATAAAATTTGGTAGGGGTAATAGGGAGATGGGGGGACATAGTTTCACTCTCTCTTCAATTTTAAGTGGGAGGTGATAACTTTGAAATTTTAAATATGATTATGTATTTTTCTTTCTAGAATTCAAATCTACGTAAAAACTACCTATGTGCGCAAAAAGTTGCTTGAATTTTTCCCCTAGTTATGAAATCATGATTAATCAAAATTCCATTAAATTAAAAATAAATCAATTTTATCGAATAATCACGCTCACTTAATTTCGAATTTAATATTACGTTTCAATGGAAATGATATTGTTTACTTAAGTCATTTGAGAATTTTGCTGATAATTTGTCACTTTGTTAATTAAAACATGGAAACGAATTTTAATGTGCAGGTTGATAATTAATTATGTTAGTTAATTAATTAATTAATTAATTAGTTAATTGAAATTAAGTAAGTTATTTCTTTATTTTGATGCCGGAATAAGTAAACATTATCATTTTATTGTGAGCGAAATTATTCCATAAAATTGATTTATTTTTAAATTCCATAGAATGTTGGTTAATTATTATATAGGTACAATTCAGAAAGAAAAATACATAATCCTCTTTGCAATTTCAAAGTTACTCCTCCCTCAAAATTGAAAAGAGGGAAATTTAAAAAACTGTGGTTAATTATGTCTCCCCATCTCCTTATTACCCTTA
This sequence comes from Abscondita cerata, assembly GCA_030710515.1. Lineage (NCBI taxonomy): Eukaryota > Metazoa > Arthropoda > Insecta > Coleoptera > Lampyridae > Abscondita > Abscondita cerata. The sequence goes on along the minus strand of JALBCR010003401.1, from coordinate 7,511 downwards.
CCAAGTTTCATGAAAATATATTAACCTGTTTTAAAGATATTGCCTTGTAACATTTTAAAAAGTTCGCCCTGTATAAAGTTAGATAAAATGTTTAATTAAAAAAATCAAACACAAGATTTAGCTAATTTTTACTCGAATAGTTATGAATCAAACATCCTCACATTTCAGGTTAGTTAACGTACGTTTAGTGTAGGATTAGACATTTTAGAAGAAAAAATGTATAAAGTTTTGAAATTTTGGATGTGAATTCTCAGTAAGAGCTCAAATACAGATCCGAAAAGTTCTCACTTCCCAGGAAGAGCTTTATCACCTTTTGCTCAATAAACACCTCCAAACGTAACTTCACAATGGTCGTTTTAAGCGTAAACTGTAATTTGACGAAAAAGTTATAGATTCAATATTAAATTTTCCACAAAAATTGTTCTATAATTTTTTTGCGCATCTTCTACCCAACACTCATAAATGATCTTGGAAAATAGGCATAGTTTTCGGCGCGAAGGCAAAAATGAGAATTGCGCCGTTTTTTTGCGTCGATTATCGCAAAAACTATTAGCGTGAGCAAAAAAACATATAGAAGCAAAATTGTAGAGCAATTTTTTCTCTACAAGATCCATGTTAGATAAAATATTTTTGGAAAAGTATTAGTGGTCATAAGATAATTTGTGTACTTGTGCATTTTCTATTGTTAAACCCCATGTAAACATACTTGAGAAACTAAGAAAAATGCCTACTTGAGAAATATGGGGAAGGATATCGATTTTGCTTACACTACTTTTCTCTCTTTGTCCACCAGAGAAAGACATTCGCTTTTGAGAGACGCCTAAAAAATATATTAAGGAAAGGATGTACAGTTCCCAAGACTTACAAAACTCGACAGTTTTAAAAGTTTTCATGAATAATATTTTATTTGCTCATGCGTTTAATGGCCGCGACACCACTTCTGCCTTTTTCGGCAAAGGAAAATCACAGACCGTAAACTTAATAAATATAAGAAAGAATTTACAAACAGTTGTCGCCGTATTCAATAATCCTTCATCAGCAAAAGATAACATTGCAAGATCTGGGAAAAAATTTACGCTTGCTCTGTATAAAGCACCCTAAAAAGAAACATCTTTAAACCATTATCGATTCATTTTATTTAATAAGCTATTTGGTCAGTTGAATAACGCAGTCATTTTGTCTAGACTAGTACCTACATCTACTGCAGTAATACAACATTCATATCAGGTTTTTTTTATCAAATTCATTTGTGGAAAGGAAGAAATTTGAAAGCAACTGAATGGAGTTGGACAAAAACTAACAACATTATAATGCCAGTGCTCACTTCTCAAGCGCCAGCTCCTCAATTCTGCATCTCATGTCTTGCGGATGTAAAAACAGCTGTGGAAAGCGATATAGCTGTGTAAAGGTTAACCTGCGCTGCTCTACAATGTGTTCCAATTGCCATGGGAAGAGTTGTGTAAATTGCATCAAGAAGGACCATTTTGCAGAGGCAATTGATTAAATATTTCATTAGTGGAATAGGCCGCCAGGGGAAACCACTTATAAAAAAAGCACTAAGTACGGAATTCATAGGAAAACTAACAACATTATAATGTCAGTGCTCACTTCTAAACGCCAGCTCCTAAATTCTGAATCTAATATCTTGCGGATGTAAATAGAGCTGTGGAAATCGATGTAGCTGTGTGAAGGTTGGCCTGCGCTGCTCTACAATGTGTTCCAATTGGCATTGGCAGAGTTGTGTAAATTCCATCAAAGAGGACCATTTTTTAGAAGCAATTGATTAAATATTTCATTAGTGGAATAGGCCTCTAGGGGAAACCACTTATAAAAAACGCACTAAGTACTAAATGCATAGGTATAAAAATTATCATATTACCACTAATACATTTTTAAAAATATTTTATCTAATATAGATCTTATAGAGAAAGAACTGCTCTACAATTTTTATTCTATACAATTTTTGCTCACGCTAATACTTTTTTAAGATAATCGACGCAAAGGCGGGGCAAGACTCAATTTGCGTTCGTTATTATTTTCAAAGGTTATTTATGAGCGTTGGGTGGAAGATACGCAAAAAAATATATAACAATATTTGTGGAAAAGTGAATGAAAAAATCTAAAAGTTCTATAACTTTTTCTCGTCAGAGATACAGTTTACGTGCAAAACGCAAAAAACGTATGTGAGCGGTTTCCGGGTTCTTTAAAATGATCCAGTAACGTTAAAAAAGTACTTAACATAATAAGATCAAACTATTCTTACCTCAAAACTTAATTTTTCAGATGCCAAAAAAACTGCGGTTATGATTATAGTGTATGCAGTATTGAAGAGTAGTAAAAAATATATATTTCTTGGTATCAACAAACCTCTCAGAGTGAATACTGCAACCATATCAATTAAATATGAAGTGGTGGTTGCATAAATAGTGTATCCAAAAGTTTTTGTAACCATTTTTGTTTAATTGGATAATAATAGTGTGCATATTTGAGGCTAAATTGATTACTTCTATTACTTCCGAACGATTAGTTGTTTGATTGAATTCGTTTAAACATTTGGTTGCTTCTTGAACAGTCTGTGCAGCAATATAAACAAATGCGGTGTAAATATAATTGACAAATATCTAATATAATAAATATTAAACACATTAACAACGGTCAATGCCCTTCTTAACACTTTTCTTGTCAAAATCCCGTTTGTTCCAATCTCATTCAGTAATACGCAAATCGGATCAAACAAAATCAATACTCCGAAGATAAATATACATATTACAATCAGATGCAAAATTTTGTACGATACTTTTTTTTTGAAATTACGAATAAGTTTTTCTGATTGTTGTATAAAAATCCAGACATTGTATAAAGAATTTCTTTTGGTGTCGATGCTTCAGCTAAAATTAAAATTAAAGACGTCTCATGGCAAAGAAACACACAGTAACGAATGCAATCTAAATAAGTAGTTTCCGGGTTTTGTTTGTCCATCGTTGCTGCAACGATGTAAATTAAGACATATAGAAATCACTAAAACTTTAATGCAATTTACAGTCTTGATCAAATTAATATACTTACTGATTGAGTATGTGTTGTATTTAATTGTTCTCTTCGGTAATGGTAAATTCTTTCATTGACTTTTTATTTTTGTCTTAACATAATGAGCCAAACCAACAAGTTTTGAAGGATAATATATTAAATCAATATTTCCAGGACGTCGGAAGCAAACTTCATATTTTAATAACAAAGTTTTCTATATAAACAATTTGTACACTGAGTATTTTTTGCACAGTGTTCCTTATAATCTAGTAATGTATTCAGATATGAGATGGATTACTGATAATTTATTAGATAAGGTTTGTACAATGTATGAATTGATATCTACTAGTTATTCAATAAATATTAAATGAAATTACCAATTTGCAATTTACATAAAGAAAATTACAATTACGTTGGAAAAGGGATATTTAAAATTGGACTGTATAGTTATATAGCCTGTCCGTGTTGTACACGGACTTTTGATATTGCCTTTAAAAATAGAATTTTTCAAAATCGGTTTTCTTTTAGGTTCGTCAGTGGCTATAATTTAAAATATTTTCCATTATACAGGGTGTGCCACTTCCATGTAACACCTGTCAGGTTTGACATATTTTTGGAAACATATATTTTATTCTAAATCTACGTGAAAAACTATGGTGACTTTATGTATACGAGTCTAACTCAAAAAATGATACTTTTCGAGATATCGATTTTTAAACATTTAATTGTTGTCAATATCGGCCTTCGGGTATTTCACGTTTTTAGGTTATTACTTGAAATATCAAATTCAAATTTTATTTACTATTAAGGGCAGTAACGACCTTATTGTCCATGATTTAAAGTTTACATCAATTATACTGAAAGAGAAATAAAATGTCAAACTTTGTAATCGAAAATGACAAATAACTTAACAAAATCAAATGAAACACCCTGTATATTTTTGCCAGATCAATGTAGAATTAAATTCTCTACAATTTTGCTATACGTGTTTGTCTACCAAAATCCACTGTTAACTGTGAAACTCGTTTTTATTGAAAATTATCATCCAAAAAATTAAGTAGGCGATGGAAATGGGTGTCTGCGGTTTGTCGTTGACATAGTATCCATTCTATTACAACTTTATTGTATCTTTGTATTGTTAGTGATCTGAAACACAATAATATCTCCTCCGAGCTGAGATTAAAAAAACTACAATTGCCAACTATAAGAAAAATACTAGGAAACATGTTTGTACTGTAAGGGGGTAAGCTATTTGACATCAGATTATCGTTATCAACGGTTGAGAATCCCACTATTGGAGTACGACAAATAGCAGATAACGTTCAGAGCTTTGAAGACCCCATGTAAATATGGTGTTACGAAAAAAGTAAATTCCATCCTTTTCGCGTGCAACACCACGTTTAGCAGGATTTAACATTTCCTTAAAATAATCTGTCCAGCGAGTTTGTTGTAAATTTAGATAGTCAATTTTATAATTTCAAGTAGTGGTAGAAATTTAATTCTACATCGACCAAGGGAAAATCCTATAGGTTATTCCATTTGATTTTATCAAGTTATTAGTCATTTTGATTACAAATTTGACATTTTTTTCTCATACCCTGTATAAGCAATGTCAACTTTTAAGCATGGACAGTTGACGTCGTTATCACCCTAAGTGTATAAATAAAATTTGAGTTTGATATTAATTTCAAATAGTAACCTAAATAATTTGAAATATCTGAAATCAAATATTTACCAAAAAAGTAATTAAAAATCAGATATTTCAAAAAGTATCACTTTTTTGTAAAACTTGTATACATAAAGTCCCCAGAGTTTTTTACTTGCATTCAGGCTAAAAATCAAAAAACAAGCGGTTACCGCAGAAAAAATGGTTCAAACAAAGCTGTAGACAATTGTTACCATAATTAGTGTCACGTGACTGTTATATCTCAGTAGTTACTTATCGGATCAAAAAATAATTTAATCAAGTTGTGTATAATTCAAATTTACGAACAACTTTTCTATTTAAAACAAAAATGTGAATATTTTTCTTAATATTTAAAAAATTCAAAAATCTGTGTAGGTTTAACGACTCTTTTAGCTAGATAGATTATGCCCAAAATCTAATCAAATCTTCAGAATTATAAATAAGGGTCTTTATATAAGTTTAATAAAAATCGGACGGCTGGTTTTCTTGAAATCAATCAGTCGGAAATAAATTTTTTTACTTTATTATAATATACTAACTCTAATACGATAAGAAAAGTGAAAAAAAGTAGTGTTAAAATTTTCGGGTAGGGAAATCGTCGCATAACTCCCCATCTTAATACATAAGATGTGTATCTTTATCGTTTCCATTAAATGTCAAAGTTGACAAATAGTCCATTAACGTGGGACACCCTGCGTCAGTGAAAATATTTTTTAGAATTGGCCAATGAGAAATTTAAATAAATGGTCAAAACTAATGTTGAATTTATCCTGAAAAAACGCTCACTCTAAAACCCACTACTGAGCTGCCAGTTGGTACGATTCGGTGTTGCGTTTCATTGATATTTCGTTTTCTCAAGGTAACGACGAACTTATAAGAGCAGATCTCGATGAAGTAACATTATTTGTACTTGTACAATCAGAATTAGTCAAATTAGGTCCACTCGATTATGTTTGTTGTTTGTGGGTATAACTGCAAACATGATCGTCGATATACTCAAAGGAACCCACTGGAAAAATTTTATAACTTCTGCAGGATCAGTTATGAAGACTTCAGGACATGTTGAATAAATTGGCCCCGAAATACCAAGAAAAAGGACACATCCTTTAGATTTGCAATACCAGCCAAAGAAAGACTAGCTATTGCGTTAAGATATTTAGCATCAGGCGACTCCTACCAAAGCTTAAGTTTCTCTTTAAAATTTCTCCCCAAAGAATATCTGTATTAAGTGCCAGGAAGTGTGCCAGGCACTTGATGTTGCACTATCTCAATATTTAAAGGCAAGAATATAAAGTGTTAGTTTGTTATTTATTGTTGGTAATAGTAAATACGCAAGAACGGTTTAAACAAAATGTGTTTACAATTAAAAATGAAAAAGTAAAAAAACATAGAATAAAAACTTCACATTTATATGCTCACAAAATGAAAGAAAAATAGTACGGAAAAATTAAAGTGATGCATTTACAGATTAAAAAACTGCGTACAGAGACTAATTTCAGATACTGGGGAATCAGGTAATAGGAGTATAATTACTATACGATTGTTCATAAACAGTTGGATGTCTGCGACGGTTGAGAGAATATTGAAATAGAACTAGGAGAAGGAAGATGTGTTGAAGTAGTGTTGGAAGAGTGAGATCTGGGTGTTATTAAACGGTAGTGAATCAAACTCAGATTAAACTGTGACCATTGTCAATTCGATTGCACCAACCAGCCGTTGAGTTCGTTCATCCAGCGCAATTTTATAGCAAGGAGTTCACTATAAACGGTACCTCATCTCTTCCCATACTGGCGGCATTTCTTTTAGCGATTTGGTCGCTGACGCGATGGCTTCTTCATCTCATATCTGCACGATCTTGCTCTTTGCGCGGTGTTTCACAGTAGTTTGTTGGGTGGTTGTCTCGTTGATGCGGCGCTTTCTAATAGATAAATTAATAGATACATTCGCCTAAAAACCATACGGAAGAAATTTTACTTTCATGAAGATTAGAACGTTTATCAGCATCTTCATTTTCATTCGAAAATCTGTTTTGCCGTGCGTATTGTCTACTTCATCTTCACTGTTTCCTCTTCTAAGTATCTAAATTGTCGGATGATGGCTGACGTTGTTTGAGACTCACCGATCGCTGGAGATGGAAGAGTCTTGGAGTTTGATTGTTGGAACTTTCCCACACTGTTGCAGTGCTATTGACAGAAAGGTCCCTAAACACCCGTAAATGGCGGCAGTGAATCTTGATTCCTCAAATCGACATTGCCTCGAATTTAATGGCCTTGTCTTGACGCCGATTACTGTGTGTTTGTACAACAGTGGATCACCCAGTAGAATGTCTGATGGAGGGTATTTTCCAATTGCAGCTGTCCCAGCATATGGAAATGGGAACAATCAATTTTCCACTCTGATGATGTTGTAACAAATACTGAAGTAAAGTACTACCCATATGTAATAGTAGGTGACAATGCGGTTCTTTGGCAGGTAACATAATGGTGCCTTGCCCCGAATTCATGATAAAGGGTCACCAAAGCGAGTATTTAACCATAGACTGTCGACACCCAGGAAGTATTGAAAATATTTTGCAGATTATGGCATCCATATTTCGCGTTGCAGAGCTTACCCATTATGCTCCAGTCAGAAAGAGTAAGTCTAATTGCCAGAAAACTTGTGTACTTTTGCATAATTTTTTTGGGCAGGAGTAAGACCTCACGAAAAGTTACACACCAATTGGGACATTTGACGGAGAGGTGGACAGTGATTTTGTTGCTGTGGATCATGGAAGCGATAATAAAAGCAATACGTAATT